>OX382347.1:0-390232 GCA_947507615.1 Hemithea aestivaria
GGCAGTGGTGTGGCCCATCACTACGCGAGGGATACGTAGGTACGGTTTACCGGTCCACTGCCACCTTCCGCCACGGCGGCGCTCGCGATGAGCCCGCTCGCGCCATCCACTGTGCCCTATGCTGCCTTCATAGGGACACGCGGAGGCGCAACACCCCAACACATCGGCCGCAGAGGATAGGGAGAACGGCGCACCGTAATACCGGCACTCCTCTTCCCCTGCGGCCCCACCGCGTCCGCCATCAGACGGTGGCGACCCCGTTTGGGCCGCGGAAGGCAGGGAGAGTGGCGCATCGTGATACCAACACTCCTCTCCCGCCGCGGCCCCCGCCATAGACCCACGGTGCGATGGTCAACGCACCGCGGTCCACCTACTCGGCCACTCGCACATGGGCTGCTGGAGGTCAGCCCGGCGTGGAGCGGCCGACCGCCTCGGGTTCCTCTTAGTTTCACCGTGGTCTCCTCTACCACGGCTACTTATCCCCACCGCCACGCAAAGGCGAGAACCCACCGGGGGGAACCTAACCTAACCTAACCTAACCTAACCTAACCTAACCTAACCTAACCTAACCTAACCTAACCTAACCTAACCTAACCTAACCTAACCTAACCTAACCTAACCTAACCTAACCTAACCTAACCTAACCTAACCTAACCTAACCTAACCTAACCTAACCTAACCTAACCTAACCTAACCTAACCTAACCTAACCTAACCTAACCTAACCTAACCTAACCTAACCTAACCTAACCTAACCTAACCTAACCTAACCTAACCTAACCTAACCTAACCTAACCTAACCTAACCTAACCTAACCTAACCTAACCTAACCTAACCTAACCTAACCTAACCTAACCTAACCTAACCTAACCTAACCTAACCTAACCTAACCTAACCTAACCTAACCTAACCTAACCTAACCTAACCTAACCTAACCTAACCTAACCTAACCTAACCTAACCTAACCTAACCTAACCTAACCTAACCTAACCTAACCTAACCTAACCTAACCTAACCTAACCTAACCTAACCTAACCTAACCTAACCTAACCTAACCTAACCTAACCTAACCTAACCTAACCTAACCTAACCTAACCTAACCTAACCTAACCTAACCTAACCTAACCTAACCTAACCTAACCTAACCTAACCTAACCTAACCTAACCTAACCTAACCTAACCTAACCTAACCTAACCTAACCTAACCTAACCTAACCTAACCTAACCTAACCTAACCTAACCTAACCTAACCTAACCTAACCTAACCTAACCTAACCTAACCTAACCTAACCTAACCTAACCTAACCTAACCTAACCTAACCTAACCTAACCTAACCTAACCTAACCTAACCTAACCTAACCTAACCGTCCTATATCTTAAATACTTGTTTTTGGGCTATAGCTGCGTTTTTGGTCTTATTTTTTAGGTTTTCACTAGTAGATTACAATTGTCAAAGATATATTCCAAATTTTTCATATTTTCATATAGTTTTTTAATAATTTAGTAAATTCATTAATAAAATAGTAGTAAATTTCATTTTTGGGTAATATCTTCGTCGTTTGTCGCAATTTCTTTGTGATTGGTGTGTCGGAATATTTGTTTCGTCCCCTCCTGAGTTTTGAGGCAGGCGACGACCTTCCTTTCTTCAAAATTTTATCATTTTTCGTACATTTTTGTTAAAAATCTCGTTTTTCTTCTATCTTCAAAAATTTTCTTAGTAACTTTTTCGTAAATTCTGTTTTATTGGCATCCTCGTGATCGCACGATTCTTTTGGTGTATCACACGTCCAGATCCGACGTATGGAAATTTGATTTTTGCCCCGCCCACGCCCACCCATTGTCGACAGTTAACACTAAAGACAGAGGGTGAGAATATCGCTTGCGTGTGCTATTTTGCTCGCAGCGCCATCTAGTTTGTTATTATTTTTCATATTTGTTTTGGACATTGTTAAGTTTTTGGCATACCTGAGTATATTTCGAGCCTAGTTTTAACACGCTGCTCGCATCTGCTCCGACTTCCGGCCGCCGTTGCGCCGCTCAGCACCTGGAACATAAACAATAAATTAGTAAATTTAACTTTCCGATCTTTTTACATTCTTACCATATTTTTATCGCTGTGTAGACCATTTCCTATTGCTTACCCTTCCACCGTCGCGTCGCCCAGCACCTGGAACATAAAATAATTTCCATATTAATTTACTAATATTTCCTTTAAAATGTTTCATAGCCCACCTAAGGGAGTCGCTGGTAGTGCGAAGTCGCCGCCTACCGACAAACTACAACGCACATACCCAAAAGATAAACCATCGGTAGTAGAAGGCGCGCGTATTCGTGCACCGCTTCGCCTGAGTTTTGAGAGCAGGGAGTCAAAAGCTCGATGCTCTGTTAGTGAGGAGACGGTGACTGAAAATAATCCATCGACTGCATTGACGACAACGAATGACTCTTCGGAGATGACTACTAACATTGCAACTTCTGACGTCATAACCGAACATCCAGCACCATCTGAACAACAGGAAGCGAAATATAAAAACCGCCTTGCAGAAGCAAAAGCGTGTGTACTGAAGGCTAAACTGCAGATGAATAACAGTAAAAATCTTAAGTCTGAAATTAAATCTGAAGTAATAAAAGCTGTGGATAGGTTGTATAGTCTTGTAAAGGAAGCAGAGGAAAGCAAATTGTGTGAAGAACCAGGCAATAGAAAGAAAACAGAGGAAACCCTTATTGGAATCATAGAAACTCACAACAAACTACTAAATGACAACAAACGAGATATGGAAAAAATAACTAAAATGATAGAATTACAAAGAAATGAACAAACAGCCTTCGCGATAGCTAAGGAAAATCCAGAAACGGCTAAAGATTTGAGGCTACTTACACAAGAAATCAAACAACTTAAAGAGACAGTTTCTACCCTGCCCCAGTCTGCGGCAACTGCCGTAGGTGAGAAATGGATGCGCCTGGGAGAGCACAAGGCTCCTGGACCGCTCTCATATGCGGCAGTTGCAGCAGCACGCCCACCACCGAAGCATACAATCATAATCTCATCAGAGGAAAAGAAGGACACTAGTGATGACGTGCTCAACAAAGTAAGAGGAATTGTGGACGCAAGAAATACAGGAATACAGGTATCCGGAGTACGAAAGGCAAAGAATCAAAAGATTCTCATTAGCTGCCAAAATAGAGAGGACCTCGAGAGAATCTCGAAAAATCTCAAGGGTTCTAAGAAGGGTCTAAGTGTAGAAGAGGCCAAAAGTAAGGATCCCTTGGTGATTATCCGAGACGTCCTCTCTTACAACACCGATGAGGACATCCTTAAATCCCTGAAATCCCAGAACGCTAAAGTGACAGGCGATATCCCGGAATGCGAATACAGAGCTGTGGTGAAGTATAGACGTCGTGCAAGAAACCCACTGGAATCCCACGTGGTACTTCAAGTGTCCCCACGACTCTGGCAAAACCTGATCAACGTAGGTGAGGTTCACATAGACTTGCAACGGCGAACAGTGGCAGATCAGTCACCTTTAATTCAATGCACTAGATGCTTAGGCTTTGGTCACGGGCGTAAATTGTGTAAAGAAACAGTAGATATTTGCAGCCACTGCACCGGCCCTCATCATAAAATCGACTGCCCGTCTCTCTCTGCAGGAGAAACTCCAGTTTGCAAAAACTGCCATGCCGCAAAAATAGAATGCAATAACCACGGAGCATTCGATACGGAATGCCCAATTAGGAAGAAGTGGGACATACTGGCCAGGTCCAGTGTGTCATATTGTTGAGAAAGGCACCTTAAGCATTAAAGCGATGCAAGCCAATCTGCGAAGAAGTAAACTGGCAACACTTGAGTTTCTAGTTGAAGCGCAAAATAGGAGAGTGGGATTTGGATTAATACAAGAACCTTATGTAGGCGCGATAGGAAAGTTAAAGGACTACCCTGGGTGCCGAATAATCCAAAAAGTAACATCAAAAGCACCTTCCGAAAAACCAGTAAAGGCCGCAATATTGGTTTTCGATGATAACATTAAAATAATAGCGGACCTCACTCTCTCTTCAGAAAACATAGCTTTCGCTGTTCTAAAGACCGACTCGTGGGAGCTGGCAGTGTTGTCAGTTTACTTCGAAGAAGATCAACCCTTGGAACCCTACCTCAACCATGTTGAAGCAATAATGATAAAAAATAACTTTCATAATATTTTAATCGGAGGTGACGTCAATTCATGGAGTCCATGGTGGGGTAGTACGGTGGAAAATGAAAGAGGGGCAGAATTGGCTAATTTTATAGAACAAATGAACCTACAAATTCTCAACGAAGGAAACGAACCGACGTTTGAAACAATTAGAAATAATAGGATTTACAGGAGCAGAGTGGATGTGACCGTGTGCAGCGAAGACATTTTAACAAAATTTACCGAGTGGAAGGTGGACGACTCCGTCTCGAGTTCGGACCACAATGCTATAACTTTTAAAATTGAAGTAAGAAGGCCTAACATAGAAAATACTTTAAAAAACCATACAAGAAAATATAATACAAAAAAAGCAAAGTGGTCCGACTTCGACACTGAGTTGACACAATATTTGGAAAATAATGGAGTAGATATAAACAGGATACAAGACGCAATAACTGAGCAAGAGTTGGAGGAAATTGTTTCAATTTTTAGTGATGGAATAACAGCAGCTAGCGATAAAGCCATCCCGATGATAATAATTAAAAATAGATTCAAATTACCTTGGTGGAACAGAGAAATAGAAAAACTACGGAAAGAAATGATAACTAAAAAGCGAAGAATTAAATGTGCGGCTGTAAGTAGGAGAGAATATGTTATTTCAGAATATTTAAAAGCAAAAGAGAGTTATGAACAAGAAGCAATCAAATTACAAACAAATAGCTGGAAAGAATATTGTACTAAACAGAATAAAGAAAGTATTTGGGATGGGATTTATAGAGTTTTAAGACAAACAAGTAAAAAACCTGAAGACACTCTTCTCATTAAGCAAGGCAAAACACTTGACTATCAAGAATCAGCAGAACTGCTTGCCAGTGTCTTTTATCCTGAAGACAATGAAGATACAGATTTGATGTGTCACAAGGAAATAAGAAGGGAAGTTGACGAAATGGAAAAAGGGAATAGGGAAAAAACTGGGAACGAGACTGATGACCCACCTTTTACTATGAATGAACTCAGAGTCACAACCAAGAGCTTTAATCCGAAAAAAGCTCCAGGTTTGGACGGGTTTACTGCAGACATATGCATGCGAGCGATCAGCAACAACTCACAACTATTTCTCGCTATAGCCAATAAGTGCATGGATTTGCAGTACTTCCCAAAACTTTGGAAAAGAGCAACGGTTGTGATTTTGAGAAAACCCGGAAAATCGGATTACACACAAGTTAAATCACTAAGACCGATAGGACTGCTGCCAGTCCTCGGAAAAATCGTGGAAAAAATGCTCGTGAAAAGACTTCGATGGCATATGTTACCAAAATGCAACCCTCGTCAATATGGCTTCATGCCGCAGCGCTGTACGGAAGACGCCCTCTATGATCTTTTAAATTACATCCAAAAAGAAATCGACAATAAAAAAGTTACTATTTTAATATCTTTAGACATAGAGGGCGCTTTCGACAGCGCTTGGTGGCCAGCTATAAAACATCAACTTTTGAGGAAGGGATGTCCGAGAAATCTCCGAGGACTGGTAAACAGCTATTTGTGCGATAGATCTGTAGAAGTAAGATATGGAGGTGAAACACGCTCGAAAAACACCACAAAGGGATGCGTTCAAGGTTCGGTCGCAGGACCAACGTTTTGGAACCTTTTATTGGATCCCTTACTGGACCTTTTGGAAAAGAAAAACGTGTATTGCCAAGCTTATGCTGATGATATTGTCTTGGCGTTCTCGGGCACACTGAAAGAAGAATTAGAACATGAGATAAATAAAGTATTGAAGGAAATTTATGAGTGGGGAATTAAATATAAGCTAAAATTTGCACCTAATAAAACAAAAGGAATGATAATGACTAAAAAACTTAAATATGACATACCAAATATATACATGGGGGATATAAAAATACAATTAACAGAAGAAATAAAAATTTTAGGAATTACAATAGACCGGAAGTTAACTTTTAATAGTCATGTGAGTAATATTTGCAACAAATCTATAAATATATATAAACAACTCGCTCGAGCCGCCAAGACAACATGGGGTCTAAACCCTGAAATAATCAGGACTATTTACGTGGCTGTTATAGAGCCTATTGTACTTTATGGAGCTAGTGTGTGGGCTAATTCGGCTCATAAAATTATGACAAAGAAAAAGTTAAACGTAGTACAAAGAGGTTTTGCACTAAAGATGAGCAAAGCCTATAGGACAGTGTCTTTAAATTCGGCGCTTATCATAACTGGACTAATTCCTCTAGATCTCCGCGTACTAGAGGCTGCTCAGTTATATAAAGCTAAAAGATTGGGATCCTTTGAAAATATGGATTACAGGATAGAACAAAAAATTTGCTACAGTAGAATACCGCACCCAGCAATGGAAATAGAAATTGACTTCGTTTCACTTGAGAACATGTCGCCCGAAAACATCACAAAACACGAAATACCAAGAACACAAATATATACGGATGGAAGTAGAGCAGAAAATAAAGTCGGCGCGGCAATTACCTTGTGGGACGATGGCCAAGAGGTCAAAACAAAGAAGATGAAACTCGGATCGCACTGCACGGTTTTTCAAGCTGAACTGTTCGCAATCTATCAAGCCACGGAGCTAATACTTCAAATCAAGAAGGAAGCGGTAGCCGTGCTGAGCGATTCGCGATCATCTTTACAAATAATATGTGATGAAAATTCCCTTCACCCTCTTGTATTCGCGATAAGAGAAAATCTATCGAAGTTGAAGGCGACAGGGTGCATTGTGAAACTTTGCTGGGTGAAGGCTCATAGAGGTACAATTGGAAATGAAAGGGCTGATGAATTGGCCAAGGCAGCCTTAAATATCAAAACTGCTCCAGATTATGAAAAGTGTCCTATTTCATATGTTAAGGGAATAATAAGGGAGAATAGTTTACAAACATGGGACAAGAGATATCAGACAGGGACAACTGCAATGGTTACAAAAGCATTTCTTCCGAATGTCCACAATGCATACAAGATAGTGAGGAAAATAACGATTGACCCTATTCTGACGCAAGTACTCACAGGACATGGTGGGTTCTCCGCGTATTTAACACGATTTAAATGCAAAGAGAACCCAGCATGTATATGTGATCCAAATAAAGAAGAGACTGTATTCCATCTTTTGTTAGAATGTCCCAAGTATGAATCATACAGATTCGACTTGGAAAGCGCAACAAATATGACACTGACAAAACCAAATTTGTCGGAAATGTTAGCTGCAAAATGTACGAGGTCGATGTTTATTGAATATTGTAAGAGAGTCGCTCGTGACGCGATAAATAGAAATAAAAATAAATAAATAATGTGATTATGTAAAAAAATAATAAAAAAAAAAAAAAAAAATTGATTAAAAAAAATATATATATATAAAAAAAATATATAAAAAAATGAATAAATAAAAAAAATAAATAAAATAATAATAAAAAAAATATATATATATATAAAATAATAATAATAAAAAAAGGCCTAATAAATATAATAATAATAATATTAAAAAAAAAAAAAAATTATAATAATGATAACTTGTATTTGATTATGACATAATAATAAATTTTGTTTTTGACATTTCAACTTTAAGCTGACACTAGCTTGGAAAGATGTATGATTAAATATGCAAATTATGTAATAAACAAAATGATACAATAAAATCGTGACAAAATAGATAACAATAATTTGTTCGATAACAATAACTTACAAAATAATATATCGCATGTAATAAAACTAAATCCTGAACAATATCTCTGATGGAGTCGGAGGAAAATAAGAGAACAAACATAAAAAAAAAAAAAAAAAAAAACCTAACCTAACCTAACCTAACCTAACCTAACCTAACCTAACCTAACCTAACCTAACCTAACCTAACCTAACCTAACCTAACCTAACCTAACCTAACCTAACCTAACCTAACCTAACCTAACCTAACCTAACCTAACCTAACCTAACCTAACCTAACCTAACCTAACCTAACCTAACCTAACCTAACCTAACCTAACCTAACCTAACCTAACCTAACCTAACCTAACCTAACCTAACCTAACCTAACCTAACCTAACCTAACCTAACCTAACCTAACCTAACCTAACCTAACCTAACCTAACCTAACCTAACCTAACCTAACCTAACCTAACCTAACCTAACCTAACCTAACCTAACCTAACCTAACCTAACCTAACCTAACCTAACCTAACCTAACCTAACCTAACCTAACCAGTCGTGTCTACACCACCACAGTGAACGGACGTGGAAGCATCGGAAGCATTGGCAGCGAGGAAGCGTGGAAGCATCGGCAGCATCGGCAGCATTGGCAGCGTGGAAGCGTGGAAGCCTGGAAGCACTGGCAGCCCGGCAGCATCGGCAGCATTGGCAGCGTGGAAGCCTGGAAGCACTGGCAGCCTGGCAGCATCGGCAGCGTGGAAGCGTGGAAGTTCGGAAGCACCGGCAGCTAGGCAGCATCGGCACCGTTGGCAGTGTGGAGGCCTGGAAGCTGTGGCATCCTTGGTAACGTTTTAGACGTAGCTTTGGTCACCACAGGAATTCTTGGCATTTTTAGGAGCTCAGCAGCCTTGGCAACATTTGCAGCGTTAGCCACTTCGGAAGCCTTGCTCACAGGGGCGTAATTTGGCACACTTGCTGGATTGGCAACATCGGAGACGGAGGTAATAATGTCGTCATCTAGGTCTTCGAAGAGCACCACTGCTGTTGGTCTCACCAGAAGTCGACAGGCTAAAAAGCCCGTTAATACAACTGCATTGACTCCGAAGCAGGTAAAACCGCATCCACTTAACATAGTGGTCACAGCGCCATCCACGGAGGGATCATCGGCGTCAACTCTCCTAGCCCAAGCGACAGTCTGCAACAAAACAGCCAAGACAACATCAGTGTCTAGACTAAGTCTTACTGAGAGACCAGAAGGAGCAGGCAGCGCTTTGAATTCTCCAACGCCATCGGAGATTCTCGCCTTGCTTGGAACAGAGGAGAGTTCGGTAGGTGCAGACTCCCTAGAGCGTGATAAGAGCACCCACAAACCAGGAGATACAAAGGAGAAGAGCTTGGCATCGGAACCACTGCTGCGGAAGGCCATGGCGCAGGCAGCGACAGCTTCGCGATCACTCTCTCAAGGACAGGAAGTGGCGGAGAAACCTGCAGCAACAGGTACGCTGGTGAGAACGGACGATGAATGGTCGGACCTGGAGAGCGTTAGTGTATGCAGCAGACGATCGAGTGTACTCCCCTCATCTGGTAAAAGACCCGGCGTCTCCATGGACCTAGCAACCCAGAGAGCAAATGAGCTCATGCTGGCGGGGAAGGAGGCATTGGAGAAAGCAGGCAACATGAAACGAGAAAGCAAGATCGAGGCACTCGGTTGTTTGCAATCATTATATGAGCTGGTGCTCTCAATCTCTGACTCCAGGTCGAGACATAAAGTCAGCCTAGAACAGGAGCGAACCAGAGCGGCCAAGGAAATAGTAAGAATTGAGCGAGCACATGCTAAAAAGGTGGCGGATCTCCAAGGAACAATCTCCAACAGGTTAGTGGAGTTCCAGAATACCCTCGAGGAGACGCACAAAAGGACTGAATCAGTGTGGGGGTGGCTCAACTTCGAACTAGATGGCCCAATCAAAACAATTGGTGGATTGCAGGCGCAACTGAGTGACCTCCAGGCGGAGCTGAACAAAAAGGGAGACAAACCTGCGAAAACCCAGATTCCGGCTTCAGCTAACGCGCAAACAGAGGTCCTCGAGCGAATCGGGACAATGAGAGTGGAGCTGTCCAACATACAGGGATCATTAAACTCCCTCATGCGTCAAGCAGAACGTGGCCCTACTCCGCCGGCTAACCTGATGGATCTGGAACAGGCATCAGACATAAGATGCTGCCACAACTCGTCCACAGTGGAGCTAGAGTCCCTTATCAAGGAGTTACTGGCCATCCAAAAAGACACAATAGTCTCTAAACTGGACAGCTTTTGCCCTGGCCCAAGCCCTCCCCCTCTAAATCGGACCGAAATCAAAGGCGATATCAACGAAGCTCTCCAACCGGTCAAAACACAGCTGAAATCTATAAGCGGGGTGCTCGATGATATCAGGGAGACCAAAGAGGCCGAGAAGTTGGCAATCACCTACGAGCACCCAATAGGACTTGGCACGGAACTTGCTCTGATGGAGATAAAGGACAAAGTCACTGCAATAGAAACAGCTCTAGACGTAGGAAACGAGCCTGGAACGAGACCAACCTATACATCAGAGATGGAATTCCCCCCACTACGCCACACACAGGCCACTACGCCGACCCCGCCAACACAGGGAACAGCGAATCACAGGACTTCATACAGCGAAGCCCTGACGAAACCGCGATTTCCTATAATGGTCGAATCTGTGGATCCGCAACACACGAGCAACGATGTAGTGCAGGATTTAAAAAGCAAGGTAGACGTTGTTGACTTGGGAGTTGGCGTGAGTGGAATAAGAAAAATTAGAAATCAGAAGGTGGTCATTAGCTGCGACACTGAAGAAGATAGGGAGAAGCTTACAGGAGCAATAAGATCGGCTTCTGGCCTGTCTGCCACGAAACCGCCTGTCAGGAGACCACTGCTGAGACTGATTGGAGTAGCTCACGACCTGACAAACGCAAAGATAGAGGAGGCGGTCATTAAACAGAACAGGAAGCTGCTGCAACCAGATCCAGCGGAGGGAGGGTGGACGGTCAAGGTACTGAGGAGGACAAAAGGCAGAAACGAGTCCCGATCCAATATTGTACTCGAGGTAAGCGCACACGTTTGGAAAAGCTTAAGAGACCACGAGGTCCGTATCGGGTACCAGCAGGTGCAAGCAGTGGACCACTCTCCAATAGTCCAGTGTTACCGCTGCCTTGGCTTTGGCCATATGGCACGGGACTGCAAGAAAAACCAGGTATGTGGCTACTGCTCAGGAACACACGACACGCGTGAATGCCCGAACCGAAATGCTTCTCCCCGATGCATCAGCTGCGTTACAGGTAAGGCACTCAGAGACAGTCACCCAGCCTACAGCCCCGAATGCCCGGAGTGGCAGCGATGGGATCGGTTGGCTCGGGCGGCGGTCTCATACTTGTAACATAGGACACCGAGGAAGCAAACGTATCAGGAGCAGCCAGTGTGAGAATAGGTCAGCTTAATCTCGGCAGGGGTTTTGCTGCCACTAAGGAGTGCCTTCAAGCCGCAACTGAGGAGAAATTCTCCATATTGCTCCTACAGGAGCCATATGTCGGTGCAAAGGCACATTTAACTTTAGGGGGAGTTAAAGTAATCCAAAAAGATAACGCAACACAAGCAAATCCGGTACGTGCGGCAGTTGTCATTGTCGATCCTAATATCAAATGTTTTGTCAATAGGGATTTAATATATGACTCCATTGTTGGTTGTGTAATTGAGTTTAATGAAACGAGATTAGGAATTATAAATGTATACCTAGATAAAACAGTAGACATAGAAACAGACCTTAACAAAATACAGCACATAATGGAGAAGCTTGATACAGAAGACCTAATCATAGCGGGGGACGTCAACGCAGCAAGTGTCTGGTGGGGAAGCAGGGAGGAGGACGGCAGGGGTGCGAAGCTGATGAGCCTGATTTCTCAACTTGATCTGAACGTCGTCAACGAAGGAGCCACACCCACTTTCTACACTCATAGAGGAGACAGAGTCTACCAGAGTATTATCGACGTGACCTTCTGCACGGAATCCATTATGAATCGGATCAAAAATTGGCGAGTGGATCCTGACATATCTCACTTATCGGATCACAGGATGATACTCTTTGAAATCGCAACACAAGGAGCTGCGGCACGTATCGAGCGTAAAGGAACAAGACTCTACAATACTGCAAAGGCGAAGTGGAGCGAATTTGAAGACGTACTCAAACGAAAACTCGTCAATAATAACATCAACGTAGAGGAAGTTGCGCTAACGGAATCAACGAGCGAACTCGAATCCATTGCCACGCGCTACATGCAGCTGATTATTGAGACGTGTCAGGAGACTATTCCGCTAATGCGAAAAGAACTGGTGGCGAAGGAGATCAAATGGTGGACTAAGGAACTGACGAAAAAGAAGCAAGAAGTGAAGAGATACAGAAGAAGGGTCCATAATGCCTGCAGTCGCCGGCGTCCAGCTGTGGTTGAACAATATCTAAAAATCAAAAACGAGTACAAAGATCTTCTCAAAACAACAATCACCACTAGCTGGAAAGACTTCTGTAATAAAGAGGAAAAGGAAACGGTCTGGCAGCGCACTTACCGAATATTGAAGCTGACCGAACACAGGGACGAGCAACTAATACGGCCAGATCCAGCGTCAGAAGTCCTCGACCCCAAAGATTCGGCAAAACTGCTAACAGAAACTTTTTACCCGGACGACGATGAGGAGACAGACACAGAAACTCAGCGTGAAATCAGAGAGCGATCAAGAAAACTAAGGGAATATATCGATCTAGACCCCGAATATCCAAAGGAGAGCCCACCATTCACTGCCCAGGAACTCAGCACGGTATATAGCGGAATGAATCCCAAAAAATCCCCGGGGGATGATGGACTCTCATCAGACATCTGCGTCAGGAGTTACGAAGCTGCCCCTCAGATCCAACTGGCAGTATTCAACAAATGCTTGGAGTTAGGGCATTTCCCAAAAATCTGGAAGACTGCCCGGATTAAGATCATTCCCAAGCCGGGCAAGGATGATTACTCAGCGCCAAAATCCTATCGCCCAATAGGACTGCTTCCAGTCATGGGAAAGGCCCTGGAGAAGCTGGTAGCAACGAGGGTCACCTGGCAGCTCGGCAACACCAACAGCCTTAGCAAACGCCAATATGGATTCATTCCACAACGCAGCACAGAGGACGCCCTTTACGACGCGATGCAACTCATACAGCTGGGTGTAAAGAAGAAGGAGATCATAGCAGTTGTATCACTAGACATTCAAGGGGCGTTCGACAACTGCTGGTGGCCCGGTATTCTCAATGAGCTACATAAGAAGAGGATCGACGAACCAACGACGCGACTCATATCAAGCTACCTGTCAGACAGGAAGATCACCCTTGAGTACCTTGGCGAGAAGGTAACAAAAAGCACCACCAAAGGCTGCGTACAGGGGTCCATCTTTGGACCTCTGTTCTGGAATGTACAGCTCGACCCACTCTTGGTGGCCGCAGAACAGCTAGAGGCACATGTCCAAGCATTTGCTGACGACATACTTGTAATAGCAAGCGCAGCAACGACTACGGATTTGGAGCGAAAGACGAACCAGGCTTTAACCGTGATAGCGGAATGGGGAAGAGACCACAAAATGACGTTCGCTCCCAACAAAACACAAGTAATAGTTGTCACGAAGCGCCTCAAATATGAGTCTCCCCAGTTTGAGCTAAACGGGCAACAACTTCAAATTGCCGAATCTCTTAAGGTGCTCGGGCTTACGATAGATAGAGGCCTGACATTCGGACCGCACCTGAAAAACACCACAAAGAAGGCAGTCAACATCTTCAAGATGCTCACCAGAGTGGTCAAGACTAATTGGGGCCTGAATCCTGAGATAACCCGACTCCTGTACACCGCTGCTGTGGAGCCGGTGGTCCTTTATGCGGCGGGAGTCTGGGCGGCAGCAGCCAAAAAGAAATATGCGAGGGAGCAGCTCGACCGCATCACCAGGATGTTTGCCATCAAAATTAGTAGAGCACACCGCACAACGTCCTTGATGGCAAGCGCACTGGTGGCCAGGATCTTGCCACTTGACCTGCGACTCCAAGAGAACGCTCAACTCTACGAGATAAAGAGAGGCAAGCCGCTCCAGGAACTGCCAGGCCGCAAACTGGAGGCGAGAGTGAGTCCGCACCAACTGCCGCATCCTGCGAAGAGAAAGCGTCTGACATATTCGCAAGTCAACAGCCAGGAGGATGCTGACAAACTCCAACAAAGAGAACTCCAGCTGTATACCGACGGCAGCAAAATCCAAGGCAAAGTGGGAGCAGGAGTTTCGATTTGGAAGGAGAACCAGGAGAAGCGGCAGTTGAAGATCAAACTAGCGGACTACTGTACTGTATTCCAAGCAGAGCTAATAGGTATACTCGGAGCAGTGAACTACCTTAGTCCCGGGTCCTCGGGGCACATACTCAGTGACTCCAGGTCGGCGCTTGATTCAATATGCGACCCGAGCACCGAGAACCCAGTCGCAGCCGAGATCCAAGAAGTAGTAGAGGACAAAAAACTACTCGTAGATCTCCATTGGATTAAGGCTCATGTAGGTATTCTGGGGAACGAAAGTGCGGATGAGTTGGCAAAAGCGGCTGCAACCAGGTTAAAAACGGCACCATCGTATGACGCATTCCCGCTGTCCTTCGCCAAGCGCTCCATCAGACACAGAACAATGGAAGAATGGCAGAAGAGATACGAAGAGGCAACACAGGCGCGGGGCACGAAGATATTTTTCCCAGATGCCAATAGGGCATATACAGTTTTAAGTAAATTAAAAATAACTAATTTAAGAACGCAACTCTTCACGGGCCACTGCGGGACGAAGGCCTACCTATATAGGTTCAAACTGGCTGGTGACCCATTCTGCTCGTGCGACGAACAGACGGAAGAAACAATCGAACATATTCTAACTGAATGTCCAAAGTTCTCCTTAAAAAGACTCGAATGTGAGATCAGAATGGGCCACCAGCTTGAAGTGTCAAACCTGCACGGGCTGATCGATAATGACAACTGCCGGACCCATTTCCTAGCTTTTGCAGAAGACGTTCTGTATACCACTGCAAAGGCAAATGGGTCAACAATAGCATTATAATGTTAGCCATAAACCTAGATTTATAATAATATGAATAATCGTTATAAACTATTGTTATATGTAACAAGTCCGCAGAGTACTGTACCTGGCCAGATCTCGATCGCGCTTCCGGAGCACTCCGTTGTTTCGCCGGAGGCCACGGAGATCGAAACCGGTGGTGACGCAGGCGACGTTGGCTGCGTCGGCAGCGGTGGTTGCTTCGGTGAGGCTGGGGACTCCGGAGACACCGGAGCCACTGGCAGCGCCGGCAGCTTTGGAAGCGTCGGCAGCAGCGGATGCTTCGGTGGCGCCGGGGACTCCGGAGATATCGGAGGCGTCGGCAGCGTTGACAGCGCTGGCAGCGTTGGCAGCGTTGGCGGTGCTTCCAATAATGCCAAATTGGAAGCGCGATCGAGGGGGCATTAATTATTAATTATAATTGAAAATAATAGGATTTATATATATAAGAAATAGTGTAATGAGCATATATCATAGTAACTTCGTATAATAAGATTTGTTTTGTGTACCTACATTAATAAAAACCTAGTATAAGACCCATTATCTTAAGAATATTAAGCCTAACTGTAGAACTTAGTACTATAAGTATAATAAAAAAAAAAAAAAAAAAAAAAAAAAAAAAAAAAAAAAAAAAAAAAAAATAGATTAAAATGAAAAGTTAATAATAAGAAAGAAAACAAGCGTTACATAATAAATAGTAACGGTAGAAAATAAGAAAAAAAAAAAAAAAAAAAAAAAAAAAAAAAAAAAAAACCTAACCTAACCTAACCTAACCT
Source organism: Hemithea aestivaria (assembly GCA_947507615.1). Taxonomy (NCBI): domain Eukaryota; kingdom Metazoa; phylum Arthropoda; class Insecta; order Lepidoptera; family Geometridae; genus Hemithea; species Hemithea aestivaria. The sequence continues at coordinate 15,762 of OX382347.1, forward strand.
AACCTAACCTAACCTAACCTAACCTAACCTAACCCAAACCTAACCTAACCCAAACCTAACCTAACCCAAACCTAACCTAACCCAAACCTAACCTAACCCAAACCTAACCTAACCCAAACCTAACCTAACCCAAACCTAACCTAACCCAAACCTAACCTAACCCAAACCTAACCTAACCCAAACCTAACCTAACCCAAACCTAACCTAACCCAAACCTAACCTAACCCAAACCTAACCTAACCCAAACCTAACCTAACCCAAACCTAACCTAACCCAAACCTAACCTAACCCAAACCTAACCTAACCCAAACCTAACCCAAACCTAACCTAACCCAAACCTAACCTAACCCAAACCTAACCTAACCCAAACCTAACCTAACCCAAACCTAACCTAACCCAAACCTAACCTAACCCAAACCTAACCTAACCCAAACCTAACCTAACCCAAACCTAACCTAACCCAAACCTAACCTAACCCAAACCTAACCTAACCCAAACCTAACCTAACCCAAACCTAACCTAACCCAAACCTAACCTAACCCAAACCTAACCTAACCCAAACCTAACCTAACCCAAACCTAACCTAACCCAAACCTAACCTAACCCAAACCTAACCTAACCCAAACCTAACCTAACCCAAACCTAACCTAACCCAAACCTAACCTAACCTAACCCAAACCTAACCTAACCCAAACCTAACCTTCCTCAGTAGGGGGATGAAAATGTTTTTGAAGTGAAAACTTCTTTAGCGGCGCTGAGCACTTTTTTTTGTATGGGTAAAAACTTTAAAACTCGCGTCAGGGTCACGTGATGCTGATCGAAAAAGCGTAAGATCGAGGGGAAGGGAGAGGAACTAGTATCTCCCACTCTTTCTACCGTGCCTGAGTGTGCTGCTCTGTTGATGGTGTAAAAGTCGTCGAAATTATGGATGGAAGTTGATTTTTCTGAGAGATAAAATTTAATGTAATATATAAATAACGATATAATATTATAAATAACAACATATAAATTGTCATATTTGTATACGATAGCGCAATAAATAAACATTGTATTCTACCTCATAAATAATAGTACTTTTATACTTATAATTAAACACAACGTTAATATTGAAGTTTTCACTTCTGCCGGCACTCCCGGAGTGCTACCTTTTTTTTTTAATTTAGTCATTTCCTCGCTGAGGGGGAATGAAAAGTTACGTGTTACACTCGAGTGCAAAGATTTTCGACCTTGTGCTCTTTTGATTCCCTCGTAACGCTCAGGATTCTAATTGTTAAATCACGAGCGCAGCGAGTGAAATTTCGAATCCTTCGCTCGCTCGGTCATACAAACCGAGCACGCGGTCAAAAAGCAACTTTGCACTCGTGTATGGCTCATTCTCATGGAATTGATTCTCATCGTCACCTTCATGGCAATTCTTATTTATAGCTTATTTGTAATATTTATGTATAATATTGTATAGAGCTGGATAACTCGAGTAAACTTTTATATAAATGATTTAAATCGTACGTTTCATTTCGAAAAAAAACAGTTTTGAAATTTTCGAGTCCACGAAAGTGATTTCGTCATTATTTTTTCGCAAATTTTTCAAGTAAAACCCTTTTAAATGACTAAATCTACCAAAAATGTACAATAAAACGACATTCTACGTAACAACAAACCTCACTTCAGAAGAAAATATGCGTTATTTGAGATATCACTTTACCTTTCACTTAACTTTTTTATTAGTCAGAAACTTGGTATGTATGTATTAAAACCCTAAGATAACACATAAAAGTACTTTTTAGTTGGTAAAAAGGCCCTTTCAAAAGAAAAAAATACAAAAAAATCACTTTCGTGGCTTAAAAATCACCTTCATGGTAAAAACGCCACGAAGGTGATGCCACGCTGGTGACGAAAATATCCCTTTTTGGTGAAATTCTGAAAAGTTTAGGTATAATGTATAAAATTAAATACTAAATCTTTATCTCGCACATTTTGGCTTTTCGAAAAGCTAGCTTTGATTTAAATAACTAAAATATAATGCATAAAAATGTTGTCCATGAAAGTGATTGGAACACCAATGAATAAATTGAAACATAGCAATTTTATTTTTCCCACGGCTCGATAAGTCCTAGATCCTACTTCTACGATTGCAGAACATGGCTATCATTGAAATGAATCGAACTCTGTATTAGATTGTTGATGTTGTGTTTAACAGCAGCCGATAAACTACGCAAATTTAAAGCACCTGAAATCGTGTGACCGCTGCATTATGTCATTTTAAATTCAAAATAATAATGAAAGGCTTTTTAGGGTTCCGTACCTCAAAAGGAAAAAACGGAACCCTTATAGGATCACTTTGTTGTCCGTCTGTCTGTCTGTCTGTCTGTCTGTCAAGACCCTTTTTCTCAGGAACGCGTAGAGGTAACAAACTGAAATTTATAGGAAATACTAAGGTCTATTGCCTCTTAGAGCTGTGAAAATTTCAAACTTCTAGGCCAACGCAATCAAAAGATATAGTCGAATATGTCACAAATTTCAGCAAATTTTCGACATTACCAAATAAATCAAAACCTACGGGGCACTTCCCGTGAACTCAGAATCTTGAAATTTGGCACGAAGTAACTCCTTAGAGCACAGATAAAGGAAAAATTGCGAAAACCATAAATTTTTATTTGCATCATATGAAAAAAATATTTTGAATAATTTTATACCTACTACCCCTTTTCTCATGAACGCGTAAACGTATTAAATTGAAATTCATATCAAATACTTAAGTTTATAATACCTTTAAACTGTGATAAAATCAAACCTCTATGTCAACGCATTCAAAAGAAACAGCAATTTTAGTCGCAATTTTAAACTCGCAACTACGCTCAAAAAATCAAAACCTACAGGGTACTTGCCGTGAACTTAGAATCTTGAAAATTGGCACGAAGCAACTCCTTAGAGCACAGATAAAGGAAAAATTACGAAATCTGTACATTTTTAGTTACATCATATAAAAAAATATTTTTAATAATTTCATACTTACTACCTTATTTCTCATGAACGCGTAAACGTATTAAATTGAAATTCATATCAAATACTCAAGACTATAATACCTTTAAACTGTAATAAAATCAAACCTCTATCTCAACGCATTCAAAAGAAACAGTAATTTTAGCCGTATTTTTTAACTCGCGACTACTCTCAAGGGAATCAAAACCTACAGGGTACTTGCCGTTAACTCAGAATCTTGAAATTTGGTACGCAGCAACGTCTTAAATTATAGGCACAGGAAAAATTGCGAAAACTGTAAATATTTAGTTACATCATATAAAAAAATATTTTTAATAATTTTGTATTTACTTTTACTACCCCTTTCCTCAAGAACGCGTACAGGTATTAAATTTAAATTCATACCAAATACTCAGCTTTATAATAACTTTAAGCTGTAAAAAAATCAAACCTCTATTTCAACGCAATCAAAAGAAACAGCAATTTTAGCCGCATATTTTCAAACTCACAAGTACTCGCAAGGGAATCAAAACCATTAGTACATAATATTATACCCACTTTTCCTTAGGGTTCCGTAGAAACCCGTAGGTTTGTACGGAACCCTCGGTGCTCGAGTCCTACTCGTACTTGACCGGTTTTTTTTAGATTATATACCGTAAAGTGTATTTGTTTGCGAAAATTTTGGTATATGTTATATACAGATACACCGAAATTTGTTTAAGTAGTGCCCAAATGTTTCACTACAAAGGAAAGTGTGACACCATGAGAATACGAAAAATGGCCCCGATTTTGACCTTTCATGTTAAATTTTAGTATTATTTTTTGCGTCTATTATGACAATCTTTATTTATTTTGTAGCTTAATATATGTTTTATCCACCTATATAAAATGTATGTCTGTTTCTTTAACCGTTTAGGAAGTATAACCGTGTGACCATCAAATTTGAGCTAAAATGAGAATGAGCCGTATAACAAATAACTATTGAAGCTTGAGGTCTGACTTGGCTAGTTCTCATATACCTGCAAAATATTATTAAGTACCTACCTAAATTGAATGAATGAATGATTTATTTCCAACAAAGAAGTTACATGCAAATATTCCTAATTACATAGTTACGGCTAATTTTCTGCATTCCATACAACTATTTCTGCGAGTCTCAAACTAGGCTGTAGCCTGTGTCTTGAGACTCGTGAGATGCGATCTCGGTCCCCTGTTCATGCAATACATAAAGATGAGACGTTATTCAAATCACTATGGATGATACATGATTGCAGATCTACTTTGATGTACCAAAGTAGGCTGACAAATATTGATATGCAAGTTATAAACAATGCTATAAAATCAAAATTAAAATATTATTTAATGTTGTTTTTATCTTTAAATAAACATAATACAAGACAGTAGATATGACATAATACATAGCATGCGGGTGTTTGTGTGTGTGTGCGTGTATGAAGAGAGCAGTTGTCATACTAAAATTTCCGTTGTGTCATATGATAACTTAAGTAACCAGTCTTTGACCAGTTTTTTACATTTTTTAAAATAACATTCTTTTATGTCGCAGTGTTTGCACACGTTATTGTAGGTGTGAATGTGAGAATACGTTGGACTTCTGCGAGCCAAGAGCGAGGTTGCTTTAGGGAGGGGAAGGCGGAAAACACGTTTATTTAATAATTCGACACTGTCTCTACGGTTAAGGAAATCTTTATGAGCTTTAAGTGTTGCGCTGAAGATAAACAACTGACGCACCCGAAGTACTTTAAATTCTTCGTATAACCTATCAGTTGGGTAGCGGAAAGGCTTTTTTAGTGTAACTTTTATTAATGCCCTTTGTGCTCTCTCTACACCTATGAAATGGGTCTTTCCAGCTGATCCCCACACTGCGATACAGTACTGCAGTATCGATTGACAGAGCGCCAAGTACACTTCACGAATAGTTTTTAGCGGGGTGCAGTCTTTAAGTTTCTTCATAATAAATATCAGTTTCCTTACGCGTCCTGACAAATCTTTTATATGTTCCTTGTACGATAAGTTCTCATCTATAACAATGCCTATGTATTTAATCGAATTAGTGCGCTCCACCGTTTCACAAAAGCAGTTACTCGTATATTTATCCGACGAAAAGCAAGAGTGGTTTTAATATTGAAGTTAGTAGGGGGACAAGTGACAGAAGTTTTCGAAAAAGCAATATATTTTGTCTTACGAACATTAAGCGTCAGCAAGTGTGAGTCTAACAGAGTGGAAATACTAGCTAATCCTTCCTCAGCATTATAGCGTACCTGATCCCAATTGGTACCATGAAATATTATGGCTGTATCGTCAGCGTAGGTAACAATGTCAGCGTTTTTGAGAGGGCAGCTAATGATGTCATTGATGTAGAGTGAGAAAAGAGTCGGGCCTAATATGCTTCCCTGTGGGACACCCGTGTCGATCGGAAGTAGCCTGCTGCTGTGAGAGCCGACCTTAACAAACTGTCTTCGATTGGTCAAATAGCTTTTGAACCACTCAAGAGGGATACCGCGTACTCCGGTCGATTCAATTTTCTTCAAAAGGAGCCCAATCGAGACGGTATCAAAAGCCTTGGCCAAGTCTAAAAACGCAGTCACACAACAGTCACCATTCTCAACATGACCAGATACTAAGTTCACCAAGCAAGAAGTAGCATCTTCGGTCGATTTACCTCTACGAAATCCAAACTGCCTATCAGATATCACGTTGTACTTATCCAGAAACTCTACAAGACGCTTCTTTACAACTTTTTCAAGAACTTTTGAGACTATACTTAAGAGAGCGATTGGTCTATAATTATCAGGAAGGTGTTTAGCGCCACCTTTATGAATCGGAGAAATAGCTGTGACTTTCCAGGAATCGGGTAATACGCCTGAAGTTAAACTTAAGTTTATGATGTGCATGAGTGGAACTATTATGAAGCCAAGAGACTTCTTTAGCAAGTCAGAAGTAACAGAGTCAGGACCTGGAGAGCTATCGGTTTGAGTTGGACTTTAATATTTGAAATTTCACTTTCATCGACGGGGTAAAAAACAAAGATTGAGAGAGACTAGTACGAGACCTATAAGATGTGATAAGTATTTCTTGTGACGATTTTATTTTCTTTAAGATCTTGTCCGCAAGTTCACTGCCAATATTGGCGAAGTGCTGATTGCAATAGAGGAGAGACGATTCAGGGTTACCGTTACTTGACAAAAGATCGTTAGACTCATTCCCTCGCGTTGATGTTTGACATATAGATTTAATAGTTTTCCAGAGCAATTTTGTGTTATTTTTATTGTCTTCCAAAAGTCTAGTATGATATTCATGTTTTAGTTTCTTAAGTAGCTTATTACAAATGTTTCTGTACCTTTGGTAAATTTCGGCGTGTAGAATCATCAGGAAAGGCTCTCGATTCCATGTGGAGCTTGTCACGGTGACGCATACACCTCAGGAGACCTGGCGTGATCCAAGGCTTCATCGTAACCCATTTACGGCCAACCTTCACCTTCTTTGTATGCGCTTCTATGACGTTGTTTAATACTCCGTTGAACTCTTTGACCGCCAGATTAACACACTTCGTATTCGTAATGATTGACCAGTCTATCGTCGAGATTTCTGTTGCTGCCGCTTCAGTATTTAATTTATATTTATATTGCAGTCGATTACTATTGCGTTTTGACATTGAGATTCCAGCTAACACCATATCGTGATCGGTTATATATCAATAACCGATCAGATCTGCATACTATTCCTACAGCATTGCTATTAGTTTTAATAAAGATATGATCCAAGCACGCGGAGCATCTTGTTGGTAAGGTGATAGCTGGAAGAAGTCCATGGGGGGCTAACAGACACATATAATCAGTGGGAGAGTTGTCTGTATTATGAGAAATGTCTATATTTATATCTCCTGTCAAAATCACCGTTGGAAAGCATTTTAAGTCAGATAGTGAAGCGTCTAACGAGTTGAAAAAGGGATCAAGCTGAGATGTTGACGGAGAACAATATATACCAAATATTGCTATTTTTGAATCAATAAGTAAAAGCAAGGAGTCCGCATCATTTAAATACGATTCGTGAACAGCTGTTTTGAAAGAACTTTTAATGTAAATTACAACTCCGCCATTTTGTTTTTGTTTCTTGAGGACTGGTAACTACAGTAACCGGGTAAAAGATCTATTATTATGCCATCTCTAAGCCAGCATTCAGTCAGCACAATCACTGTATCTGAAATGACCTGGGACTGAACCACTCGGTTCTGAATGACCTTTCCACGGTCCTCGTGGCAGGCAGGCTTCGCCGGTGCCGCTGATAATGGTGGGCTGATGGTGGCAAATTTGCACGGATGTCTGAATATCTCGTCGACTGAGGTGAATTACGAGTTGAATAATACACCCGTGGCTTGTATTTATCGTGCTTTATTCCTTTTGACAAAATTTACAACTGAACATTTACTTTCTGATTAATTATCTAAAATATTACAAAAACCCGACTAACACATTGTGAATTGAAAATGACAGAGAGATTAAATATGGCCGCCTGCCATAGTGCATTAAAAATCTATCGACGCGTAGACAATTTTCTAAACGTGGTGCGCCATCTGTGCTAAATTAACTGAACTGATTACAAGCATATTGACCAAGTGAGAAATCGATCTACGTAATAACAAACAAATCTGATAGATGGCGTTAGTGGTTCTGATATAGCGTAATTACAATAATAAAATGTTTATTTTTGAATAAACATCCTGCCCGGCGGGGGGACAATAATATCGAGTCTTACTCTGATGAAAAAAAAAACATAGTAAACATAACAGACACAATGTACAAAACTAATAAACAACAAACTAATGAACAACATTCCTTAACATAGGAAAATTAAAGTAAGACTAATCTATATCAATTGGCATTTTACATAACTTTACAACAGGTCTGATTAATTCACCTGACTGAGTTTTGAGTTTGACTGATCTGACAACATTATCCTTGCCAGGATATACATCAATAACGCGCCCGCGTCTCCAATGAAGTGGGACTAAATTTTCCTCAATAATTAATACAAGATCACCTATCTTTACATTGTTACTGTGATTGAACCATTTTTGACGCTGTTGTAATGAAGTTAAATATTCTTTCTGATAACGCACAAATATATTTTGAGACATTTTCTGAATTAATTGAAATCGTGACAAACGTGACATTTTAGTATCCTTCCAAGGATATTCAGGTAACGCAACTAGTGGCTGACCTATGAGAAAATGACCTGGGGTGAGTACTTCTAAATCACATGGGTCCTCTGACATTGCAACAAGAGGTCGAGAATTCAAAATCGCCTCTACCTTAGATAACAAAGTGGAAAATTCCTCAAAGGTTAAAATAGTTTCCCCTAATTCCCGTTTAAGTAACAATTTTACTGATTTGACGCATGCTTCATGTAAGCCACCCATGTGAGGTGCACCGGGGGGTGTGAATACCCAGTTTATATTCAAACGATTAAACTCTTCCTGAAGAACAACCTGATTAGTTACTAAAAATTGACTCACATCTCTGAGGTAGTGATTCGCACCGACATAATTAGTACCGTTGTCTGACCTGACTATTGATGGCAGTCCCCGACGACTCACGAACCTGGTGAATGCTGCCACGAAAGCCTCCACTGAGAGTTGACTCACAGCTTCAATGTGAGCCGCATGGCTACCTGCGCATACGAATACTACAAAGTAACATTTTAATGACTTCGCGTTCCTGAGTGTACTTGATTTGATCTGATAAGGTCCCGCAAAATCTGTTGACGTGGACGTGAATGGACGGGCAGATGACACTCTGTCCGCGGGGAGCTCTCCCATGAACGGGGGCTGAATGGCTCTGGGTCTGACTCTGAAACATACAATACAATTCCTAATAACACGCGACACCTGTCTGCGGATTGACGTGACCCAATACTCCCGCCTGATGATAGCAATGAGTGATGTAGTGGCCGCATGACAGTAACTGCGGTGATGGTACTCAATGAGTAACTGAACAAACTTATGATCCTTAGGCAACAAGTACTGATGGCGGGTTCCATAAGGTAGCTGTGACCGACCTATTCTACCACCCACTCGAATTATTCCTTCCGTGTCCAAGAAGATACTGAGTTTCTGAAGTGAAGTACATACTGACCGCCCAGCCTTTAGGGCATCAATTTCAGAAGTGAATGAAGTTGATTGGACTCTCCGTACCCAATACTTAGTAGCATTCCGTGTCTCCTCCAATGACAATACTTTACTGAAGTTTCTCTTGTCCCTTGATGCCTTCAAGTTCCTGATGAATCGATGGACATACGCCGTGATGTTAATTAATTTTCTGAATGAGCTCACCTTCTCAAGTAATGATATATCCCATGGTTGAACTGAAGTACTATGATGTATGACCTTTTTATAGCCGGGTACCTCCTCCGGCCGCTTGATGACTGATTTAGGCCATTGACTCTGGCCCTTGTGTAGCCAGGGTGGCGACCACCACTGATCATGTTGAAGAAGATCCTGAGCTGACATACCGCGCGATGCACAATCGGCAGGGTTTAAGTCTGACACAATGTGTCGCCAAATGATATCACGTTCTGAGTTCTGTACGTACTGCACGCGATTACATTCGAACGTTTGCAGTAAATGAGGCTCTGTATTCAACCATGTTAAAACAATAGAACTGTCTGACCATGCATTGATGCTTCTGAGATTAATAGAGTCTTCATATGACTCGGCCACATGATTTAAAAGTTTACATACCAAATGAGCTGCACTGAGTTCTAATTTGGGAATGGTCTGACGGTTCCTTTTAGGCGCTACCCTTGATTTAGCAAGTAAAAGTCTTACCATAACTTGTCCTGATGAGTCTTCTGAGCGTAGATATATGCACGCCGCATATCCTGCCTCTGAAGCATCTCCAAAACCGTGGAGTGAGTAGGAGACCGCATTCTGAATTACTACACATCTAGGTAGGTTCAAATATGATAAATAGTGGAGATCCTTGACCATTTCGTCATACTGATGACACACTGTGTCTGGTAGGGGATCATCCCAATTCAGTCCGTCCATAAACAATGTCTGAAGTAAACCTTTGAATCTCAGAATGACCGGGTTACAGTATCCACAGGGATCATATAGTCGAGCGATCATGCTCAAAATATTTCGTTTGGTGACGGCTTTGCCTTGAGGTATGTTGAGCTGATATGATAGTGAATCTGAAGTTGGATTCCATTGAATTCCCAATACCTTAATGAAACTTTTATCATCTGAGTCGAACTGATGAGGTAACTCACAATGATCTCCAGGTAAGTTCGCCAAGAGTTGTGGTTCGTTTGATGACCATTTCCTGAGTTCGTATCCAGCACCTTTCATGACATTAATGAGCTCTTGCTTCAAGCCTTGAGCCTCTGACAGTGAATTCGCGCCTGCGAGTATATCATCCACAAAGGTTTGTCTTCTGATGACGTCAGATTTTTTTTTTTTTTATTTTTTTTTTTTTTTTTTATTTATTTATTCATTTACTAATAGTAACTTACAGATAGGATCCAAAACGTTACATTAGCTAATTTATTTACTATAGTTTACTTAAATATTCTAATACACAATTATAAAATTTGGACATATTATCATAAAATATATCCGCATCTGGGTGCTGAGCGAGCAATCCGTTGAAAAGGGCAACAACTCTCGGCGCGGGAGCGTTGTTAGCGTGCACGGTGTGCAGCCTCGGGGGTCGCGCGAGCAGGCGGCGCGTGCGCCGCGGGCCGTGCTCGGCGTCGGCACCGCGCATGTACTGACGCGGCACGTGCAGCCGCACCTCGGACAATGCAGTTGGGTTGTTTACTTTGTTGTGGAGGAGAAGGTAGTAGTGGACCATCAGATGTAACTTACGCCTCAGTTCAAGGGTGAACATACCGACCGCTCCCGTCACGAACAGCGAAGGGAACATGTACGGATAGTACCCATACTTTTTTTTGTAAATATAGCGGGCAAACTTACGCTGAATTCTTTCGAGTATAAGGGAGTACTTCAGCTCGTGGGGATCCCACACGACCGAGCAATACTCCAATTTGCTACGAACGTATGCAGTGTACAGCGCCATAGGCGCGTTTACATTTTTAAAGTTATAAGATGTACGCATGATATAACCCAACATCCTGTATGCTTGCTTACAGATCTCTATAATGTGGTCTCTGAAGTTGATCTTAGAGTCCATGTGTAAGCCGAGATCTTTGAATGCATGAACCCTATCTATAGTCTCAGATGGTGACAGTCGGTAATCGAGATGGATAGGGGCGGACGATCTTGTGAAGGACATAATTTTGCATTTACTTGCATTGAAATGAAGATGATTGCGTTCACTCCACGCTGCAATGTTGTCTATATCCTGCTGCAAAGCACTACTAGATACATCACTTACTGATGAAAACAACTTTAAATCGTCTGCGAATAAAAGACACCGAGAGGTGACTACTGATTTGGGTAGGTCGTTCACCATTATTAAGAACTGGGTTGGGCCAAGAGTTGAACCTTGACTGACACCCGACCTCGTATAATAAGTGGAAGAGCAGTGCCCCGCCATCTGAATATACTGCGAGCGGTTGCCCAGGTAGCTGGCGAACAGGCTGAGAAGTTTTGGCGTGAAGCCAATGGCGGAACACTTCTCCAGAAGTACGTCATTGTCCACTCTATCGAACGCTTTTTGAAGGTCAAAATATGCCACATCTACTTGCATACCTGCGTCCATCTGTGCGGTGACATAACTGACAAAATTAATGTGGTTAGTAACTGTCGACCGCCCTGACCTAAACCCATGTTGGCAATCGTCTAGATGGACATCCAGTTGCTGCACTATGCGAGCATTAAGAATGCTCTCAAACACTTTGCCAAAGACTGACAATACTGCTATCGGCCGATAATTAGATACACAGAGCCTATCCCCTCCCTTAAACACTGGGGTGACTCTTGAAGTTTTCCAAATATTTGGATATATTGATGTTTCGATTGCAAGATTATATATATGTAAAAGTGGTTCAATAAATATGGAAACACAATCTTTTGCAAGATAGGAGGGAATCCCATCCGGGCCAATAGCAGAGCGTGCCTTCAGGCGCTTTACAGCTTGTTGCAATTCCTGGCTAGAGATCCTAGTTATAGCAATGGTATTAGAAGTTAGGCTATAATTTTGAGATGTTCCTAGTTGTGCCCTGTTGACATCCAGTACCGGCACGTCCGTCAGAAATACAGAGCTAAAATAGCTAGCAAAGGCGTCGACGGCCTCCTGCCCAGTCACTATCTGTCCTTCATGACTAAATTCAGTACAACTACGCCGATCCTGTCGGCTTTGCTTAATATACTTCCAAAATGTTTTAGGATCTTTAATCATATCTGATTCTATACCTCTCATATAAGTTAAATAAGCATTATTGATTAGTTCTTTAACTAAAGTCCTATAATATTTGTACATTTCTAAATTAAAATCTAACTTACCAATTTTATACTTCTTAAGATGAAAATATTTATATTTTATATTACGTATAATATCACCAGTGAACCAATTTGGATAATTATACCTACTATTATAGCACACATAGGGCTTCTTTCTAGGGACAAAACTATCCAGGCATTCATAGAGTTTATGGTAAAATATGTCTACAGCTAAATTCACATCATTTGTGACTGTTACGTCATCCCAGTTTAAGCATGTAAACGAAGCATATAAAGCAATAAAATCAGCTTTATAAAAGTTCCAATTAGCGCGTTGTTCACTCTGCATTGTCTGAGAAGGGCTAGACTGTGAAAGGGAGCGGCGCGTGCGCTTGTTATCATGCGTCAGTTTAACCGTGACCTCGAGCGGAGGATGATAGTTATCTATCGGTACGAGCGGTTCGGCTTCACCAAAAATCTGCAACTTATCATCGGATAACCCACTCAACACCAGATCTAAAATACTTCCGTAATTATTACATATTTGATTGTGTTGTGTCAGTTTACAAAAACTTAAAAACATATTAAAGTTATCCAAAACAGTGTTATTGTGCGAATTAAGATTAAAATCACCTAGTAACAAAACCTCAAAGTTAGAATATTGACAGACTGCATTTTCAAGTACATTTAAAACGCTAATATATTGATCGCTAGTGTAATTCGGTGGTATATATACCACACCACAGAGAAACTTTATTTTCTTAACAGTAATAATTGCAAAAATAAGTTCATGATGTGCCGCGAGTCCATCGATATCAGTGATATGCTTAACTTGGATTACATCCCGTACGGCGAGCAGGACTCCTCCCCAACCAGCGTCGTTTTCCCGGTCTTTCCGCAGGACTACATAGCCAGGTGGGAATAATTCAGCGTCTCTTACCGAGTTATTTAAGAACGTCTCTGTTATTGCGACAATATCATAGTTGTTACTCAAAATAGATTTTCTAAATATATCAGTTTTTGTTCGTAGCCCACGGACATTCTGATAGATTATTTCTATTGATTTGCACTTATTTAGTAGTGTTGCTTGTTGCACGAAAAAGGTTTCGCCACGGTTTTATACATATATCGGCTGCCCAGTTGTCAACAGACAATACAGCGTCACATAATTTGGCCGGAATTCCGACTTTAAATGAAGCATAGTTGCCTTTAGGTTTGAGGCATTCAACGGTACAAACATCTTCAGAACAAATTGATTTAAGATGATCGCGTATCATCTGATCAGTAGTGCCTGACTTAATGTAGTAAATATGATAATACTTCCAACGCTCTGAAGCTTCTAATATTGTTTTACCGGGGGCGGCAATTCCTTTAATAACATTCACGGGAACACGGGATTTTCGTTTGCGTTCTACCGTCGTCCATTTGTTATCATCTTCAGTGACAATTTCGTTAACGTCAATCGCCCCTGACGGCCGCGGCGGTGGAGTGACAGAGACGGCAGATACAGCTGATATTGGTGGGTTAACTGCGACAGTTGACTCGCTTGCGCTTGCGGCGCTCACAGGCAATATTGACAGAGGAGATACTCCTCTAACGCTGCTTTTCTTGTTAATAGCGACGACGGCCTTAGCGCTGGCAGCTCGAACAGGCGGTCTCTGTCTCGCAGCTAAGGTCGGAGCTAAGTTATCCGATGCATTACGGGTAGGAGTTAAAAGTTTTACCTCTGAATTATCCTGGGTTATCTTTTTAATCAAATCAGACTGAGATTTTATAGTCATATTTTGGTCTCTTACCAGGCACTCGAGTGATTCCACCTTCTTAACGAGGTTTGTTAATGTTTGTTGCATTTCCATTACCACTTTTTCTACTTTAGACTGCGACATTTTAGCCGAAAATTAATTTTAAAGTTAGGAGTAGCAAATCCATGTACTATCACATTTAGCCCCGAGGGTAGTCTCCAAGATAGTCTCCAGATGCCACTGAACCTGGGTGATCCGCTTCCCAGTCATGCGCAAGTTGATGAAGTGTCCTGATTGATATGAATGGGCTAGACCTAAGTCCATATGTGTTAGTATTCAATGAATATACCTTAATTGGTTCTGATGGTGAATTCCTCCATAGTACTAGCTGAAACTGACGATCATCGGGATGGATCCAAGTCATCCGGAACATCATCTTGATGTCAGTAGTGAATACAATCTGATACCTTCTAAAGTTCATCAATATTTTTGTAATGTCATTCTGAAGTGGAGCGCCTGAGTGAAGACATTGGTTTACTGATACACCAGTTGACGTTTTACCACTACCGTCAAATACTACTCTGATTTTGTCTGATCCCTTCTTGAATATTCCATGATGAGGGATGAAGTAATGCTCCTGCTCCAGACTGATCTCTGTAGGTGACATATGACCCAACCTTTCATATTCTGACATGAATGCCTTATATTTCTGTGCGAAGATGTCATCCTTTGACATTTTTCGCTCCAACATTTTAAAACGTTGAATAGCAGCTGGTTTTGATTCGCCTAACTTAGGGCGATCTGATAATAATGGTAGACGTACCATGTATTTACCATCCGGCATCCTAACCGTGGTGCTCGTGTACAGGTCCTCACATTCCGCGTGTAGAGGATTAGTTACCTTATCCATCGGAGGTTCCTCCGTCTTCCAAAATCTTTCCACAGCTTCCTCGAGCGTGGAGAGCTGGACACCGTAGTCTTGAACGGATGTCGACTGAGTCTGAGGCTGCTTCTGAGTAGTTGCGGCAGGTCTCTCGAACTCCCGACCAGGTGTTGGAGACGCCGGTCCCATGATGACGTAGCCGAAGCATGTTTCATATGCGGCAAGCTCTGAAGATGAAAATGTCACCCTTTTACCAGTAAATACATAATTAAGTACATCAGTACCCAATATTAAATCCACCTCTTGTGGTTTATTGAACTGATGGTCAGCTAGTTGAATTTGATCTAATTCAGTTAACACATCCTTGGCCTGAACTAAAGTGGATGGCATCTCGACTGTGAGTGAATACATAATGATTGCTGAGGTACTGATGACAGGCACTGTTTTACCTACAGGCTTTATGACTATTGTAGTATTCTGACCCGGCTGATTACATAATTGTTGACCAACACCATATAATTTTATAGATTCGGACTGTCGGCGCAAATTTAATTTATTTACCAAGGACTCTCTGATGACTGTGACACTAGCCCCAGTGTCCAACAATGCCCTAGCCTGAATGTAATTACCTTTACGGTCCCTGATGTGTATCAAAGCAGTGGGACATATACTGATGGCCGGTCTGAGTGCGCCAACAGGGGCCTTATTTCATGCTGACTCTGATGAATTCCGCCGCCCGAAGCGGAGCCGGTTGAATGACCTTTCAGCCTGATGAACAAGTTCACCTGTGTGTTTCCGTGGTCTGACACATTGAAACTGAGATACTGACTGATGAGGACTAGATCCGCCTGATCTGCTACCTGACTGAGGTTGGAGTGCATGTTGTGACCTCACTTGTTCACCTTGAACACCTGGCCTAGGACTGACTGAAGCTCTCCTTGAGGCTGGTTCTCTGCGTTGAGCAGCAGAGTCTTGTTTGCAGATCAATGTATTGTGACTTGTAGAATTGCAATGCTTGCACCAGTTGTTGGTAGTACACAAACTACTCATGTGATCACGTAGGCAACGGAAACACTTCTTATTATCCCATGCCCAATTTTTCCTTTGGGTGGGGCTGAGCTGCAGAAACCCATTGCAGGTATATAGTGAGTGATTAGGTTTTGAACAATATGAACAATTGGAACGGTTCACCTGATTCGTATAAACTTGAGGGTTTGTGACCGGTCGCGCTGCCCTGCGCGTCGGCTGGACTGATGGTCGCGGAGCCTGATGTGACGGTTGACGTGGCGACTTCTGATGAGCCTGTCGCTGCGACTGTTCTTCCACGGTGGACTGCATCCTGCACTGCACCTCCAGCAGTTCCATCAGCTGGTCAAAGGTGGGGAGGATGTCTGAACCCTTGCAGCACCTCTCCTCGAACAGCGCTCTGATCCTCGCCGGTAACTTCTGTAAGATTATGAACAGAAGTAGATACGACCATTCTGAAACCGGAAGCTTCAACTTAGTTAAAGCTTGAGTGCTTTCCCGTATTGGGTCAAAGACTTCCCTTCGGATGTTTGTATCGTCCGTGACAATAGGGAGGTTGACAATCCGGGCGATGTAAGAGTCTGCCAATAGTCTTACATTGTCGTATCTATCCCGGAGGAGTTTAAATGCGACCTGATAGTTGGACCCGTTCATGGGCAAGTGTTTAATTAATGATAATGCCTCCCCCGTTATGGAGGCTCTGAGGTAGTAATGTTTTTCTGAGTCTGAGATGTTAGTCCGCTCGTGGACCAATGAAGTGAATAAATCTGAAAACCCTAACCACTCCGACAAGTGACCGCTGAATGTTGGCAAAGATATAATAGGTAACTTAGCCCTTACCTCTATCTGGCCTGAGTCCGTTCCCTCCGGTTTACCTGAGCCCGTGTCTGATGACTGGACCTTCGCGACTAGCTCCCCAAACTCCCGGAACTGGGACTGTATTGTAGCCAGTTCTGATTCCTCTATGTCCTCCTGATGCTCGAGGATCGCCTGATAAAGAGTCACAACCTCATCATAATACTTGACAAAGTAACGGCGTGACACTGCCGACGCCACTGAATCTAAATGACCGAAAATAGTTTCACTAAAATCGTGAAGCATGCGTCGTTTCGCGTTAAATTGCACTTTAAGGGATTTAACTTTAGCTGACATTTTTACCTTAACCAAATATCTATACCCTAGATTTATACTAAATCACTTAATAGTCTATAGGTTTGAAGTCCCTTGACAAACAGTTCTCGTTCACTAACGCAGCCCGTGGTAGTAAAACGACGATAAACCGCGGCCGGTTCCAACCGGTATTTAAACTGAGTATTATAATATTGAACTTGGTTGTACACGCTACCGCGTGACTGGATAAACTATAATCTGACGAATGCACACGCACTATTCACTATAATGACCTTTATTCACTGAAACGACGCACTGATTTTTGTACTGACTCACTATTACGGCCGAATTCCTCTCGGCTCGATGACCTAGGCGCGCTCTCGGCGCCGCCCCATGCAGCAGTACATAACCTCTTGACCGGCGAACTGACAGCAGATTGCGCACTCACGCAATGTTGATTTATTTCCTGATTTCTGAAATTCCCCTCGTGGGTGCCACCAGACATGTATCTGAAATGACCTGGGACTGAACCACTCGGTTCTGAATGACCTTTCCACGGTCCTCGTGGCAGGCAGGCTTCGCCGGTGCCGCTGATAATGGTGGTCGTTGATGGTGGCAAAGTTGCACGGATGTCTGAATATCTCGTCGACTGAGGTGAATTACGAGTTGAATAATACACCCGTGGCTTGTATTTATCGTGCTTTATTCCTTTTGACAAAATTTACAACTGAACATTTACTTTCTGATTAATTATCTAAAATATTACAAAAACCCGACTAACACATTGTGAATTGAAAATGACAGAGAGATTAAATATGGCCGCCTGCCATAGTGCATTAAAAATCTATCGACGCGTAGACAATTTTCTAAACGTGGTGCGCCATCTGTGCTAAATTAACTGAACTGATTACAAGCATATTGACCAAGTGAGAAATCGATCTACGTAATAACAAACAAATCTGATAGATGGCGTTAGTGGTTCTGATATAGCGTAATTACAATAATAAAATGTTTATTTTTGAATAAACAATCACGTCTATGTCCGATCCTAAACGTTTAAGTGATATTACGAAATCGTCAAAATTACGTTGAATGCTACGAACGTTAAGACTTACTATTTTTAAATTGAATTGAGCAAAACTGGGTTTGTCGAACAAAATCTTACACTGGTCTACTGAGTCTACAGAGTGACAGTTTATGTTTACAATTTCGTCAATTTCTTGTGCTACATTAAGTAATGCCATCATGATAAGAGTAGGTTTTTGAGATCGTCTGAGGTACATAAACTAGTACTGTCCATTTATTTATTACTTTGTTCTTTAAGTTTGTATGACAAATATACTGTGAGAAACGTGATGTTGTGTGGTGTGTGTGATGTGTGAGGTTAATGTATGTAAGAACAATGTGAACATTAACAAAACCGCAATCATAAACGCTAACAAGTCGAAAAAAGTATTACAAAAATTGTCAGGGTAGTCATTAGTTTTGGCGAATGGAAGCGATGTTAACTTTCTATCGCAGTACCTATAGTGGTGGGAGCTCGAAGCGCGATTGCAGTTCTCCCAGGTTTCTGATTGGAATGGCTGGGTTGCCTTCTTGTTTGCGGATGTATGTGGTTGCATTTTTAATCCAGCAGTACTGGTAACCTTCTGCTTTCGAGTGCTGTCTTGCCAAACGAAACAAGCGACGGTTCTCTGCCGTTAGCCGCTCATAAATATATATATTCCTTTTCGGTCCCTTCACTTCAATGTCTTCCGTGGTAAGGCTGCGCCTACTGCGGGCTGATTTCAGAAAGTCCTCTCGGCCACTTCGTCTTACAAACCGGATTACAAGAGGACGAGGGGCCTGGCCGCGGGGGATTCTTGCATCCCCATTTTCAGCTGGAGACTCTCTTCTGCGCGGTCCTACTCGAGTTACGAAGTCTACCTCATTTTGGCTCAATGATATTCCGATTTTATTCGCAACTAGCTGACCCGCGCGCACTTCGTTGCGCGTGAGAGTCAATTAATAAAGCGAATTTGGTGCTGCTATGTTCACTATGATAGTATTTCCATCCCCGTGACTTTGTAAGCGTAAAATAAGGCATGGCTATATATTATTTGCTCCCGCTGTGGGTAGCGAAGAATATCGGGTTGGGTATTTCTATGCAGTTTTGTTCGCTACCGTAGAAACCAATCCTATGTCCTTTCCCAGAGGTCAAATTATCTCAGTTGAGCGGTAGTTTATCGCCTTCATAAATTTTCACGCCTCTTTTCAGGAATTAAAACTATTTGTGGTCCTTTCCCGGTAACTCTTTAACTTATCTCTACTGTAATGTACCTCAGCTAAATTATTATTCGTTACTAATTTCTCACACCATCCTTCCCGCGACTCAAATCAATTCCATGGTTCCTGAATTCCCATTAAATCTCTGATCCTCCTTCCCCCTCCTTTAATACTTAGTCTCCTTAAAGTTAATTTCTGATATAAAAACTATTAAAAATTTCCTTAACAAAACTCAAACCATCATTTTACAAAATTTCAGCTTAATTGGTTTAGCGGTTACGGATTTGCACACAAAAGTTTTTTGGGAATAATTCCCGTTCCTGTAAGAATTTCACAAAATCCCTTTTTATCGGTCGTCTTAGTTTATGTAACTAAGAACACGCTGTCCAAATTTCAGCAAAAACAAAGAAGCGGCTAACGATTTTTTACACAAACTTGCACCCCCCTTTTTTCCCTTAAAAGTTGATTTCTGGGAAAAAAGTATTGCATATCATTTTTTAGGATTAGATCTACCGCTGTACCAAATTTAAGCTCAATAGGGTCAGCGGTTCTAAATTTCCCATACAAACTTTGACCCCCCCTTTACCCCCCTTAAAAGTTAATTTCTGACATAAAAACTATTCAATGTTCCTAAACACACTTCAGACAATCGTTTTACAAAATATCAGCTAAATCAGTTCAGCGGTTACAGATTTGGATACAAACGTTTTTTAGAATTAATTCCCGTTCCCGTGGAAATTTTGCAAAATCCCTTTTTATCGGTCATCTACGTTGTATAAAAAATACGCTGTTCAAATTTGAGCTTTAAAAGATGGCCGGTTACTGATTTTCTACTCAAACTTCTACCCCCCCCCCCCCCTCTTCCCCCTTCAAGGTTGATTTCTGGGATAAAAAGTATCCCATATCATTTTTTAGGACTCAATCTCCCACTGTACCAAATTTCAGCTCAATGGGGTCAGCGGTTTTAAATTTTCCATACAAATTTCGACCCCCCTTTACCCCCCCTTAAAAGTTAATTTTCGTCAAAAAAAAATTAATGTTCCTAAACACGATCTAAACAAACGTTTTACAAAATTTCAGCTCAATCGGTTCAGCGGTTACGGATTTGCATACAAACATTTTTCGGGAATAATTCCCGTTCCCGGAGGAATTTTGCAAAAATCCCTTTTTATAGGTCGCCTTCGTTACCTAAAGAACACGCTGGTTTAAATTTCAGCTTAAACAAAGAAGCGGTTACCGATTTCCTATTCTAACTTTGACCTCCTTTATCCCGCCTTAGAGGTTGATTTTTGGAATAAAAAGTATACCATACAATTTTTTAGGACTCAATCTACCTCTGTACCAAATTTCAGCTCAATAGGGTCAGCGGTTTTAAATTTTCCATACAAATTTCGACCCCCCTTTACCCCCCCTTAAATGTTAATTTTCGTCAAAAAAAAAAATTAATGTTCCTAAACACAATCTAAACAATCGTTTTACAAAATTTCAGCTTAATCGGTTCAGCGGTTACGGATTTGCATACAAACGTTTTTCGGGAATAATTCCCGTTCCCGGAAGAATTTTGCAAAAATCCCTTTTTATACGTCGCCTTCGTTACCTAAAGAACACGCTGGTTTAAATTTCAGCTTAAACAAAGAAGCGGTTACCGATTTCCTATTCTAACTTTGACCTCCTTTATCCCGCCTTAGAGGTTGATTTTTGGAATAAAAAGTATACCATTCAATTTTTTAGGACTCAATCTATCTCTGTACTAAATTTCAGCTCAATAGGGTCAGCGGTTCTAAATTTTCCATACAAACTTCGGCCCCCCTTTACCCCCCTTAAAAGTAAATTTCTGACAAAAAAACTATTTGATGTTTCTAATCACAATCCCAACTATCGTTTTACAAAATTTCGGCTTAATCGGTTCAGCGGTTACGGATTTGCATACATTCGTTTTTCGGGAATAATTCCTGTTCCTGAGGGAATTTTAAAAAATCGCTTCTTATTGCACGATGAAATCTTCTTACGAATACGCTGTCCAAATTTCAGCTCAATCCGTCCAGCCGTTTGGGCTGTGCGTTGATAGAACAAAAGTGTACGAACGATTTTATATAATAGATAAGTAAATCTTTAGATAGATATAACTCTTTTATTTAAAAACCAATTTAAATAAAACCAATACTATTTACAAATTAGAGAAATTTGCAACGTTTTAGCGAAAACTGCATACAATTCGGTTGTGCCGTTTTATCACACATAAGTAATAACCATTTTACAAATTAAGCCTAATAAAACTACTCTGGTAAATTTTCGTTTATGGCCACATCGATAGATGGCGTATTTTTAGTTTGTCGCACTTTTTGCTTTTTGATTTTTTTGAATTGAATTTACTTTATATTCTATTACTTTTACTTCGAAATTTTGATGTAAATTAGGGGCGATGTGTCCGATATAAATGATTATTATTTATTTTATTATTTTATTTTACGTTTCCCTAGGAAAAATTGACAAAATGTTTTACGATCTAGATCGCGCAAGCGACTTTTTCGCGTCGTTTTGTTCATATGCGTATTTTCACAGTTCACCTTAGTAAAGGATCACAATGAATGGGGAGAAATTTCCATTCTTATTATATGTATGGATATGGATATGGATGACACAAGCGAGATGCATTGGACTTTCTTCCGGTGTTTCTGTAACCCCTACTATTTCCAGCTCATTTTTTAGGTATCCTTGCTCTCTTGCGTTTAGTTGATGACGCAGGTCTGCAATAGTACTTTCGCATTGAATAATTTTCGACTCTCTTTGCTCCATCAAGCTAATTCTACATAGAGCATCTTCAATCTTGCCTTAGTGTTCATCAATGCGAGCGACGCAGGTTTTTACATGATCTGCTAACGACTTTATATGTGACTTCATGTCGCCAATGTCCTCGCGCAATAGTTTTATCTCGGATAAAATTTGAGCAATTTCACTCTGAGCCGCAGGTGCAGGTGAGGAGGCTACATTTGGACTTAATAGCGTAGGCGTTAATACAGGTGTCTTGAGAGTCCTGTCACGCGTCTTTGCACCGTCGCTCTCATCGTTAGTTGAAGAAGGAAGCGCGCCACGTATGGGTGTATTTGAGTTATCTCTCCTCGGTGCGCGACTTTGACACATAGGACAAAGCCAGTCAGTTTTGGCATCATCAGAAATTTTCCTTGTGACAGATATATTAATACAAATATAATGAAAGCTACTGTCGCTTTTTACGCATGTTATGCTAGATTGTGCACTTCTTATCGCCCTAGTGCAAGCGCCGCAATTATTCACCATAATGTTTAAGTCGAAATAGGACTGCGCCGAATAACAAGCAAGATTAGTTAAATAACTAAAAGCGAAGCGTAGCGCGAGCCGGTGGCGCTGGTTGCTAGCCGCAGTGGTTGTAGAACCGGTTATTCACTACTCACACGACGCACTTTGGACTCGCTGCGCTCGGACTGCTCTACGGGTGCGAGCGCAGCGGGACGAATTATTCGCAGTGGTTGACCTTGGCTCAGCAAACTGGTTCGGTTGAGTTTTGTGCACTTTATGCGAAGTTATTTTTGTACGATTGCACTCAAATATGACGCTTATTACTTGTATGTAAGTGTTTGTTTACAATAGCAAGATTTATTAAATGTTCGGATAAACTGAACGCGTGCGCACCGTCTCACAGCTAAATTCGCACTACAAAATTATTACACGAATCGTTTGAAGCGCGTTTTGACGACTTTTCACACTCTCGTTACACAATAGTTATTTGTTATAGAAGTATATTAGTAGTTAATTTGGTTGATATGTTTTAATTCGGATGCGGATTCAGTTCGGTTCGGTTTTCGGTGAAGTAAGGATTTGACAAATTTATCCCACCAAAAACATTCTGTAAAAAACTAGCCAAGTCTCGATGGAGCTGCTTGTTTATTTCTAAATAAAACGGTCAAGTACGAGTAGGACTCGAGCACCGAGGGTTCCGTATAAACCTACGGCATTCTACGGAACCCTAAGGAAAAGTGGGTATAATATTATATATTGTAGGTTTTGATTCCCTTGCGAGTACTTGCAAGTTTGAAAATATGCGGCTAAAATTGCTGTTTCTTTTGATTTCGTTGACATAGATGTTTGATTTTTGTACAGCTTAAAGTTATTATAAAGCTGAGTATTTGGTATGAATTTCAATTTAATACCTGTACGCGTTCTTGAGGAAAGGGATAGTAAATACAAAATTATTAAAAATATTTTTTATATGATTTAACTAAAAATTTACAGTTTTCGTAATTTTTCCTGTGCCTGTGATTTAAGACGTTGCTGCAAACCAAATTTCAAGATTCTGAGTTAACGGCAAGTACCCTGTAGGTTTTGATTCCCTTGAGAGTAGTCGCGAGTTTAAAAATATGGCTAAAATTGCTGTTTCTTTTGAGTGCGTTGAGATAGAGGTTTGATTTTATTACAGTTTAAGGGTATAATAGACCTTAGTATTTGATATGAATTTCAGTTTAATACCTGCACGCGTTCATGAGAAATAAGGTAGTAAGTATGAAATTATTAAAAATATTTTTTTATATGATGTAACTAAAAATGTACAATTTTCGGAATTTTCCCTTTATCTGTGCTCTAAGGAATTGCTTTTTACCAAATTTCAAGATTCTACGTTCACGGCAAGTACCCTGTAGGTTTTGGTTTTTTGAGAGTAGTTGCGTGTTTAAAATTTCGGCTAAAATTGCTGTTTCTTTTGAATGCGTTGAGATAGAGGTTTGATTTTATTACAGTTTAAAGGTTAGGTCTTAGTATTTGATATGAATTTCAGTTTAATACCTGCACGCGTTCATGAGAAAAGGGGTGGTGAGTATAAAATTATTCAAAATATTTTTTTCATCATCATCATCATCATCTCAGCCATTGGACGTCCACTGCTGAACATAGGCCTCCCCTTTGGACTTCCATATGTACCGGTTGGAAGCGACCTGCATCCAGCGTCTTCCGGCGACCTTTATAAGGTCGTCTGTCCACCTTGTGGGTGGACGTCCTACGCTTCGTTTGCTAGTCCGTGGTCTCCACTCGAGCACTTTTCGACCCCATCGGCCATCCGCTCTACGCGCTATGTGGCCTGCCCATTGCCACTTCAGCTTGCTAATCCGCCGGGCTATGTCGGTGACTTTAGTTCGTCTACGGATTTCTTCATTTCTGATTCGATCTCGTAGAGAAACCCCGAGCATAGCCCTTTCCATAGCACGCTGGGCGACTTTGAGCTTCGAGATGAGGCCAATGGTGAAGGACCACGTTTCGGTGCCGTAAGTCATCACTGGTAACACACATTGATCAAAAACTTTCGTCTTGAGGCACTGAGGTATATCGGACGAAAAGACATTGCGTAGTTTCCCGAATGCTGCCCAACCGAGTTGGATTCGGCGGTTGACCTCTTTCTCGAAGTTGGACCTACCTAATTGGACTACTTGTCCTAGATAAATATACGAGTCCACAACTTCGAGTACCGATCCTTCAACAGATATTGGGGTGGGCACAACATTGGCATTTGACATAAGCTTCGTCTTGTCCATGTTCATTTTTAAGCCCACCCGTTGTGAAGCTCGGTTGAGGTCATCGAGCATCATGCTGAGTTCCTCCATCGACTTTGCCATGACTACGATGTCGTCGGCAAACCGAAGGTGAGTGATGTATTCGCCGTTGATATTGATGCCAAGTCCTTGCCATTCCAGGAGCTTGAAGGTGTCTTCCATTACGGCAGTAAACAGCTTCGGAGAGATAACGTCTCCCTGTCTTACGCCTCTTCTTAATGGAATCGCCTTCGTGCTCTGCTCCTGTACTCGGACTGACATAGTGGCGTTCTTATACAAGCACTTCAACACTTCAATGTACCGATAGTCAATATGGCATCGCTGAAGTGACTCAAGCACCGCCCATGTTTCCACCGAATCAAAGGCTTTTTCATAGTCCACAAACGCTAAGCATAATGGCAAATTATACTCCTCGGTCTTCTGTATAACTTGCCGCAGCGTATGAATGTGGTCTATGGTACTAAAGCCTTTTCGGAAACCGGCTTGTTCGGGAGGCTGGAAGTCATCAAGTCTGTGTTCGAGACGGTTCGTGATGACCCTTGAAAACAGCTTATAAACATGGCTCAGAAGCGTAATGGGCCTATAGTTCTTCAATAGGCTGTTATCACCTTTTTTGAAGAACAGCACCACCTCGCCTCTGTTCCACGTCTCAGGCGTTTTGCCCTCGGACAAGACGGAATTAAAAAGTTTCTGGAGGACTTTAAGTACCGGTGTTCCACCCGCTCTCAGAAGCTCTGAAGTGATTCCGTCTTCGCCCGGCGCCTTGTTGTTCTTAAGCTGCTTCAGGGCCATCCTAATCTCGTAAAGACTGATGTCCGGGATATCTTCGGTATAGTGTCGGGACAGTTTGGCTCTTGGATCTCCTACCAAGCTGTCAACGGGATTTGCGACCGAAGTGTAAAGCTGTCCATAGAACCTCTCAATCTCCCCTAAAACCTCTGCTTTGGTCGACGCTATGCTGCCATCTTCCCGTTTCAGCTTCGTCAGCTGGCTTTGCCCAATAGACTTGTCCTTTGCGAACACTTTGGAGCCTTGGTTTCGCTCAATTGTCTCCTTAACACGGTTAGTGTTAAAGAGACGTAGATCATGACGCAAGGACTTAGATATACGTCTATTGAGCTGCCTATAAGACTCGGCGTCGTCGGAAGATTGCAACTGTAACGAGCGTCGTTCAGCCATGAGGTTTAAGGTTTGATCAGCCAATTTCTGAGGTCTATCTTTACGACGGGGTCTAAAAAACTTGGACCCTACCGTGCGTACAGCTTCCACTAGCCCGTCATTGATCTCGTCCACTGATGCTAAGTTCTCAAGGCAAGCAAAGCGGTTTGTGAGCTCGAGTTGGAAGCTTTCGGGGTTTTGAATATGGGCACTGGTAGGTCGGAGCGTAGACTTCATCAGACTGGACCTTTCTAGCTTAACGTTAATATTTAGTGAGCCTCGTACAAGTCGGTGATCACTGCCGGTTTTAACCCTGTTGATCACAGAGACGTCACTAAATATCCGTTTCTTGTCGGTCATGATGAAGTCTATCTCATTTCTCGTGGAACCATCGGGGCTCATCCAGGTCCATTTCCTGTGAGGCGGCTTCTGGAAGAAAGAGTTCATCATAAAGAGTTCCTCTCTCTCCAGGAAATCAGCCAGCCTCTGTCCCCTAGGGTTCCGTTGCCCATACCCAAATCGCCCCACTCTCAACTCATCGCCGCTTTTCTTGCCCAACTTCGCGTTGAAGTCCCCCATAACAACAGTGAAGTAGGTTTCGGAAGTATGTATGGCTCTACTTACGTCCTCATACATAGCCTCTACTTCATCATCGGAGTGTGACGAGGTCGGCGCATATACCTGAATGACCTACAGCGAATACCTTTCAGATATTCTGAGTATTAGGTATACCACCCTGCTCGACACACTGTCGATGGTTATAATGTTGTTTACGAGGGACTTGTGAACGAGAAACCCGACACCACCTTGGGACTGTTGGTCGCCCTCCCGGTAGTAGAGCAAGTTACCGGACTTCAGGGTTACGGTGTCCTCCCCCTCTCTACGGACTTCACATAACCCGACAATGTCCCAGCGTAACCTGCTCAATTCCTCTTCCAGCTCGCAGATCTTTTCGTCAGTCCTCAGAGTGCGAATGTTGTGTGTTACCAGGGCCAGTCGTCGTGGGGATGGGTAGCCGGGCATCTGCCGGTGATTCTTAGCACCCCCTGCTCCGCCGTTACCTTGACTGCTACCCGCGTCAGGAACAAGGGAGCTGCCGGGGACTGGGGGCCTGGTATTTATATTGCTCGTCATTTGTAAGGGGGGTTTTGCCATACGCGCCACGCTTGGCAGGCGGGTTGGCGCGCGCAGTTTTTTTATTTAGTGTGGTTAGAAGCCGGAAGATGCTGCTGCCCATCTCCCGGTGTATTCCCTTAGCAGGCTCCTACTGCAACCACGGGACGATATGGTGGGGGACTATTCTAAGGCCGGTCACCCCACGGCCCTTTGTCATATGATGAAATAAAAAATTTATCATTTTTTTCATATGATGAAATAAAAAATTTATAGTTTTCGCAATTTTTAGGGTTCCGTACCTCAAAAGGAAAAAACGGAACCCTTATAGGATCACTTTGTTGTCCGTCCGTCTGTCTGTCTGTCTGTCTGTCTGTCTGTCTGTCAAGACCCTTTTTCTCAGGAACGCGTGGAGGTAGCAAGCTGAAATTTATAGAAAATACTAAGGTCCATTGCCTCTTAGAGCTGTGAAAATTTCAAACTTCTAGGCCAACGCAATCAAAAGATATAGTCGAATATGTCGCAAATTTCAGCAAATTTTCGACATTACCAAATAAATCAAAACCTACGGGGCACTTCCCGTGAACTCAGAATCTTGAAATTTGGCACAAAGCAATTCCTTAGAGCACAGATAAAGGAATAAAACCGGTCAAGTACGAGTAGGACTCGCGCACCGAGGGTTCCGTACAAATCTACGGGTTTCTACGGAACCCTAAGGAAAAGTGGGTATAATATTATATTATACTGTAGGTTTTGATTCCCTTGCGAGTACTTGCGAGTTTGAAAATATGCGGCTAAAATTGCTGTTTCTTTTGATTGCATTGACATAGATGTTTGATTTTTTTACAGCTTAAAGTTATTATAAAGCTGAGTATTTGATATGAATTTCAATTTAATACCTGTACGCGTTCATGAGTCGTTCATGGTACGGCAGTGCTTGCTTCGCGCTCGACTTGGCGGGGGCACTACCGTGCCCCCAGATTACATACTTAAAATCCAAAATTTCAAGTCTGTAGGTCATTAAGTTCCAAAGTTAAGCGAAAGCAAAGTTTCGCATTTTCGACACTCACTCACTCACTCACTCACTCACTCATGATCATCAAAATAGAACTAGTACTTCCCATAAACTCAGAGAGCTGAAATTTGGTACATACTTAGAATTTATTGTATAAGCCATAGGAAAACTAAAAAAACATGCAATTTCGGTCTCGTTTACGAGATAATTCATCTGCATAAATAACTTTGTAATCTCATATAAATGTATAGGATTACAAAGTTACATTTGCAGTCAATGGTTAAAATTGTGTATAGCTTTTATTTACTTTCACCTGTCTGTCTGTCGGCCTTATAGTAACCTTATAATATAGCGTTTCTACAAAAAGAAGTGAAATCCCACTAAAAACATTCTGTAAAAAACTAGCCAAGTCTCGATGGAGCTGCTTGTTTATCTCTAAAAAATAATGAAATCTAGACAAAGTCGTGCCAAGTCTAAGATTTCTTACTGTGATTTCTTTATTATTATAGTTAATGTTGTGTGACTTGGCCGTTGAAGGGTACACAAGGGGACAAAACCAGATGCTCCATGACACTTGGATCGCCTAAACATAAGTATTATTGAAATACGCAGCTTTATCAAGCCTACAATTGACTGGTTATTCTCAATCAACGTTTTCCAAGTGGCAATTTTCTATCATGAATGGTTAGCGGACAGATTGGTGCAATGGTGTCATGGAGCACCTGGTATAATACCCTTGTCTACCCTTCAACGGCCAAGTCACACAACATTAACTATAATAATAAAGAAATCACAGTAAGAAATCTTAGACTTGGCACGACTTTGTCTAGATTTCATTATTTTTTAGAGATAAACAAGCAGCTCCATCGAGACTTGGCTAGTTTTTTACAGAATGTTTTTAGTGGGATTATAGCTTACTGGATGACGAAAATTTCTGTGTTCTGGTCTTATCCAGAGGTTCTCAAATAGGGGCCTGAAAATGCGGCGAAATGATTCCTGTAAAGGATGGTACGGCAGTGCTTGCTTCGCGCTCGACTTGGCGGGGGCACTACCGTGCCCCCAGATGTATTGTGAAATAGCTTCTCTGGAACATCTTGTAGCGGTCTTGAGAGCAGCTTAAATGATGACTCAGGACGTAGTGTAGTAGTGTTGGTCGTCTAACAGTTCCATGGCTTTAGTTTACAGGATGACTGAAGTGAAGCGGCAGGACTCGTGGACTCGCTAATAGAATATGAGCTCTCGAATGTAGTATATTTATTGCCCGTGGTGATGGCTCAGGGTTTTCCTCACAAAGGTGACCGTGACTATACTTCGGACATTCTGTCTCTATGTACAAAAGAACTTCTTAGTGAATTGCTACATAGGGAATAGGGATAGGTCGGGTTAAGAATTTTACTATCAGGATTTGGACGGGACAACCGGAAAAGGTTATATTTAGTAAAGTACACAATGGGAAATTTGCTAGGTAACCAAGATTATTTTAATTGCCTTTATACCTAATATAAGTAATATCCTAATCTAAAAATATCGAATGTCAATATCTAAATTTTAATTCTTATCATCATATACCTAATGCTTCTAACCTAATGTAATTAACTCTAACATAATTTTATTTTATGTACCTAACTTTTTCAATGAAGTACTGAATCAAACGTGAAATCCACTGCTAGTTCAATGTCATCTGATGATTGGTTTGGGTTGTTAAATTATTTTCATTATTTTATAAATTACTTGCATTTGCATACTAAATTGTTTTCTAAATATATAGTTTACATGCAGTATATAAAGTGACAAATAAAGGTTATTTAACTGTGGTAATACATCGCACATTTTATCTAATTCAATAACGAAGTAATATTTTATTTGTTCGGACTAACTTCAGTGCTTGGGCCAGCATCAGAGCGACCAGGATTTTCTGTTTCCGGCAACAAACGAGCACTGTTAGGTACCCGTTTTAATCTTGACTTCTTCCTACTAGTATAGATGTGTATTGGTAAGTTTGAACTTACAGTATCGAGGCGCTAATTTTTGCCTATTTGTCAAAAGATTTCGAGTATCAATACGCTGTTCGGCGATATACTCTTGTTCTGGTTCACAAACTTTGTTAATGTTTTCTGTAATCATAGTACGACGAAATGCAGTTTCGTTTATATTAATTAAACGAGCAGCGGGTCCCACAATTTTGTTAAGGACACCATTTATAAATCCACTTTTGCTTAACTCTGAATTGGTTGGAGAGCAGAATTGAATTGCTAGTTGATCGCAAAGATGTATGAATCGATTTAAAACGACGTTCCCATCAAAATCCGGGACAAGTTTAAGTGCTTTAAATAATTGTGTCAAGCTCGGCGGTACACATTGTGAATTCTAATTCTAAGTTATTTAAATCTATATTTTCTTATGTGATCTAAAAATGCTTCTCTACTACTAGCGACAATTTTCCAGGAAAGAAAATTAATAAATATAATATAATTTTAATTACCTATAGGTATACCTAAAACTCTTTAATACTAAAATCAATTTTCATGAACGAAATTTTATTTCTTTATTTAATCTACTTTTTATATATAAATCTATTTTCTATTTGAATATATTAAATTCTAAAACCTACAAAATTTTTATCAATTAAAAATCTTGGCAAATTAGTATGGACTAAAGGAACTAAATTCTAGGATAAGCAATCACTAAAAGTCTAGTGTACTTACATGAGCATCTTCGGTCACTTACGGCGATCGATGTCTGGATCCCTCTTTGCAACACTAAAAGTTCTTTGTGCTCTTTTCGCGGATAGACAACCGCACGGACGAGTCTTTTTCGGCACTTTTACACGTCCGCGAGCATCCTACTATCGACTGCGCCAGTTATGTTATGGTGCAAAGTAGGGCGTAAATGACGAACACACTCTATTGTTCTCACTTATTATTTATTAAAATGAAATTAAGACTAACAAAGGGTTCTCTTATAGTAATGGAGTGCCGTGCGATACGGCACTTCTTGAATGAATCAGTCAATTGAATAATCCACTACACCAAGTGTTGGTTCTTAAGTACACTCGGTGGCGTCGCAGGCGTCGGCAGATTTTATATACCATTATTGTGCGCGGCTTGGCTCTCTTTGTTGTAGGTACTATAAAATATCCTAACACGGAACATAACTGGCTCATAATGTGTTCATTTAAAAATGGTAAACTTTGTTTTAGGCCAATGGTGGTTATATTTTTTTTTTGTAAAGTAAGAATTATTTGGACTTTTCTCAACACGTCCAAAAACTAATGCGTCACTTTCAAAGGCACGAATGTGACATAACCATCAAGTTACACTCTCTCCACGACCACCTAGACTATATTCATGACAATCTTGGGGTACTAAGTGAAGAATTGGGCAAGCAATTCCACCCGAACTTTTGTTCGATGAAGTAACGCTATCAAGGCTTCTGGAACGCACATACATATGATGGCTGAATATTGTTAGAGCATTTAGAATAGCCCTTAGAATAAGAATAGCATTTAGAATAGCTCTGCCTTCAGTTTCAGCAAGAAAATCAAATAACATAAAGAGTTTTTCAACTTAAACTTAGATTAATTAGGATCATCTCTACATTGACCACCCACAAGGTGGACAGACGACCTTATAAAGGTCGCCGGAAGACGCTGGATGCAGGTCGCTTCCAACCGGTACATATGGAAGTCCAAAGGGGAGGCCTATGTTCAGCAGTGGACGTCTTACGGCTGAGATGATGTTGATGATGATCTCTACATTTATAGCGTTTTATTACGAAAACAACATAATATGTGTCATATCTTTTTAACTAGAGCTGATACAGAAATTTCAGTCACAAATTTGAAATCGTCGTCAAAAATCATCCAAAATGCTGTTGTGTAGTGTATTCAATCTACTAGAACTACGGAACCCTACATTGTGCGTGGCCCGACTCGCGCTTGGCCTATTTATTTAACATGCATATAGTAGAGAAGGTGACCAATCGAAGAAATCATAGATTATCAAAATCGGTACAGCCGTTCTTGAGTTTATTGAAACTTTTACTAAGTACCAGGAGACCAGAAACATGTAGGAGATGTTCGGCTCATTTCGTGAAATTCCGGTGAAGTTCGGATCTGACAAATAATAAATTTGACGTATTCGATATTCAATTTTTTTTAAATTCGAATACGTCTAATGACGCAATTGTCAAATCCGAACTTTACCGGAATCTCACGAAATGACCCGAACATCTCCTACATGTTTCTAATATCCTGGTAGTTGGTAGTTTGTAAAAGTTCCACCACTCATAACTTAGAACGGCTGGACCGATTTTAATGATCTTTGGTTTGTTCACTTCGCCAACTTCTTCGCCATCTACCCCATTAGGCCAAAATCTTTGCCATCGACCCCACTTGGCAAAAATATTTGTCTTAACCCCACTCGGCAAAAATCTTCGCCAATTACCCCACTTGGAAAAAATCTTTGCCATCGACCCCACTTGGCAAAAATCTTCGGCCATCGAAAATTTTGCAGTGGGTAACACCGCGGGTTTTTTTTTTTTTTTTTTTTTTAATTTGTTATTCTCCGATACCTCATTGAGGGTGGGATGAGACGTTGGATTGCTTCTTTCCTTTCACATCTTGTATGTATTTATTTATTTGTGCGCTGCTGTGCGCTTTCTTTTCTTGATTTGCTTAAAATATTCATAATCCTTAATCGTTCTTCTATTCCTTTGTATGTATTCTGATTGATCTGTCTATTTTTTTCACGTTTTCTAAATAGTGAGATGTATCTCTTTTTATGTATTCTTATAAAATTTTGCTATATACCCTACCTTTTATCACTATCGTTTTATTATTTTCACTAAAGTTGTTTCTTCTTTTTCTATGATCTTCCTCGTTAAATTCCGTGTCTTTTCGCTCGTATTCCATCTTTCTGTCCTGATGCGTGCCTGTTTCCAAAATAACTTCAGCTTTTTGGCAAGAATTTTTGTTCTTGTTGAATTCTTTCGCTCTGTTTCTGCATTAGGACAGATCTTTACCGTTATAGTCTCATTTTTCAATATCCTACTTTTATCGAAATCGCAATTACACTTCCTATTCTCTCTAAGCGATCGCCCCTTTCGTGACAATCTCACTTGCTTTCCAAACGAATTCCACCTTATTTTGCCTTTCCTCCAAATTTGGGCCGGTTTCCCAAAAAACCGGTCCCCATTTGCCGACTCTTCCATAAATTTGCAATCTGCAATTTTAACTTTCCTGACATTCTTTCCCAGTTTCAGAGCAAGTGAGATTGCCTCGTGACTTTTTCTTTCCTTCCTATTTCCCGCTTTTTCCCTATGCTCCTTTCTTCCTGTTTCGTCCTTTTCTTTTCCTTCTCGTCGAGCACATTGCCTCCCCGTGTCTCTCCCTCCCGTTTTTCCAGCTGCCTCTACTGCTTTGGTGTTGTCGTGGGTGCCTTTAGCAGTACTGCACCGTTGATCGAGCGAGTGCATCCCAACGCCTTCTAATGGGACAATCCTCGCTGAAGGCGTTGTGATCCACTCGATCCAACTTGGCACCCACGCAATTGACACACCGCGGCAGCGAGCCATCAGCCAGCCCGGTGCACTCCGACCTGAGGTGCGGCCCCCCACAGTGGCTGCATACGTCCACGGGATCTCGACAAAATCGTTTCCCGTGGCCGTACCCAAGGCACCGCGCACACTGTATAAGTGGCGAGTGGTCTGCCACATGCACTCTCTGCAGGTCGATGTGCACCTTGCCAGCGTCTGTTAGGCGGCGCCAGAGCTTCGGGGACACTTTGAGGACGATGTGCTCGGTGTGAGGGTTCCGTGTCCTCCTCCGGTACTTTATTTCGAGCCTATCCTCTTCTACGTTGAGTCCCTCAAACAACTGCTTATTTTGCCCTCTTAGTCCTTGGATCACTTCCTCATCTTTATTATACTTCATGACCTCCCTAATAATAACTAGGGGGTCATTGTTCTCCATATCCTTCACGTTTAAGTTCTTTCCCGCTGTCCTTATCTTTTCCTTGATCTTTCCTAATTCCTCCCGCGATCCACATCCTATAATTACCTTTCCATCTTTTGCCTTCCTTATCTTTTCGACTCTTATACCTTCCTGTCTCGCGCCTAACACCGCGGGTTGTAGCTAGTTTTAAATAAAATGAGAAAGAGTATCTATTCTTTATTTTGTGAAATGTCGTTATTATAAAATACATAACGCTTACAACATAATATATTAATAGAAATTATAATCGAATATCATGTATTAAGTCGAACATACATAATTAATAACTCGCACATGAGTGTATTGCACCGTGGTTTACATAATGTAGTAATTAATTAAACTTTATACTCGTACTAGGTACAATTAATGCACTTCGTCAAATTAATCAAATAGCGTATGGCGACGACAAATAGATTCTGATAATGAATAGAGTAGCTTTCGATTCTTAACAAATTTTCAATGTATATCCTCAACTGTAGGATTTTGTGAAGCATCACCTCCACAACTAATAACATTATCGTTACCTATATAAAATACCTATAAATAATAATATAACCGTCATTAGTGTCTAACATAAACTATGTTTATAATTGAACTAGCTTACCCGGCAAACGTTGTTTTGCCATATAATTAATAGGAATGATTAAAAGTTAATATGAGAGTTACACTGAGATAGCAAAATAATAATTGTCAACGTTACTACTACACTTGATGCATAAACAATAATGATGGCCGACAACTGTGTAGGGAGTGAGAAAGAAAGGAGACCGGCCTCGTTCTCATCCCTACTCCGTGCTGTTTACTGGGTCAGAAGTGACACATGTAGACATCTGGCGGGGGTGGGGATAACTAATTAAATGACGATTGATCAGTTTTCGACCGGAGAGGAAAAATTATTAAATTATTAAATTATTAAAATGGCTATTAAAAAATAAGGGTTGATCGTAGAATGGTGAAAATTGAGGATTGTATGTATTTTTGTATGTTGTATCATAAAAAAAAAGAAATTAAAAATTTTGTCTAAAAAATAAATAAAAAAATTTAGGGGTGGACAACCCCTAACATTTAGGGGGATGAAAAATAGATGTTGGTCGATTCTCATAGATACCGGATAAGCATAAAAAATTTCATCAAAATCGGTCAAGCCGTTTCGGAGGAGTATGGCAACGAAAACTGTGACACGAGAATTTTATATATTAGATAATTTGGACTAGATATGATTATCTCATAACAATAGTGATAAACCGTGATAGTTTATTGATGGTGGTGTCGCAGTGTGTTCACGTGTTGAGCGCGGGGTGTTGTTCGATGTCTGTGGGCACGTGCAGCACGTCGGGGCGCTCGAGGCGCGGGTAGGAGGGGCGGTGCAGCACGCCGCACGTGTTGGCGGGCGCCTGCAGCCGCACGAACCCTCCCTCGCCCCACTTGGCGCTCCACGAGTTCTTCACGATGAAGTGCGCCTCGCGCCGCCGCTCGCCCCACCCCACCGCCAGCATCGCGTGCTCCGCCTTGTCCTTGGGGCTGCACACACACACACACACGCGTGACATTCGACACCTCGCCGCGCCGCACCACTCCCGCGCGCACGCCCCGCGCACTCACCATCTGTCGTCGTACAGCACGCCCTTCTCGTAGAACTGGAAGCTCTTCGTCTGCGAGTAGATCAACACGACGCTGGGCGCGTGCCGCCGGATCGCCACCTGCAACACGCGCGGGGTCAGCTCGGAGGGGTCCCGCGGGCGGGCGGGGGCGAGGCGCGGCGCGGGCGTACCTTGAGCGCCTGCACGTTGTTGGCGGTGACGTTGACGTGCGCGCTGATGCGCGTGACGGGCTGCACCTGCGTCTCCTTGCAGGCGAGCACCTTGTCCGAG
The DNA here is from genome assembly GCA_947507615.1 of Hemithea aestivaria. Classification (NCBI taxonomy): domain Eukaryota; kingdom Metazoa; phylum Arthropoda; class Insecta; order Lepidoptera; family Geometridae; genus Hemithea; species Hemithea aestivaria. Next base: position 51,916 of record OX382347.1, read on the forward strand.
TAGGCGGTGTAGTCGTCGAGCGCCGGCAGGCCGCGCTCCTGCGTGTAGTCGTAGGCGGCGCTGGGCCACGTGCGACCGCAGCCGTGCCCGCCCCACGGCTGCGCGCAGTCCACCAGGCACTGCTCGCTGAGCGCCACGAGGCGGCGCGTGCGCACGAACAGCGCGCCCTCCACCGCGCCCGTCACCGCGAACGCCCAGCACGTGCTGCACGCGCCCTGGTCTGCAACGGGAGAGCGACGTCACGCGGGGCCGCGCCGCACGGAGCCGGGAGCGGGCGATACGCACAGCGCACGTGGGTGACGCCGCCGCGGTCGCGCCAGTCGAACACTCGCGGCAGCGTGTGGCGCGTGGCGGCGAGCTGGTCGCGCGAGTGCGGGAACGTCTCCGCCTCCAGCGTCTCGGGCTGCTCGCTCACGCCGCTCAGCTGCGCCGCCTCCGCGTCCAGCCGGTCGCCGAGGAAGTTGACCTTCATGCTGAACGTGGGCCCCTGTCGGTTGCCGGAGTCGACGAAGCGCGAGTGCTGCAGCAGCACCGTCTTGCGGACGGACTGCTCCACGTCGTCCAGGTACCGACGTCCGTGTTCAGATTTGAATCTGCGAAAATATGCACCGCGTATATCGTGACGTTCCGCTCACCCGACCGAACGCCTCCCCGAGAAGATGCAGAAACTCGACTCGACTCGACTGGCGAAACGCTCGAAGCGATGAAAGGTGTCTAATTAGTAATTAGAAAGAAAGAGCACCGACCGTCGGTAATCGGCGTCGTATCTGGGGTCGCGGGCCGGCAGCGTGTACTCCCGCAGCGGTTCGGCGCGGTGTCGCGGCACGTCGCGCTGCACCGCCTCGCACGCCTCCGCTGCAACACGGGCGAGGGTCACGGGGCGGCCCCGGCGTCGGGGCGGGGCCGGCCCGGGCCGGGGCACTCACCCGGGTCCACGGTGAAGGTGGCGGGGTCGTGCGGCTGCTCGCGCAGCTCCAGGTAGCGGTGCACGTAGCCGTCGCAGTCGGGCCCCAGCACGGACGAGTCCACGCTGACGGAGTACTTGAGCGGCGTGGCGCTGGAGTTGTCGGGCGCGCGCGCCACCACCGCCTCGTGCCGGAACGTGAGCGCCTCGCCGCGCACCGCGCCCAGCTCGCCGCTGCCGCCCGCCACCGTGCGCGTCCACCGCTCCACGCGCCCGTACTCCGTGTTGAAGTACCCTGCGGGAGACATCGCTCGCGTCACGCACGTCCGTCCGCCTCGCGCGCCGGCGACGCGGCCGCGTCTCGTGACAGTTTACCCGCGAAGGAGAAGTCCTGCAGGTCGGGCACGCCGGGCGGCTGGCGGTCCTCGGCGCCGGCGGCGCGCGGCGCGGCCACGTCACAGCGCCTCACGTCGCCCTCGCCGCTGCGGTCCACGTACATCTGTCGACACACGACTCCGGTCACGCGCGCTCCCCCCGCCGGGGGGAGGGGCGAGGACACTCACCGAGATGGCCTGGACGCGGCCGTCGGGCAGCGACACCCGGTACGCGGAGGTGGCGCCGCCGTGAAGATCCACGCGCGCCGCGCCGTACCGCGGATCCCACCTGCAAACGGCACAGTACAGACACGGGGCGCGGCCGGCGGGGGGCGGGGGCGGGGCGCGAGCGAGAACTCACCACACGGTGTAGGGCTCGGTGTAGCCGGAGCGCGGCACGGTGAGCTCGGCGCGCAGCAGCAGCGGGCGGTCGAAGCGCGGCGGCGCCGGCGGCGGCAGCACGCCCGCCTCGCCCGCCTGGAAGGGCGCGCCCTGCTGGTAGCGCGGGATGTACACCTGCCGCGTGCGCCGGAACGGAGTGGGCGCGGCGGCCGTCAGCCGAGCGCCCAGCGCCGGCGTCGGCACCGCCGTGTGGTACCCCTCGTGGGTCTCGGGCGTGGGGGCGGGCGCGGGCGCGGCCGCGGGCTCGGGCACCTCCTCGCCGACGGTGTAGTCCGGGATCACCACCGGCGGCAGCTCGGGGTCGGGAGCCACCTGCGCCCGGAACAGCTCCACCAGCTGCTGCGACGACACTGAAAGAACCGTTCGGATGTTACACCTCGTGACCTCATTCACAAAAACAAAATCGTCAAGAGTGCTCGTATGAGAGATCAGATCGAAGAGAGAGATTCTCACCGATGTTATCCGGAAAAGGCACGTGGGGCTCCTCCACTCCCTGCGCGAGGGGGTCGTAGGGCGGCGGAGGAGGGACGAACTTCTGAGACTTCCCTCGAGCGAGGGTGCGCTCGTCGTCGGCGCGGGGCGGGGCCGGCGGCGCCGCGGTCGGCGCGCCTCCCGGGGGCTGCTGCTCCGGCTTGCTGCTCTCTCGCTGCACGCTGCACTCTACGGGAACACGAGTGTGCTACTGTTTATGTCGACCGTTCGTTCGTTCAGATGTATAGTGAAGAGTGTGGTCTCACGTGAGGCAGGGTCGGCGGGCACGGGCACGGGCAGCAGCAGCACGGGCAGCGCGGCGCCGCGGGCCCCGCCTGCAACACACGCAGACACCGTGTGACACGCGCCGACACGCGGCCGGCAGCCTCACCGCGAGGACGCTTGCGACACGCGCCTCGCCGCGGGCTGCGGATCATCTCGCGTTACACAACGCACGTTAGCCTCGCTTTAGATTAATGACCGCCACCGCCGGCCGCGAGCATCCGATCACTCCAATTACTTCTAGAGTGACATTAATTATGCAACTTTGCATATATAATATTATCGATTGGCAAGTGGCCTCCTCGCGGAGTACAGGGCGGGTTGCAGCGGGAGCTACGTACCGAGCGGTATGGAGAGCGGGATGGGTCGCGGGAACCAGTCGCCACCGTCGTCGGCCGCGTCGCCGCCCTTCCCCTTCGCGTAGTCTGTGCGGAGAGCATACAGTGCATTAGAGACACATGACAGTCGCGGAGGGGCACGCGAGGCACACGGCACACGTACCGGCGAGCAGTCGCAGCCAGGAGTCGGCGGGCGAGGCGCGCGGCAGGCGAGCCCCGCGCCCGGCGCCGCCGCCTGCGCCCGGGGGAGCGCCGTCCGCGCTACATATTACACCTGCACGATACACATGAGTTATTACATGCTGTCGGTGTCGGTGTCGCTACTTACTATTATAAACATAATAATATGTCTGAATCAAACTGCAGCACTTATATCGAAGGTCTTCTTAAAAATATAATAATGTCTTTCCATTACAATTATTAACTAATTCAATGTATACCTAAGTGATAAATACCTATGAAATTTATTGCGACTATGACAATATTATAAATGTTCTAATTAGAAGAGCACGCGGCCGCCGCACTAGTATTTGTAACAGTATGATGAGCTTTCTTACGACTGAGCCTATTCGAGAAAACCTTGTAACCTAATACATTCCATAATATTTAACACTCAAAGGTAGATACATTGTATTACATACGACAATTAAGTAGGTACCTAACACAATGTCATTTGTCTTTGTGTCTTTTGTGATGAAGTAGAAATAAATACTGACCCTGAACCCAATAAAAAATAATATTTATAACTTAATAGTTTCCATATATAATATGATTATGAATAATAATGTCGGAGTGTGCGGTGACTGGTGACACTCGCCAAGGTCGAGAAGCTCTCCACGGCCGCTCTAAACTTGAATGCTCCGCGTCCGCGCCAGATAGGGTGCGTATTCGCTCGCATAATTTTTTTTGCCCTAATTTTGTTTGGCCGAAAATGTTTCGCATAACTTTTTCTAGCCTAATCATAATTTAGCTTAATTGTATTGAGGCATACTGATATTTTGCCATAACTGTCAGTAGCCCTAAAATTTATTAGCATAAAATTGTAATGCATAAATTTGTGTGTCATAATATCAGTACGCATAATTTTGTTAGTCCTAATTTTATTTAGCCGAAAATGTTTCGCATAACTTTTTTCGGCATAATCATAATTCTACATAATTATATTAAGGCATAAAACAAATATATAACTAGTATTATAGGCATGTAAAATTATTAAGAAAAGCAATTTAAAGTACCCAGAGAGGTTGACTGTCACAAAACCGACTCGGATAAGTTAGGTTAGGTTTGAACAGTGTTCACATTACCACGGCAGCGGTCAGCAAAGTGCCAAAAATGAGCTCCTGCGTTATAATTTAGACTTGAACATTAAAATTTATAATTCGTTTCTCTTAGTATTTAATTATTTTATCTGAATATAAATTTATATCAGAATTATACAAAATTAACACACTAAATGCACTATAAATTTGTTATAATTTAAATACGGTAAGTATTTAAATTATAATATTTGATTACTTAGTGTAAGTGTATCTATATGTTAACTTTTAAATTACATTTAATATTCAACATAGTATATAAAATAAATAGTTATAATAAATTTTATTTAAATTATAATATTAAAATAATTGCATAGTTTGTTAAATAAATACTATTATTACGCATGCGGTGTCCGCCAAAATTTTGCAATTAGCACTAAGTTAGATTTAAGCATAATTATTAACTTGCGATAATTTTGATGTAAAAATTGTGTTGTGGACAATAAATAAATAATATTTTGCCGATTATGGTGGAAATATTTTATAGCAATAATATAATAATACTATCACTGTGCTTAAAAAATTAGGGCTGGATATCATTATGCCGAAAATTATTAGGGCTGAATATTATTATGTCAAAAAAATATTAGGGCTGCATATAATTATGCCGTAAAATATTATGGAAAAAAATATTATGCGTTGAAACAGTATGCGTAACAATTTTAGGCTAACATATTATTATGCTTTGAAATATTATGGCAGAAAAACTTAGGCCAAAAAAGTTATGCCTAAAAACGTTAGGCGTTTTGAAGTTTAGGCTGAAAAACGTTATGCCACATTAAATTAGGACTTAAAATTTTATGCGAGCCAATATGGACCCCGCCAGATATATGTCATATTAATGTTAGATCCGACTAATATACTCGTATTATGTCACTAGACTGCTTATCTGTCGAGCTTTCAATATGAGTATATGTGAGTTACAGCGCGGTGCGACACATCCGTCATGTTGCTCAACATATTATACTAATGGTTTGTTTAGCTGTGCACATATCATGTGATGATATGGTAATACAGGTTAGCATAATGTGTGTATTATACCGACATCGCTGCTAGTGCACCGGTTGCATAATGCCTCCAGTCTGCAGGCACCCGCCATCAGCCATCCGCCATCAGAAACCGGAATGTAATGCCTCTTGTGGATGTGAGGCACAATTCCATCAAATCAAGCTTTCTACTCTATTTATTGCACGGACTACAAATAGCTTTTGAAATCAGTTGTATTCCAAGTGTTTATTCTAACTTTCGTACATTATTTCTTCGTAGATTGTTGCCGACAAATTAGAATTCAGATCTACTATTTTAAATTTAATAATACTTAAATAACATATCCTACGTTAACACTACATACTTAAACAATATATATATACAACAAGGTACTCGGTTATTACATATCTGTATAACTCGTTTAATCTATTGGAGAATAATTGCGCGCTTTACCTAAGTTTTAAAGCTGCCGTGACACATAATATTCAGACCGCTGTAATTAAAGAAGTACAGTGATGGATGATGTGGAGTGAGCGGTCAGGCGCAACTGTCTCCCGACAGAACAACAGTAACCCTAGCCCTCCGGGAGCCAGAGGCGCGCCCCCGGGCTCGGTCGGAGGCGACTCCGTGGCCAGATGTCGCCTCCGACCGATGTCCTCCCATCTCGAAGATATTGCCGCACTATTGTTTGAGTGGGCTCGGCAGTCGTCCTGTGTGTGCCTGGCGCCATGCCAAACAATACAAAATATTACTACGTAGCAATGCCTCACGTATCCCCGATACGCAATACGCGTTTTATTTTTTTTTTGCGTTCACATTTTATGTGTCACCATTCTTAAGATCCGTCAATCAGTTCCGTTTAGGGAGGCAATGAGGCCATTTCATGTTTTTATCAAAAAATGTATTTTACGCAAGACACTTACATATATAAGGCAGGCGCGCCCACACACATATTACCTCTATAGTATAGTAATCTAACTCTCTAACATACTCATGGGTGATGGAGTGATCACGAGTGAGTCGCGTCATGGTTCCTACAGCAGTAGGTGAGTACCTACTCGTACATCTTATCACCGCACCGCCGATATTTCGAGTACGAGACTTAATTAAATTTTGAAAGTAGTCGGTAATTGAAGTCACGTGTAACCAGCAGTTATCGTTTCTACCGCAACTCTATCACACGTGGGTAATATTAAATATTACGCACGTAAACATCCGCTCAGACATATACACTCGTAAAATAAAATTAAGCCCATTACACACGTCGCTATATAGCGCTATAAAGCATCTTATAGCGCGGCATAGCTTCAGTACAAATCGGCATCCGTCACACACGTAGCTATAAATGACATATAGCGCTATATCGCGCTATATTTTACAGTTGATGCGTAGAATCCGCCATTTTTCATTTTGACTAGGTGATAAAATGACTAAGCCGATTTGTATTACCGAGACAAACAAAAACAAACTCCTATTACCTACGCGATATATTAAACTAAATAGTAGCAAATGTTTAACCGCTGTGTAACAAATTAGAAAAAAATGTTTTTTATATATATTAAATATTTTCTTGTGTTTGCAGGTCTTTTTGTTAGCATTACGAAACAAAGTAATATAATTTGTATTTTAATTTTCACCTCCTATTTACTTGTAATAGGAGCTCTTTTTATGCATAATGATTATTTGTCCGAATAACTTAGACCTTTGAATACCTTGCAGTAGATTTTCGCTTAACCGGCTAAGTCATGTTACAAAATGGCTACGCATTTTTTTTTAATCTAGTTCATATGGGATTTGCCAAATTGTATGGTTTTACAGCAACATGTCTGTTGACAATGTCAATTTTGAGTCTTATACAGGATGTGTAAAAAATTCATGATTTTTTTCTCAAATTTTTAAAAAATACATACCAGGAGGTTGCCATGGTTTTTTTTTTTATAAAAGTGATTGTCAGTTAAATCTGTAATAATGCAAACACATTGTTTCAAGGGTTTTGTAGGTACCTCTAAAGAGAAAAAAAAAACAAATCATTATTTTATAGTTTGTCTAGACATTTTTACTAGGAAACTGAACGTTTGGAGTTCTTCTTGACCTTGTCATATTGCCTATTACTGGGAGTCATGGCCCCTCCTTTGGAGGATTTGATATCTGATGATAGATCGCTATCTGGGTTGGTTGGATGCGATTTTCATAGCCAGGAGCCAAAAGACAACAGGACAACAGCAACTTCAAGGGTGGTGCGGATCTGATCTGACCAACGCATCGGACTACGACCTGAGTCCGCTTTCCTTTGATTTTCCAGATGACAATGAGCTTCTCTACCTATGCTATTTGGCCGATGTAGTCGAGAATCCTCTGATAAAGTCGGTAAATCCAACATGAATTGATCTTATTTGATTAACGTAAGTCGTACTTTTAGTAAACGATGTTAATTTAGAATAAAATTTTCTGGATTTTTTGACGAATTTTGAAACGTCATTTTTTTTAAGTTTACCAGGAGCAGATTTAAAGGAAACCAAAATCTAGGAAAAAAAGAAACACCCTTTATGTAGAAAACATTGTCAAATTCATTTGTTTAAGTAGTGTTGGGGAATCATTGGAACTATATGCAATCAAAGTGATTGAATCTCCGTTCCTACTCCTGGTACTCCTGGTACCTACTTCCGTAAAATATTAACAAGGAACTAGCTTTTAAATGATGAAAAGTGGTATGTATCTTTAACGAGTGTGCATATATGAAAGTGCATAGGAAGGAGAAATAAAATAGACCCCGTTGTCGTGATTTTCTGTTTAGCAACAAAATCTCCAAAACCTGACGGTTGGTTAGTTTTGATTGGCTTGTTTATAAAAAAAAACTCTTTTTTTTAGACCAAACCACCTTAAAATCAAGAGAGAAGAGAGAAATAAAGCGAAAAATATATAAAGCGTTTTCTTTTAAGAATTCTCGGATGCTGCTTGCTAGCGCAAGCATAAACAATACAGTCCAATTTCTCGGATATAAAGATGTACAGTACAAGTCCTGCACAGATGCAATAGATATAAATAGCAGATAACCACATGAAATAAATACGTCTAGTGAAGCAAACGTACGAATGTGATTTGATTTCGAACAGGAGAAATGATTTGGATACGCAAACTCGATCACCTGCTCGCATTAAGAACCACTTTGAATTTCTTCCAGTTAGACTGCGTTCGTTTTCTGCTTAGATAGGATATGTGAGTCACTTGCATGCCTATGTACGTAAACACACATGCGCCTATGTACATGCAATCACGCTCATCCAAAATCCTGATAAAGTTTTACACAGTCACCGTAAAATAAATCGGTGGTAATATAAATAAACTTCCTTTATCATTTTATAGGTCTTGATATAAAAATATTCGACTTATTAGTGCCTATTACTATTAATTATGTACAGAAAAGTAAGATAATAAGATTTCAGATTATTTCTCTTATTAATTTCGATTAGATAAAAATAAGTTGGTTGGTTTTATCATATGACGATTTTTAAAAGCAGTTAATTATTGTATATATTAACACTTGTATTTCTTTTAAACAACGGTTTTCAACTTATATCATTCATCGCAGGAGGCATAAAGTGGAAATTGTGCATACACTTATTAGGTAAGTAAGACTGGTGATAATGCTATATTTTTTTTATTTTTTTTTATACGAGATAGGCCTACGTTTGACCACATCCCACCTGATTCACTCGTGCCTTGAAGATACCCAAGTTGTACCGCTCGGGAAACACGGATGACGGCAAAGCGTTCCAAACGCGATAACGCGATATATTTTGGTAACATTGAATTGATCCGATAATGAAGCCGTAAAGTAGCAACTGGAACTCCGTGAAGGTTATAGAACAGTTGAAGTATAGCTAACATATATTAAAAAACAATCTACATAACATGAAAATAAGTATATAATAATTATTTTATTTATCATTATTGTGTGGGATAAAAGAACAGATACCTAAACTATTAAAATACGTATATATTCGTAATATATTATGTTAATAACATTTTTCCACACAAGTATGTGGCAACTCCAAATTGCACTTGTCCGTTTTTATTTTTAAATAAAATAATTTTTTTATATTTTTGTATTAATATACCTATTTTAAACGCTCTTAAAGAAATTGTTGACAAGTTATTCCAAATATTTGAGTACGTTTGTATATATGAAAAAGTAATGTTAATAAAGTCACTTGATTTGAATTCAATGATCGACTCAAGATTCAATCACAAAGAATGAACTATTAAAAAATATAGTTCCGATCAGTAACCTGGCCATAGACGTGTGCGCCGCGCCGCCGCGCCGCCGCCGCCGGTCATTTTGGCCACGCCGCCGCCGCCGATCATTTTATCGGCGTGAAATCGGCGTGAATTTTTTTTTATTTTATTTACGTAATCATAATATTTTAATCATCATTATTATCCAAATTAAATAATTGCAGGCACAAGAAACGTCTCACATAAAATTAAGCGTCTTGAAAGGGGTAGACAGTATAGAAAAGAATGAAACTAGTCAGCGGGTCGACACGCCACTTCCACTACCAGTTGCTATTGCTACCCGAGTAGTAAATTACTACCATTTTGTGAAATTAAAAGCATGATATTTGTATGGAGGTATGATTTCCACTTTCCACCATTTCGTTCCACACCAAACCAGCGAATGCCAACGATGGGGTTCTTTGACAATCGTTGGCAATGTGTGGATTTAGCAAAGGCCAACATAACGCCGGGGTCACGTAACATCGCGGTCAAGCCCTCGATGAAATATCTTGGACTCGACTTCGACGGGCGGTGGAATTTCTGGGAGCACTTTACCCGGTTGTCTCCCCGCCTGTTAGGTCCCTCCGCTACTCCAGCAGTGGACGGACAGAGTACACGGGTCCTCCGGCTCGTGCAGGTGTTTTCCGGGATGCTTCGGAAAGTACTTGCACCAAGTAGCCGGCAGTGAACCTACCCCTGCTTGCCACCTTTGTGGTTGCGAAGTAGATACGCGCGCTCAGTATGGGTCAGTGAGCGCCGTACCTTCATCACAGTTATGAGGGAGGAACTCTCACTATCAACCATGGAAAGAGCCATGGTTGCAAGCGAAGAATCTTGGCAAGTGGCGGTCTCATTCGACACTCTCGCAGAAGGGGATCGCGCAACGCGAACGGGAGTTCACTACCGACCTTTCGATGGGTGCCCGGAAAAGGTGCTTCGGAGGCGCATCTTCCACGCCCTTCTGCCACCTACCTGGGTCTAAACAGAGTACGGGGCTACTCGTCACTGACAAACAGACCCACGAGGTGGTGCATTTTGGAGGTGAAACTCCTCTACACTCTTCACTGAGGGGGCTCGTCCTGTCAATTAGGACCAAACGCACTATAGTGGGTATCCCCGCCGCGCCCATCATCGCCGAGGCAGACCCTACCACAAGAAAAAAATAGAAAAAAGCCAACATTACGCCGACCGCTGAACAACCCGGAATCACCCCTTTACAAACACAGTTTTTATATTAAAAGTAGAAGCGAAAAACATGCCAGCTCTCTCGTTGTATACTATTTCTACCGTAGCTACACCTGCAGTATTTTTCATCGTCATCGTGGTTGTAAGTCCCTGTAGGAGGAGTCTAGTCTAAGTTTCAAGTAACCACTTAACTAACCCTCAAGACGAATGTCTTCAATCAATGTGTGTTACCGTTATGACTTACGGCACTGAAACGTGTTCCTTTACTATTGGCCTCATCTTGAAGCTCAAAGTCCCTCAGTGAGCTATAGAGAGGGCTATCCTCGGGATTCTACGCGATCGAATCAGGAATGAGGAGACGAACGTAGACGAACTAAAGACATACATAGCCACATATGTTACATAGCTGATAAACAAGGTGAAGTGGCAATGGGCAGGCCACATATCACGTAGAGCGGATGGCCAATCGAAAAGTGCTCGAGCAGAGACCAGCTAACGCAGTGTAGGACGTCCATCAGGTCCCTTCCAACCGGTATATATATGAGAGTCCAAAAGTGAGGCCTATGTTCAGCAGTGAATGTCCTATGGCTAAGATGATAACTAACAACTAATTATTAATTATTAACCATTAATGCAGACATATGCAAAAGGTGGGGTGGTGCATTAGATAGTGGAATTAATGCTCACATAGTGTATCGTTTAAATTCCTCGCACCTCTTCAACGTCAAATTGGAGCAGAATTAACATATTGATATTAAATTAATATAATTATCATAGATTTCCGCAAAATAACGCCTAATTTCATTAAATATTACAAATAATACTTAAGAAACGTGATTCAGCACGCTTTATTTTGATTTTTGTTGAATTTTACCCCCACGCCGATTTCACGCCGATTACGCCGCCGCCGCCGGTCATTTTTGGACCAGACGCCGCCGCCGGTCGTTTTATAATCGGCGCACATGTCTACCTGGCCATCACTAAAAATAATATAGCAAGGTATAGCGAGGTATAGCAAGGCCTTGCTATGCGATGCTATATGGTACCAGGAGTCATATAGCAAGGTATAGTATAGCGTCGTGTGTAATGGGCTTAAGTGTCGCTATGGAATGTCAAAACAAAATTTAAATATTGATAAACATAACATAAACTTAATTAAGGCACTTGTATAGAAAATTCCATTTTCAGAACTATTATCGTTATTTGTTCGTGAAGGTATTTGTTCCGGATCATCTCGGAAACGACTCAACGTAACTTTCACTGATAAATTTAGACAGAAAGCTTTTTTTAATTTCAGGAAACAACCCGACTCACAGATGATAAATACGATAGCCTATAAAAGCTGCGTTATTAAAGAAAGTTTTTATAAGTTACATGTTTTATATATTATATCTAATATTATAGAGGTGAAGTCTACACCAGTCAGAAAAGAGCAAAGTTTACTAATTTACTATATCAGCCTCCTTGTCGCAAAGTAATTTATAAGAAAAATGTTTTTAATATGTGTATATTAATTTATAATAAGTTGCCTGACGGAATAAAACTATTAAAAGGTAATTTATTTTAAAAAAAACTAAGTGACTGGCTAAAATGCAACTGTTTTTATACTATCAACGATTTTTTAGAATTTAAAGATAATAATATTATAAAATAATTTGCTATGTACTATAATATAATATTTGCACGTCTGCTTGCAGGCTGAATACATTTACTTAATTTTAAGCAATTTGTAACATCTATTGTAATATTTTATGTATTCTAGCAAATAAACATTTGATTTGATTTGATATGTTTGTAGCAGACGAAGATGCCCGGAAACTTTTGCGGAATAAACCGACTGGTGTCTTTGAAAAACCAATAATGTAAAAATAGTCGTGAAACTTTCAGAATGGAGGGTAGTTTTAATTAGAATTACTTTGTAAACATTGACAATAGACAATATCATTGAGCTACATTGAGTTCAGTTTGTGTTCAGAAAATAAATGAACTGATGATTATATATCAAATCAAGAAATGATGGTTCTTCGTAAAACACAAAAGTACAATTGAAGAAATATGTAAGTACAATTGAAGAGCTGGCAGCACCAGGAGTAGAGGAGCAGAGCGCGGCGACACTCACCGACGAGCGCCAGGCTCAGCAGGAGCAGCCGCGTGCTCCGCGCCATCCTGAGGAGGCAGGCAGGGAGCAGTAGTCAGGGAGCAGTCGGCAGGCAGCAGGCAGCAGGCAGTGCGGGCGCGGCAGGAGACTCTGCAGGCGCGAGTGTCCCCGAGCAGGGCCGCGGACAGACAGCGGCCGGCGGGCGCCCGCCACCGCCACCGCGCCGGACCCTCTCCACGCCATCGCATCAACTGTGACATTGAAACTATAAGCTTTAATAATATTACATACATCACTCGAACCTGTCACTGATGTCCGTTCATCAATCCAAACATATCATGTTTGTATACATCACACTACATATTGCATAGCTACAGGTACCTGCATACATATGTTATTAAATGAGCTTTTAGCGTCGGTAGGTATAATAATATAATATGGCAGTATACGTATTTTGGAGCACCTTGTAAAGGTGAAGGTGATGCGCGTCGCTCGCTCCGCTTGAGATGTCGCTCAACACTGTTTTGTATTCTAAGTACCTGCACCTGCCTCACTGCTCACTCAACTCAATAATGTGGCTAATAATAATATACCTATAACCTTATATCCTGTTCACATCATTCCAAGACAAACATTGTAAGCACATATTTAACAAAACAATCCATAGAGGGATGATAGCAAGAAACACACAATAATAATAAATAATTAGGGTTTATACTCCTACAGAACAGGTTACCCTACTTACACTGTCAGAGTTAAATCACAATTTATAGGTTGTGTCAGTATATTCATAGTACTCTGTGGGTTGTGTGGCCAACCTATACGTTGCAATTTCAGGTCACCGAGATTACATGACCTAACAACTGCTTCCTACACTAGTTCGACATAGAGTTTCTTGCTCGTTCCTCTCATTAGGTGCTTTGAGAACGAGCGGTAGAGTTTAAGAATGTAAAATTGACTTGCAAATGTGCTCCATTGTAGTTTATTTGAGAATAAATGAATGTTAAGTTTGATTCAGTTACCAGTTACCGCCTAATTCCGGTGGATGCAATACGATGCAATACGATGCAATACGATGCAATACAGGGGCAAAGCCTGTAATCCAGTCCAGTCACTGTGTGGCCGGGCTACGTTGAATGTAGTGGCAACAAGTTCCCAGTCGCGAGGCTGGAGTTTGATTCCTGATTGCCCCCGGGGCGCATGAAGTCGTCGCAACTGTGAGAAATGCCGCACCATTGAGAAAAATAATGAAGATATTTCTTTGAAAAAAAAAAAAAGATAGATATACCCACTCAACTCAAAAAACGGATAATAATTTAGAAACTTTAAAATATTCCAGCCTTGTGCCGGAAATTTTTCCTTCAAATTGGGATTAACCTTAATTAGGTACCTGATTAGTTATTTAATTTAACTAATTCAAGTGCATAAAATTGTATTTTTATGAATTCGCGAAAACCTTGCACTATAAACGTAGATTTGCCAAAAATACACACATGTACATTAATATAGGTAATCGAGAATCGACAGGGGTTGTGTTGTTTGAAATGTTTCTGAGCAGTATAAATATACAACTTGACAGCACTGGCGGATCCAGGATTTGGTTCTGGAGGGGGACCAAGGTGCAGACGGGCAAAAATAATATTATAATTTTTACTACGAAAAGTGTGTGTTTAGCTCGCTCTGAACAGTTAGAAAGTTCAAAAGAATAAAATTATAATCTTGACCATGAAATATGTGCAGAATTCGTATCTCTACAATGCTTTTGGGGGGGGCCTTGGCCCCCTGCCCCCCCCCCCCCCCCCTAAATCCGCCTATACTTGATAGCATTAGATATATGTATATAGAGGAGAAGGCACGAACCCTGAGAAAAGCTTTATCCGTTGTTACACCTCCCAACCATTGAAGAGCTTCCTCGCACAGCCTGCAGTTAGTTGGTAAACAAGTTCTCTTGTTACATGATATTACATGTTCAAGTACAAGTTACAGTTTATGTATAGTGTGGAGCTATTAGTCGGTAGTCAGTCAGGAGCCGGAGCGATTACACAACATACCTAATAATGATATAGTCAATTAATAGTTGGACGGGAATTTTTAAAGCCAACTCTCCCGCCATATATTATTTAATATATTAAATTGAAATAAAATTCTTGTCATCCAATAAATAGATGAGTGTGATTCTAATTCGGATCCTAAACTCACGGGTACGATGTGATGTTCGAGCCCCGCCATACCCACACAATAGGAACCATTAGTGCGCTATAGCTATCGAAGCCATTGGTCAGAGGCAGCTCAATCGGCAGTAATAGATTACATCGAGATACTACTCCAAACTTTCGCTTTTATACTTGTCTAATAACACGCGTACCCACTCGTGTAGTGTCGTTGTGGAGAGTACAAAGGCGACCTCTGGAGTACGCCGCGCCCGTCGATACCTTACACTGCATGAACCTAGTACATACTTCACTAATAACTATACACTATACATTGTACATAATGTACGACGGTACTTTGTTAGCGAGGATGACGCGCCGGTTATTGAGAGAGTGTCCGCGACTCATTATGTCCCTAAAGGGACGCCCATTTATGTTGCTGGTCGGTGCTGGTGGCTGGTGGTAAATTATGGTATCTGCTTTGTAACACATTTTACTAATCACAAATGTACCTATATTATTCAGTTGTACATTCGTTAAAGAGAATGTTCGGTGTTAGGTGGAAGTCGTAACAAGGAAAAGACGTTGTTTTTTTACATTAGAATAATATGAAATCAGATTGAAGCGGAATTTCCAACAATCTTGAGCCTCGATCACTCGCGGATTAACTTCCGTACTAACGAACCTGGCCCTGCTTGTAGCAGCTGCCTGCTGCGAATCAACTCATACACTCCACTGCCAATAGAGACACATGTTCAGCAGGAGCATGTGTCTGGATGGCAGGAGCTGTGATCCCGTGAACACTCCCGTCCGAAACTTTTCTCTCAGCATCTAAAATCTAAATGATTTTCGGAATGTTAATTGAATGACGCTCAAGGTTATGAGAGTAGAGAAAGTACACGAGTAACATGGAATATTTTCGTCTGCGGTTATTCAATGACAAATAACAACAAGTGAATTCGTAATTTCATTCCCGCGATCGTTCCTGTAATCTTACTAATATTATAAACGTGAAAGTTTATAAGAATGGATGTCTGGATGTCAGGATGGATGTTTGTTACTCTTTCACGTCTAAACGGGTGGACCGATTGAGCTGAAATTTGGTGTAGAGATAGCTTAGACCCTGGAATAACACATAGGCTACTACAATACAGCGGGTAAAACCGCTGGGCGCAGCTAGTGTGTATATTATAATCGTTATAAGTCACCGCTTTTCTCCTAGGAAGGGTCCTCGAGAGCTTTTAAAGACCACTATCACCGCAGAGACCACCGGAACAGAGGCGGTGACGGCGATCCTTGACTGTAGTCTCGCTATCTTACGTTTTTGGATGAATAGTGCGATGTACTGTCGCTTAGAATATCGTTCGTCATTGAATACCTAGGTAATAATTGGCAGACGTTACCTATATTATTTAACATCAAGCGAACACCGAACTCGTCTCGTTTATATGCTAAAAACAAAAAAATACAATATTAAGTTCTTAGAAGCGATGCTGTACGACTCTCTATATTACTTATTACCTAATTAATTAAACTATTCTCTCTTCCTCGACATGTCTACCTGTTTACGATTGTAATCTCACAAGCAACAATCATACCTCTGTCATATCATAATAATGAATCTGCTACATAAAGATGCATCTTATGACGTGTGTGTTGTTTCAGAGCCAGCTAGTAGATGCATCCCCCGCGTCACTGTGTCGACGTCACACTCCCGCCCCGGTGACGTCACACCCCCGCCCCCCTGACGTCCCACCCCGACCCGGTGACGTCACACCAGCCCTCATCGCACCGCGTACAGGGTGCCGCCGCGCCTCGCTACAAAAGACATCAACGCGCGCTGCTACTACGGAACTATCTCCTCGGTTTATGCAAGCGAAGCACTTTAAATTACAATATTATCGTCGCTCACACACGCGGAGAAAACTGGCACATCTATTAATCTGTCAATTAACGATAACAGAGTGTGCGAGTTAATGTATGTATGTATATACCTACTCGTAGAGGAAGTGCACGCGGCCCGGGCGGAGCGCAACAACGTGTCGGGCCCTCGCTACATCGACGGACATCTGTCGTCTGTCTGTTAGGGACACGCATTATACTTGTGGACACAGTACAAGTTTGGCACTTGAACATAGCTTTCAAACATTCCACTGCACATAACATGCGTGAATGGTGTGAGTCTTTAGTGTGACTAGTGTGAGTGTACATACATACGTTTTTTTTTTATACAACGAAGTAAGAAGATGAGCAAGACGCTCTCCGGATGGTAAGAGATAAAGTAGCCCATAATTAGTACAGCTACCCTGTGCACTGCGCCAACGCTTCTTACTTGAGAGTCATAAGATGTTATAACTCTTCAGCCCAGTAATTTCACTAGCTACAGTGCCCTCCTACCTGTGCACAGTAATGTTTGCACATCACTGCTCAGGCGTTAGAATAACTGGCACTTTTAGGGTACCCACCTAGTCAACCTCCTGCAAATTAATGTTTATAACACCGTGTCCGCAGTTGGTATGGTAGAGAGTAGAGTAGCGGCGAGTAACCGCGGCAGAGCCTAATGTAGGGCCATTAATTATGAAACAAAGCCGGTTGCGCCAGCGCCGTGGCTCTCCCACACCACATGTCATTTCGTATATGTATTTCCTAAATATTCAAATGCGACACATTAGGTACGAGGTACCCTATAAGCGACAACCTGTCCATTATGTCACAGCGAAAGCTTTTGTAAAACTATGCGACTCCATAATATGATTCAATCAACCTGTACTATACCTACTCGTATTTGTTTATTTTGTAGATCTCTAACATTATAGCTAATATACCGATAGATACCTAAACAACATTATTAGACTAACTGTGGTTCAGAGGCCCAAACTATGAGCGTTGGTCTCCGGTACGAGAACACGCCATTCATCCCGGTTCTGGTGGTTCTGGTGCAGAAGCACCACTTCTTGACTCAAGCAGATATTAATATAAATATAATAATAAATATTCAGGACATTTCACACAGCGCCAGGCGCCACCTAACCCCAAACTAAGCAACTTAATGCTTGTATTATGGTGACTAGGATATAACGGATATAATACTTATATACTTTTCTTTCGTAAATACATACATATAATAGATATTGAAAGCCACCCAGACCAGAAACAAATACCTGTGGATCACACAAATATTTGCCTCAAGCGGGAATCGAACCCGCTACCTTTTGCGTTGCAAGCGGGTATTAGCCCACCGCGCCATAGAGATCGCGGAGATATTATTGGGGACTTGGAGATACATTAAAAACCTCTAATATTTAGAAAGGAAAAACAAGAAATAAGAATTAACGATTCATGGGTTGAGTCAAAAGTGTTGTTGTTCACACTTATTAATGCTTATTTATAAATAGATACTTTACATAATAATATAAATAAATATTAATTGTATTACATCAATATTATATGCCACATACACTTGTAAAATGATGAGAGTGTAGTCAGACTACAGGGCTGATCAATGGGAAGTGATGACGGATGGTGTTACAGTGCGCATGCGCGGGCCTGCCACGAGTGACTCCACGAGGGAATATCAACACCAGTGCACCGAGTACCGCCTCCACACAACGATACAGCCTGCATGTTAATGTACTACACAGTGCTTTGTCCTGCTCCACCTCCGTGTCGGCCACCAGGTAGTCATCATGTCATAGTCATCGAACCTATTTGGCGATACGAATATAAGTAGGTACTTAGTTTTCCGTATTATACTACAAGTAGGTACCTATACTTCCCGTTTGGTGTGATAAAAAAACGTACATTTTTTGTTCAAGTACGAAGTTGAATTATTTTAATGAGATTGAACCCAAGTAGAGTACGAATAGGTACCTACAGAGAGCCATGAATTTAGCATATTATAACGTTAAATGTCAACGCATGTTGTTTTATTTTAATATCGAGTTGCGAATAGAGCCTGATTGTTCTACATGCAGGTATAGCATCGTTAGGTACCGTGGACCGCGGCCTGCGGGGATTGTCCAGCGAATTGTTAAAGCGACTCGCTTCGGTACACTCAAATTTCAACGAATGTTGATAAAACCCTGAGAAACCCCACTTATTTGTTACAAATCAAATGCCACTTTATTAATATATCTCGTATGTTGTGGGATGTTCAAAAAAAAGTTCAATAATGTACTGTAGGTACATTATTGAACTTTTTACAAGCTTTATATTACTTTCACCTGTCTGTTGTCTGTCTGTCTGTCTGTCTGTCTGTAATCAAATCTTGCAAGTTTAATTTGACCCACTTCCCGGTTTCCAATTGAGCTGAAAATTTGCATGCGTGTGTAAATCGGATGACAATGCAATATTTTTATGACATCGAGCTGATCTGATGATGGAGCTGGAAGGTGGCCATAGGAACTCTGTCATTAAACAACGCAACCCCATCGAGTTTGGGTTCATTTGATTTGTCTTGACGAATACTTTATGATGCAAGATGGTAAGAATAATTAAAGCTTGTTTTTTAAAAGTATTTTTAAAATTTCACTTGTTTTTGGCTGCAGTTGACTGCAGTCTCGCTGCGCTCTCAAGTCGCTCGGTACAAAATCAACCTGCTGACCTATAGGTCACATGCATATACTAATATTCGCAATAAAAACATGAATTCCAAATATAATGAACACGAGCATAATATACCTACCTAGTTTATAATAATAATCCATGATTAACAACTTACATTCAAGTGATGTGCGGCGCGGCGTTCAATTTAAGACTGGACGATTCACATCTATGTTATGGAATGTGGAATTGATTGTATCTTCAGTCGGCGCGGCGTTTTTTTTATTATTTGGTGAAATAAAACAGTGTCTGGTGTAAAGGTCAGAGCGACGCAGCGGCCAGGTCGCGTCGGTTGCGAGGCGGAGACAGCCGCGAGATGGAGGCCCTGGGGGCTCCGGCCCGGAGTCCGCGGCGTCGAGTCCTCCTCGTCAGGAATGCGGCCGGCGCCATCCGCTGTAGCTCGAGCGACCGCCGTGCCATGCCATGTCACATGTCGGACCACCGGCCTTGGCCTTTACTCTGTAACCAATCAACTCGAGCACTCTCTATAAACCTCCTAATAATAATATAACATAATAAATCCAACCTGTTCAGTTTGAATGTGTCAAGTGGGCGGCCGTCGCTGAATGCCGCACTCGAGTAGTCACTCCACTGAAACCAGGAAAATAACTTCATTTACGACTTGCCTAATAAATGTCAATTGCCACACCTTGGTAGATGTAGATATACTTAGACCTATATAATCCTTCCTGCTAATATTATAAACGCGAATGTTTGTAAGAATGTATGGATGTCTGATCAGTACCGGCGTTAGGGTAGGGCGCGGTTGTCCGCCCAGGACGCCGGATAAAAGGGGCGGCACAGGCGCTATATAGGGGCGCCCGTGGCGCTCCTTTATAGCCCTAATAGCCTATCTTTGTAGCCATGCAGAGAAGGATTGCAGAGTTTCGAATTTTCTTGGCGTTGAAAATATGCCGATACTTATAGTGCGCACTCTTCTGATCTGTGAGTGCGCTTTACATTTTTTTTTCTTGGCGCTCGCAGCTAGCTGCTCGCACACTGTTAGTAAGAATATTATTTTTTTCTTGCCTTTCAGAGTGAGCTAAAATGCTCACTTTCCGTAGTTAAAAATATAATATTTTCTCGGCCCTCGCATTAATTTTTCATGACGTTCATATCTCAAAAATGTATCGAGAATAATTATTAAAAGACGTTCGCAGTTAGCTGTTCGCACTGTATTAATTACAATATTTAAATTATCGTAGCGCTTACGGAATAATCCATAAACTTATTTTATTAAAATCTTATGGCCATAAGCTAATAAGCCACTACACTTATCACAGCGACGATTTTTAATTTTGTCCTCTGTTGGATTTTTATTTCTTGACACACGCAGCGAACACTCGATATTTTATTTTCTCACCGTTCAGGACGAGCTAATCGCACACATTTTGTAGTCTGAAATATAAAATTTTCTCGGGACTCGCAGCAAGAATTATAAGAATTTTCAATTCTTTTGCCACTTAAATCGAGCTAAACAAATCGAGCAACCCTTTCCTGGATTTTTAAGGCAAGCTAAATTTGTGCTGTTAAATTCAATAATTCTCGGGTCTCGCAATGAGCTGCTCGCGCTTTTATAAATAAGATCATTTAATTTCTTAACCACTCGAAGCAAGCTAAACGCGAAAATTTCTGCTGAAAAATTTCATAATTTTCTCGGCACTCGCAGCGAGCTGCTCGCGCTTTTATAAATGTGTACATTTACTTTCTTTGCCACTCGAAGCATGAAGCAAACTAAACGCACTTAACGCACATCGTTCGTGCTGAAAAAATCGAAATTTTCTCGATACTCGCAGCGAGCTGCTCGCGCTTTTATAAATAAGAATATTTATTTAATTTCTGCAAGCAAGCTGGAAAGGTAGATTTTTTTTATGGATAGGTATATGTATGATTTAACCCACCGGTTTCGGCCCAGAAGAAAATCGTGGATCCGCCATTATATCCTTTTTAGGGTTCCGTACCTCAAAAGGAAAAAAACCGGTCAAGTACGAGTAGGACTCGAGCACCGAGGGTTCCGTACAAACCTACGGGTTTCTACGGAACCCTAAGGAAAAGTGGGTATAATATTATGTACTAATGGTTTTGATTCCCTTGCGAGTACTTGTGAGTTTGAAAATATGCGGCTAAAATTGCTGTTTCTTTTGATTGCGTTGAAATAGAGGTTTGATTTTTTTACAGCTTAAAGTTATTATAAAGCTGAGTATTTGGTATGAATTTAAATTTAATACCTGTACGCGTTCTTGAGGAAAGGGGTAGTAAAAGTAAATACAAAATTATTAAAAATATTTTTTTATATGATGTAACTAAATATTTACAGTTTTCGCAATTTTTCCTGTGCCTATAATTTAAGACGTTGCTGCGTACCAAATTTCAAGATTCTGAGTTAACGGCAAGTACCCTGTAGGTTTTGATTCCCTTGAGAGTAGTCGCGAGTTAAAAAATACGGCTAAAATTACTGTTTCTTTTGAATGCGTTGAGATAGAGGTTTGATTTTATTACAGTTTAAAGGTATTATAGTCTTGAGTATTTGATATGAATTTCAATTTAATACGTTTACGCGTTCATGAGAAATAAGGTAGTAAGTATGAAATTATTAAAAACTAGCTGACCCGCGCGCACTTCGTTGCGCGTGAGAGTCAATTAATAAAGCGAATTTGGTGCTGCTATGTTCACTATGATAGTATTTCCATCCCCGTGACTTTGTAAGCGTAAAATAAGGCATGGCTATATATTATTTGCTCCCGCTGTGGGTAGCGAAGAATATCGGGTTGGGTATTTCTATGCAGTTTTGTTCGCTACCGTAGAAACCAATCCTATGTCCTTTCCCAGAGGTCAAATTATCTCAGTTGAGCGGTAGTTTATCGCCTTCATAAATTTTCACGCCTCTTTTCAGGAATTAAAACTATTTGTGGTCCTTTCCCGGTAACTCTTTAACTTATCTCTACTGTAATGTACCTCAGCTAAATTATTATTCGTTACTAATTTCTCACACCATCCTTCCCGCGACTCAAATCAATTCCATGGTTCCTGAATTCCCATTAAATCTCTGATCCTCCTTCCCCCTCCTTTAATACTTAGTCTCCTTAAAGTTAATTTCTGATATAAAAACTATTAAAAATTTCCTTAACAAAACTCAAACCATCATTTTACAAAATTTCAGCTTAATTGGTTTAGCGGTTACGGATTTGCACACAAAAGTTTTTTGGGAATAATTCCCGTTCCTGTAAGAATTTCACAAAATCCCTTTTTATCGGTCGTCTTAGTTTATGTAACTAAGAACACGCTGTCCAAATTTCAGCAAAAACAAAGAAGCGGCTAACGATTTTTTACACAAACTTGCACCCCCCTTTTTTCCCTTAAAAGTTGATTTCTGGGAAAAAAGTATTGCATATCATTTTTTAGGATTAGATCTACCGCTGTACCAAATTTAAGCTCAATAGGGTCAGCGGTTCTAAATTTCCCATACAAACTTTGACCCCCCCTTTACCCCCCTTAAAAGTTAATTTCTGACATAAAAACTATTCAATGTTCCTAAACACACTTCAGACAATCGTTTTACAAAATATCAGCTAAATCAGTTCAGCGGTTACAGATTTGGATACAAACGTTTTTTAGAATTAATTCCCGTTCCCGTGGAAATTTTGCAAAATCCCTTTTTATCGGTCATCTACGTTGTATAAAAAATACGCTGTTCAAATTTGAGCTTTAAAAGATGGCCGGTTACTGATTTTCTACTCAAACTTCTACCCCCCCCCCCCCCTCTTCCCCCTTCAAGGTTGATTTCTGGGATAAAAAGTATCCCATATCATTTTTTAGGACTCAATCTCCCACTGTACCAAATTTCAGCTCAATGGGGTCAGCGGTTTTAAATTTTCCATACAAATTTCGACCCCCCTTTACCCCCCCTTAAAAGTTAATTTTCGTCAAAAAAAAATTAATGTTCCTAAACACGATCTAAACAAACGTTTTACAAAATTTCAGCTCAATCGGTTCAGCGGTTACGGATTTGCATACAAACATTTTTCGGGAATAATTCCCGTTCCCGGAGGAATTTTGCAAAAATCCCTTTTTATAGGTCGCCTTCGTTACCTAAAGAACACGCTGGTTTAAATTTCAGCTTAAACAAAGAAGCGGTTACCGATTTCCTATTCTAACTTTGACCTCCTTTATCCCGCCTTAGAGGTTGATTTTTGGAATAAAAAGTATACCATACAATTTTTTAGGACTCAATCTACCTCTGTACCAAATTTCAGCTCAATAGGGTCAGCGGTTTTAAATTTTCCATACAAATTTCGACCCCCCTTTACCCCCCCTTAAATGTTAATTTTCGTCAAAAAAAAAAATTAATGTTCCTAAACACAATCTAAACAATCGTTTTACAAAATTTCAGCTTAATCGGTTCAGCGGTTACGGATTTGCATACAAACGTTTTTCGGGAATAATTCCCGTTCCCGGAAGAATTTTGCAAAAATCCCTTTTTATACGTCGCCTTCGTTACCTAAAGAACACGCTGGTTTAAATTTCAGCTTAAACAAAGAAGCGGTTACCGATTTCCTATTCTAACTTTGACCTCCTTTATCCCGCCTTAGAGGTTGATTTTTGGAATAAAAAGTATACCATTCAATTTTTTAGGACTCAATCTATCTCTGTACTAAATTTCAGCTCAATAGGGTCAGCGGTTCTAAATTTTCCATACAAACTTCGGCCCCCCTTTACCCCCCTTAAAAGTAAATTTCTGACAAAAAAACTATTTGATGTTTCTAATCACAATCCCAACTATCGTTTTACAAAATTTCGGCTTAATCGGTTCAGCGGTTACGGATTTGCATACATTCGTTTTTCGGGAATAATTCCTGTTCCTGAGGGAATTTTAAAAAATCGCTTCTTATTGCACGATGAAATCTTCTTACGAATACGCTGTCCAAATTTCAGCTCAATCCGTCCAGCCGTTTGGGCTGTGCGTTGATAGAACAAAAGTGTACGAACGATTTTATATAATAGATAAGTAAATCTTTAGATAGATATAACTCTTTTATTTAAAAACCAATTTAAATAAAACCAATACTATTTACAAATTAGAGAAATTTGCAACGTTTTAGCGAAAACTGCATACAATTCGGTTGTGCCGTTTTATCACACATAAGTAATAACCATTTTACAAATTAAGCCTAATAAAACTACTCTGGTAAATTTTCGTTTATGGCCACATCGATAGATGGCGTATTTTTAGTTTGTCGCACTTTTTGCTTTTTGATTTTTTTGAATTGAATTTACTTTATATTCTATTACTTTTACTTCGAAATTTTGATGTAAATTAGGGGCGATGTGTCCGATATAAATGATTATTATTTATTTTATTATTTTATTTTACGTTTCCCTAGGAAAAATTGACAAAATGTTTTACGATCTAGATCGCGCAAGCGACTTTTTCGCGTCGTTTTGTTCATATGCGTATTTTCACAGTTCACCTTAGTAAAGGATCACAATGAATGGGGAGAAATTTCCATTCTTATTATATGTATGGATATTTTTTTATATGATGTAACTAAAAATGTACAGATTTCGTAATTTTTCCTTTATCTGTGCTCTAAGGAGTTGCTTCGTGCCAATTTTCAAGATTCTAAGTTCACGGCAAGTACCCTGTAGGTTTTGATTTTTTGAGCGTAGTTGCGAGTTTAAAATTGCGACTAAAATTGCTGTTTCTTTTGAATGCGTTGACATAGAGGTTTGATTTTATCACAGTTTAAAGGTATTATAAACTTAAGTATTTGATATGAATTTCAATTTAATACGTTTACGCGTTCATGAGAAAAGGGGTAGTAGGTATAAAATTATTCAAAATATTTTTTTCATATGATGCAAATAAAAATTTATGGTTTTCGCAATTTTTCCTTTATCTGTGCTCTAAGGAGTTACTTCGTGCCAAATTTCAAGATTCTGAGTTCACGGGAAGTGCCCCGTAGGTTTTGATTTATTTGGTAATGTCGAAAATTTGCTGAAATTTGTGACATATTCGACTATATCTTTTGATTGCGTTGGCCTAGAAGTTTGAAATTTTCACAGCTCTAAGATGCAATAGACCTTAGTATTTCCTATAAATTTCAGTTTGTTACCTCTACGCGTTCCTGAGAAAAAGGGTCTTGACAGACAGACAGACAGACAGACAGACGGACAACAAAGTGATCCTATAAGGGTTCCGTTTTTTCCTTTTGAGGTACGGAACCCTAAAAACGGAACCCTTATAGGATCACTTTGTTGTCCGTCCGTCCGTCCGTCCGTCTGTCTGTCAAGACCCTTTTTCTCAGGAACGCGTGGAGGTAACAAGCTGAAATTTATAGAAAATACTAAGGTCCATTGCTTCTTAGAGCTGTGAAAAATTCAAACTTCTAGGCCAACGCAATCAAAAGATATAGTCGAATATGTCGCAAATTTCAGCAAATTTTCGACATTACCAAACAAATCAAAACCTACGGGGCACTTCCCGTAAACTCAGAATCTTGAAATTTGGTACGAAGCAACTCCTTAGAGCACAGATAAAGGAAAAATTGCGAAAACTATAAATTTTTTATTTCATCATATGAAAAAAATATTTTGAATAATTTTATACTCACCACCCCTTTTCTCATGAACGCGTGCAGGTATTAAACTGAAATTCATATCAAATACTAAGACCTATAATACCTTTAAACTGTAATAAAATCAAACCTCTATCTCAACGCATTCAAAAGAAACAGCAATTTTAGCCGAAATTTTAAACACGCAACTACTCTCAAAAAACCAAAACCTACAGGGTACTTGCCGTGAACGTAGAATCTTGAAATTTGGTAAAAAGCAATTTCTTAGAGCACAGATAAAGGAAAAATTCCGAAAATTGTACATTTTTAGTTACATCATATAAAAAAATATTTTTAATAATTTCATACTTACTACCTTATTTCTCATGAACGCGTGCAGGTATTAAACTGAAATTCATATCAAATACTAAGGCTTATAATACCTTTAAACTGTAATAAAATCAAACCTCTATCTCAACGCATTCAAAAGAAACAGCAATTTTAGCCGAAATTTTAAACACGCAACTACTCTCAAAAAACCAAAACCTACAGGGTACTTGCCGTGAACGTAGAATCTTGAAATTTGGTAAAAAGCAATTCCTTAGAGCACAGATAAAGGAAAAATTCCGAAAATTGTACATTTTTAGTTACATCATATAAAAAAATATTTTTAATAATTTCATACTTACTACCTTATTTCTCATGAACGCGTGCAGGTATTAAACTGAAATTCATATCAAATACTAAGGTCTATTATACCCTTAAACTGTAATAAAATCAAACCTCTATCTCAACGCACTCAAAAGAAACAGCAATTTTAGCCATATTTTTAAACTCGCGACTACTCTCAAGGGAATCAAAACCTACAGGGTACTTGCCGTTAACTCAGAATCTTGAAATTTGGTTTGCAGCAACGTCTTAAATCACAGGCACAGGAAAAATTACGAAAACTGTAAATTTTTAGTTAAATCATATAAAAAATATTTTTAATAATTTTGTATTTACTATCCCTTTCCTCAAGAACGCGTACAGGTATTAAATTGAAATTCATACCAAATACTCAGCTTTATAATAACTTTAAGCTGTACAAAAATCAAACATCTATGTCAACGAAATCAAAAGAAACAGCAATTTTAGCCGCATATTTTCAAACTTGCAAGTACTCGCAAGGGAATCAAAACCTACAATATATAATATTATACCCACTTTTCCTTAGGGTTCCGTAGAATGCCGTAGGTTTATACGGAACCCTCGGTGCTCGAGTCCTACTCGTACTTGACCGTTTTATTGTTTTTAGTATAGGTTTGAATTGCTTTTTAGGGGGCGCCGTAGAAATCTCGCCCAGTGCGCTGGTAATGCTAAAACCGCCACTGTGCCTGATGTCTTGATGTATGTTTGTTATAATTTGTTACCCTTTCAACTTTCACGCTAAAACGGGTGGAAAGGTTTGTCTAACACGGGAATTTTACAAAAAAACTTTGTATATACCAGCTTTTATTATTATTACCATCTAGCACCAAATTACTCGTCAAGAAGAGTTGATTGGTATCAAATAAGCCCAAACTCATATAAATCGATATAAATATAAACCTATATAAATCGATAGCTAACATTAAGGGGCTGCGCAGACGACAGACTATCCATGACGCACTTTTTAGTCTGTGCAAATAGAACCTATGCAATTATATGCAGTAACGCACACGACGCGCAAAAAGTCCGACGCACAAATAATCCGTGTAATTCGGGCAGACCGCACCGCGCCGCTCCGCACAAAAGTGTGTGAAAAAAATTGAACGTTTGCTTCAACGCGCGCTAACGCAGACGGCACACACTTTAGTCGGCAATCTGCATTTGCTAGGGGTGGACGTAACGCTTCTTTCTTCTTCTTTTTATGTACTTCATGTACAAAATAATACTTCGCGATCTCTGCACGATTTCCATAGCGTCTACGTCCCTACAGCTCTGCCGACAGAATGATCGAAGATGTGCGTCGTGTGCGTTCAGTCTGTGAAAAATCCTAAGGGGCTGCGCAGACGGCACACTTTTTGTGCGATCGAGTCTGCGGCGCACAAAAAGTCTGCATGGCGCGCAAAAAGTCGGTTGCGGATTTTTCACAGACTCAACGCACACGACGCACATCTTCGATCATTCTGTCGGCAGAGCTGTAGGGACGTAGACGCTATGGAAATCGTACAGAGATCGCGAAGTATTATTTTGTACATGAAGTACATAAAAAGAAGAAGAAAGAAGCGTTACGTCCACCCCTAGCAAATGCAGATTGCCGACTAAAGTGTGTGCCGTCTGCGTAAGCGCGCGTTGAAGCAAACGTTCAATTTTTTTCACACACTTTTGTGCGGAGCGGCGCGGTGCGGTCTGCCCGAATTACACGGATTATTTGTGCGCCGGACTTTTTGTGCGTCGTGTGCGTTACTGCATATAATTGCATAGGTTCTATTTTCACAGACTAAAAAGTGCGTCATGGATAGTCTGTCGTCTGCGCAGCCCCTAATGCCAACAATAAATATTATGACATCCGCCCACCTAAAGTGTCAGCTTTTGGAGTTATTAAGCATCAAAGTTGACTTAGTGAATCCTTTTCGTGCACCAGTAGCGTTGAATATATTTTTCAAACCATAAGTGCTAGCATTATACCTCCAAGGACATTATTGTACAAAATTTAATAGGCAATCCATATATAAAAGGTACTTTTATTTGTGCGATTAGTTTTTGTGAATAATAAGGAAAACTATAATTTTTCTAACAAAAAAATCGTGGCCCCCGTTGCTAAAATATTTTTTTTGGTATTAAATATTAAAAAAAAATTAAAAGTTATATGTTATTTAATCTACATAATATAGGCTATATTAGGATTTTTTTAATTTGAAAAAATACTTACAGTGTAAAATATACAATTACTTGAAACACCAAAAAATCGTTTTTTTTTTCATTTCTAGTTTTTTTGCGAAACATAACGCCACCAATACCTTTTTTTTTTTATACAAGATAGGCCTACGTTTGACCACATCCCAACTGATGGAAAGTGAAAATGCGGTCGACGATGGATCACGTAAGATGCCTAGAAAGGTACCTATTCACTCGTGCCTTGAAGATATCCAAGTTGTACCGCTCGGGAAACACAGATGACGGCAAAGTGTTCCAAACGCGACCAGTTCTCATTAAGAATGACGAAGCAAAACGCTTGGTGCGGGCAGTAGGTAACGCCACTAAGTAAGGATGCCGCTTTGCCGTCTGCCGCGACGTCCGTCGGTAGAATGGGCTTGGAGGAATTAGTTCGTGTAATTCCTGCGTACACTCTCCAAAATGAATCCTATAATAGAAGAGCGATAACGAGGCGACCATTCTACGGTGCTCAAGGCTCTGCAGCCGAGATTCCGTGAGCTTTTGGTCACCTACGAGCTTTATGGCACGTCTCTCAATCGACTCCAGTGTCTGAAGCTGGTATTTGGCAGTACCATCCCAAAGATGAGAACAGTACTCCATACACGACCGGACTTGTGCTTGGTACAGCGTTAGCAGCTGTCCCGGTGTGAAGTATTGCCTCACCTTTGCCAAAATACCCAGCTTCCTGGCAGCCAATTGAGCCTTAGATTCGATGTAACTCCCAAAATTAAGGTCAGACGTGAGAGTAACTCCTAGTAACTCAAGCTGGTTAGTTATCGGTAAAGAAACATCCCACCAAAAACATTCTGTAAAAAACTAGCCAAGTCTCGATGGAGCTGCTTGTTTATCTCTAAAAAATAATGAAATCTAGACAAAGTCGTGCCAAGTCTAAGATTTCTTACTGCGATTTCTTTATTATTATAGTTAATGTTGTGTGACTTGGCCGTTGAAGGGTAGACATGGGTATTATACCAGGTGCTCCATGACACCATTGCACCAATCTGTCCGCTAACCATTCATGATAGAAAATTGCCACTTGGAAAACGTTGATTGAATAACCAGTCAATTGTAGGCTTAATAAAGCTGCGTATTTCAATAATACTTATGTTTAGGCGATCCAAGTGTCATGGAGCATCTGGTTTTGTCCCCTTGTGTACCCTTCAACGGCCAAGTCACACAACATTAACTATAATAATAAAGAAATCGCAGTAAGAAATCTTAGACTTGGCACGACTTTGTCTAGATTTCATTATTTTTTAGAGATAAACAAGCAGCTCCATCGAGACTTGGCTAGTTTTTTACAGAATGTTTTTGGTGGGATTTCACTTCTTTTTGTAGAAACGCTATATTATAAGGTTACTATAAGGCCGACAGACAGACAGGTGAAAGTAAATAAAAGCTTTACACAATTTTAACCATTGACTGCAAATGTAACTTTGTAATCCTATACATTTTTATGAGATTACAAAGTTATTTATGCAGATTAATTATCTCGAAAACGAGACCGAAATTGCATGTTTTTTTAGTTTTCCTATGGTTTATACAATAAAGTCTAAGTATGTACCAAATTTCAGCTCTCTGAGTTTATGGGAAGTACTAGTTCTATTTTGATGATCATGAGTGAGTGAGTGTCGTAAATGCGAAACTTTGCTTTCGCTTAACTTCGGAACTTAATGACCTACAGACTTGAAATTTTGGATTTTAAGTATGTAATTATAGCTTACTGGATGACGAAAATTTCTGTGTTCTGGTCTTATCCAGAGGTTCTCAAATAGGGGCCTGAAAATGCGGCGAAATGATTCCTGTAAAGGATGGTACGGCAGTGCTTGCTTCGCGCTCGACTTGGCGGGGGCACTA
Source organism: Hemithea aestivaria (assembly GCA_947507615.1). Classification (NCBI taxonomy): domain Eukaryota; kingdom Metazoa; phylum Arthropoda; class Insecta; order Lepidoptera; family Geometridae; genus Hemithea; species Hemithea aestivaria. Next base: position 82,615 of record OX382347.1, read on the forward strand.
CCGTGCCCCCAGATTTTGGAAAGAAGGAGCTTCGTTGAATAGACTCCTTTCAGCGGTAAATAGACACGCCTGGGTTTTTGTAGCATTAAACTTAACCAAATTAGCTACTCCCCAATCGGAAACAGCTTTTAAGGCCAAGCTCATACGCTCAACCATGGCCTCTCCCTCTCTGCATGACTGGATATGTATAATACCGTTGTTTTATATCAGAAATGAAATCTACATCATCGGTTTATCCGAAATTGACATCGAAATTTTTCTCGTGGCTCTACATCGTCTCCCAGAGTTAATTAAATGGAGAAAGGTGGCGTGGCCCCTTTTGCCCCCCTTCCTTGCTGCCAGAGGGGGTGATAGGGGGGTTTTCAATCCTAATCTGCTTATTTGGAGATAAGGAATCATTGTGCCAAGTTTCAAACCTCTGCATGAAAACGACATGTTTTGCGCCCAGAGAACGTCTTATATGGAATTTTGGAAAAAAATCAAAAAAGAAATAAATCATATTTTTGAAACTATAAATCCTGGCAATATTATATAGGACAATATTGTAGAAAATTTTACGGAGAATAAACTTTCCCTTGACATTTTTATTCTAGCTCTCATGGTTTTCAAGAAAAACTAAAAATAGGGACATAAAAGTGGGGGGGGGGGAGAGGTAGAAACATTGTCGTGGGGGGGTGTTTCTACTAAAATAATTTCTTATTAACGGTAAAGCTATACGCATGCCAAGTTTGATGCTTTCTGCCGCTCTGGGTCATACATTCGGCTAAGGAGCCGGACTAGTGGTTTTACCCACTGTACTGTAGCTTATGTGGTAAGTTTTTTTTTTATTTATGTTTTGCGGCTGTGATATCATTGCGGCCATGATTGGCCTATTGTGATCATGTGGTAAGTTATGCCAGTAACAAACATACATCCAGATATCCATAGTCTTACAATTTTTTCTTTGAATTTTGGCGCTATTTCATGTTTTCGACGCACTTATTTTTAAGACTATTTGAATTTTCTTACCATTCGGATCGAGCGAAACACACTTTTCGCGTAGTAAAAATTATATTTTTGCCCGTCTGCACGTGGAACATGACATTTCCATCAGGCACCTTACGTCCGTTGCTAAACATAATCGTGTAGGCGCTTAATGTTTTTTCATTCAAATCTTAGCAACCAGGAACTTTTTGAAATGATCAGAAGTAATAAATAGATAAATATTTTTCTGTAGATCGATACAAAATTAATTAGACACTTTCAAGAAGGAATTGTTTTATTACAACTTAGGCATTAACTTATATCCTAGATACACAAAATATTAATATTCAGTTTGTATTGACAGGGTAAAGAGGTATACAGTAATGTGACCTCCCTAGAAGCGGTTGAACTCAAGGTCGCCGAATAGGCGTTATTATTGTGAATTACTCAAAGTATCAAAAATAACTAAATACTTTGTGATATTTTTCCTAATTCACAACCATTATTCGGAAGCTTACTGCATAAAAACGTTTATTCGGCACTCGGCACCTCGCTGCCTACAGAACCCTACCCACTTCGTTGCAAACACGCGTGACCTTGAGTTTAACCGCTTCTAGGGAGTCACATCACTGTGTATCTCTTAACCGTGGTATTGATTTAGTATTATGTACAATACAGTAGATAGGTAGTGTTCGTTCATATAAGTATATTGAGTGAGTGCAGGGCACAGCGGTGAGGCGGTGAGGCGGCGCGCACTACCGTCTGGCGGCGGCGCGGTGGTGTCCGCGCGCAGCGCCGCGCACGTAGCTCTTGTGTGGCAGCTTGTCGGCGCCGCGGCCCGCGCCCGCCCCCGCCCCCGGCCCCGGCCCCGCGCCCGCCCCGGCCGCGGCCCCGGCCCCGGCGCCCGGCCCCGCCGCCGCCGCCACCGCCACCGGCTCCGACATGTTCACCTGCTCGTTGAACAGCATGCAGAACTCGTCTATCTACAAGTGAACACACATTGTCCTCGTGCCACTGCTGTCACTGCCCTCCTCCACTCAGTGGCTCTCAATGTGAGCACCATACTGCAACTTGCAACACAGATGCTGCAAACGTTGTAATAGCAAAATTAGGAGTATATTTAAATAATTATAATATGTACCATTCAGTTAATTTAGTTAAGGTAGAAAGCAGTTTGGAGTTACATTGTCTCATTTCAGTGGGCAGCTAGTTTATACGAGGTATCGGTCATTCAGTACATTGTTATACGGCTTCATCGGGAAGGTCAATAAGGACCTGTAGACCGATGTACTGAATAACGGATAACCCTGTATAGTCGCTCTCAGTTTTTATCTATGAATAAAAGAGAAATAGTTTATTTTCACAGGTGCACGGATTCAAAGATATAATGAAGCGTGCAGTCAGAGGCAGTGAAAACGTGGTGAAGTACCTTCTGTATATCGCCGGACTTGCCGGAGTAGAGCGTGAGGGCGGCGCGCCACAGCGCGGCGTACCCGCGCAGCAGGCGCACGATGTCGCCGGGCTGCAGCAGCGCGCCCGCCTCGTCCCACACTGACAGGTTCACCGACGCGCTGGCGTCCGCCACGCGCAGCGTCCGCACCTGCCGCCCCACTCACACGTCACTATCGGAGCCTCCGCCGGCCTCGCCGCCTCGCCGCTCGTCGCGGGGACTCACCTCGCGCGCTTCCTTCGTGAGCGTGGGCGGACCCACCTCCAGCACGATGAACACCGCGTTGATGTTCTTCATGCCCGCTTTCAAGTCTTTGATCTGAACGTATTCGATGTTGCTCATCTTTTGGAAATCTGGGTGCAAGTTTTCAGATATTTGATATTTAAGACAGTTTCAGAAATCGCCGATATGTTACATTAAAAATCTCAGGTAGGTACATCTCAAATCTCGGGGATAATAATCATTTTGAAATTATAATAATATTTTACACATGTACTCAGTATTTGGTAGAAAATATTATTTTATTTAATTTTTAATTTAATGTCCAGGAGTGATATGATTTGTGATTATTTTTGCTTTTCTATTTTGATTTTGTCATCTAGTGACAATGACAAATGACAATGGAGTTTGCAATACCGACAAATTGACAGTTGACAGTATCTAAAACGAGTTTTCTGCAGAATCTTATGGGTCGTCCATATATGCCGGCCAATGATTCGCCGAGTGTGTGTTTTGTCTATGGACGAACAATTTTTGTCTATAGACGAATGTGTTCGGATATTTACGGTTTTTTTTTTGGTAAATTTCTGGTATACATTTTGGGCTCCATAGCTAACGACTTTAATAATAATAATGCAAAAAAAAAACAATAATATCAATTTAGCAGTTTTTTGTATTAGGCTTGCTGGCAATACTGTTTGGCGCTGACTGCGCTGTTGAAAATTGAAGTTTGACTTTGAAGTTGAGATGTTGAAAGTTGAAAATAACCTCAAAATTATTGAATTATATACCGCCATGTTACCGCCGCTCGTATATCCCTGATAAATTAGTACGTATGTAATTATTATAGTTAAAATAGTGAAATAACTTCACAGGATCTTAGTTATATGTTGTTTAACTTATTTCAACTTGCGGAAGATCAATAATTGCTATTATTCTTAAGTGGCAAAAATCTTACAAACAGTAACTGTAAACAAATAGTAAACAAAGTGTTTTGTGCAATCAAAAATAATTAAGGCATATAGTAGATATCGAGTAAATATAGTGTGAAAGTAGTTAGTGGTGAGTAGGTAGGTATGTTCAACCAGCTGGGAGCCGCGGGGGGCAACCCCAACAAGGACGTGGAGGTTGCGTCGCCGCCGGACGACACGGTCTCGTCGCTGGAGTTCTCGCCGCCCTCCGTGCACCAGACGTTCCTCGTCGCCGGCAGCTGGGACTGCCGGGTATGTTTTTTATTTTTTGCTTTTATGTTGTCCTCTTTGTTATATAAAACAATGCCTCTAATAATTCCATAATATTATGTTATGAATATAATATCAAATTGCAATTATGTAATTGTAGGTGAGATGCTGGGAAGTGGAAGGGTCTGGGAAGACGGTGCCCAAAGCGGCACAAGCCATGGACGGGCCCATATTGGATGTGGCGTGGCACGATGTGAGTCTCTCTTCAATTGTCTTTTCTTACATGACAGTACCAATAAACAGATGAAACAATAACACTCATGTCAATGTACCATTTACTTGCAGGATGGCAGCAAGGTATTCATGGCATCCACAGACAAGAGTGTCAAATGTTGGGACTTGGGTGCCAACCAATGTATTCAGGCAAGTGACTGTTGTTGGTCTCCTGTACTTATAATGAAGGAACATAGTAATAAGCTTGAGTTTGTGTGCAGGTGGCGGCTCATGATGCTCCGGTGAAGACGTGCCACTGGGTGAAGGCTCCCAACTACACGTGCCTCATGACCGCCTCCTGGGACAAGACACTCAAGGTACCTCCAGTGGCGCCTGATATATTAATTATTTTAAGTATCTAAGTGAAAAATGTACGATTAGATTTATGGTTGTATGACTGAAATAAATGACAATTTAATTTATATAATTGTTGTAACGTGTGATCACATGCACCTGTGTGTTTCAGTTCTGGGACACTCGCAGCCCCGTCCCCAGCATGAGCATGAACCTGTCGGAGCGGTGCTACTGTGCAGACGTGGTGAGTGTCGAGCGGAGCCCGTGCTAGTGGCGCGTGGTACGGAGGGTACAGGGAGCGGTTTTGCAGGACTACCCCATGGCGGTGGTGGGCATGGCGGACCGCGGCATCAACCTGTACACGCTGGAGGGCAAGCCGGCCGAGTTCAAGCGCGTCGAGTCGCCGCTCAAGCATCAGCACCGCTGCATCGCCATCTTCCGCGACAAGAAGTCCAAGCAGCCCACAGGCTTCGCGCTCGGCAGCGTGGAGGGCCGCGTGGCCATCCAGTACGTCAACCCCACCAACCCCAAGGACAACTTCACCTTCAAGTGCCACCGCTCCACCGCCACCACCGGAGGCTACCAGGTCTCTCTCTCTCTCTCTTGTTCTCTTCTTGATCTCTCCTGGTCTGTCTCTCGTACACTTATTTTTTGTTTATATCATTTGGCTAACTTTAAAGGCTGGCACAAAGTACGGTGGACAGACATTCAACAGATTGGTTAAATGACAAAAATCCTCCTGTGTAATATTATGTATAAACTAGCACACGCTACAGGCTGCTTATGCGGTCCTGTGCTCCTTTAGTTGTGTGTCAGTTCACATACAAGTGAATGATGGATGAGTGAGCAAGGCATGTTGTGGGCAGGACATCTACGCAGTGAACGACATCGCGTTCCACCCGGCGCACGGCACGCTGGCCACGGTGGGCTCGGACGGCTCCTTCTCGTTCTGGGACAAGGACGCGCGCACCAAGCTCAAGAGCTCCGAGCTGCTCGACCAGCCGCTCACGCGCTGCGCCTTCAACCACACCGGACAGATCTTCGCCTACGCCGTCGGATATGACTGGTCCAAGGTACACATCGTACACCCGCCACATACTTATGCCAAAACATTCATATATTTTATTTTTATTTGTCTAGTTTGATATTATGCTTCAATCTCCTAAACTGTGTAGTAGTAACAGCTAAAGCATGTAGTATGCACACACCTAGATTTGGGTGCGTATTCGCACGCATAATTTTTTTTAGCCTAATTTTGTTTGGCCGAAAATGTTCCGCATAACTTTTTTTAGCCTAATCATAATTTGCCATAATTATATTGATACATAATTATTTTTGTCATAACTGTCAGTTGCTCTAACGTTTTCTAGCATATATTTGTAAAGCATAAATTTGTGTGTCATAATATAAGTACGCATAATCTTTTTAGTCCTAATTTATTTTAGACGAAAATTTTTCGCATAACTTTTTTGGGCATAATCATAATTTCACATAATTTTATTACACATAACTAACATAATTATATTAAGGCGCAGACGACAGACTATCCATGACGCACTTTTTAGTCTGTGAAAATAGAACCTATGCAATTATATGCAGTAACGCACACGACGCGCAAAAAGTCCAGCGCACAAATAATCCGTGTAATTCGGGCAGACCGCACCGCGCCGCGCCGCGCCGCTCCGCACAAAAAGTGTGTGAAAAAAATTGAACGTTTGCTTCAACGCGCGCTAACGCAGACGGCACACACTTTAGTCTGCAATCTGCATTTGCTAGTGGTGGACGTAACGCTTCTTTCTTCTTATTTTTCTGTACTTCATGTACAAAATAATACTTCGCGATCTCTGCACGATTTCCATAGCGTCTACGTCCAGCCCTGGATTTACACTAGGGGCATTCGGGGCGAGTGCCCAGGGCGGCAAATTTTCAGGGGGCGGCAAATTTCGAAACGAGAAAAAAATATTCAATCCATAAACATCCGATGTTGAATTAAAATTTGTATTCTCAATCACGCTGGTTATTATTATAATTTTTTTTGCGCTCATAATAAGAAGTCTGGAATACTGGCCACACAAACTCAAGATTTTTGCTCCAAACGAGCTATCCGTCCACTTTTCGTAGCAAGACTTTTCTCGGCACTTGCAGCTAGTTGCTCGCCTACTTTTTTTTATTTTTGGCACTCAAAACGAACTACGCACTCACTTTTTGCAGTCAGATATACAAAATTTTCTTGGTGCTCGCAGCTAGCTTCTCGCGCTTTGAATAATATTTTTTTTTATTTTAACACTCGGAGCAAACTATGCATCCATTGTTTATATAGTCAGAAAAACAAAATTTTCTCGGTGCTCACAGCGATTTTGGCACTCAGGGTGAAGTATGCGCCCACTGTTGTGTAAGTGTAGTCAAATATACAAAATTTTCTCGCTCGCAGCAAGCTGCTCGCAGTCTTTTTAGTCAACATAATATTATAATTTTCTTGCCACTCCAAGCGAGTCTTACACACACCTGTCGTAGACAGATAGATAAAACACTTTATTGAAACATTGAAAAATATACTTAAACATAAAAACCCGGTATTATAATCTATGTGTCACAATTCACAATCAGCGGTCTTATTGTAGTTAGCATTATAAAATTTCTCAATTATAATTTCTCTTTTTCAAAGCAAGCTATACACACAGCTTTCGTAGTTAGATGTATATATTTTTTTTATAAATATTCATAATTACGTATAATATGAAAGAATTCGACAACAAATTTCTTAGCAAAATGTCTAGCCGATGAGCGTTTATAAATAATATTTCGGCGGAGGGGTGCGGCATTTTCTCACTGCCCAGGGCGGCATTTTGGCTAAATCCGGGCCTGTCTACGTCCCTACAGCTCTGCCGACAGAATGATCGAAGATGTGCGTCGTGTGCGTTGAGTCTGTGAAAAATCCGCAACCGACTTTTTGCGCGCATGCCGATTTTTTGTGCGCCGCAGACTCGATCGTACAAAAAGTGTGCCGTCTGCGCAGTCCCTAAGGCATAAAACTAATATTATATGTATATGGAGTATGGAGATATTAAGGAAAGCAATAATTTATAGCACCCAGAGACATTGACTGTCGCAAAGTCGACTCGGATAAGTTAGGTTAGGTTTGAACAGTGTCCACAGTGCCACGGCAGTGGTCAGCAAAGTGCCAAAAATGACCCCTCACCTTCTAATTTAGAGAGATTATAGAGGAGATAAAATTAAACAACCGCAAGAAGGATAGGTTAGATTTAAGGTTAGAACTTTGAAATCAATATATATGTTCTGGATCCCTGTTATTTAAATTTCTAATAAATGCAATGTCGGGGTCGCGACCTTGACCAATAGGACGATGCCTCGCAAAATGCATGCGCTCCAGGCGGCGCCACTATCAACGCGGAAGCGTTCAGTTGCATTTACGAATTGCCGACATTAGCGTCGTATTTTCTTAGCTGTTTCCAAAAAACCTATCTCAGAGTGAATGTGTTGTGAGAATCCCGTGGATTATCGTCACGCACCCTCCAGTGCGAGTTTTACCCAATCGCATCCCATATTTGCGATTATTTGGAGTCCAGAAGCCGTCAGCCTGCGCAGGAGAGGAAGGTGGACCGCGTCCACGTCAGGTTAGTGGCTTCCGCATTGTTTTTATGGGATTTTGGAATAGCAGGGATCGCAACTCAGGATAACGTGTTATCCTCTATCTTTACCCCTTTCAAAATACAGTCCACTGGGCTTCGTAAGCCCGTATCACCAAGCCGAGGAGACCCTTTGCCGTGCAAAGCACAACCTCGCACAATATAATTCGTTTCTTTTAGTATTAATAATATTTTGCCGACTTTAATGGTAATATAAGCTTGCGGCAAGATATCACTTAGCTAAAAAAAATAGGGCCAGATATTAAAATCTTAGACTTAGATGTAATAAAATAATATATCATTATGCCAAAAATTATTAGGGCTGGATATTATTATGTCGAAAAATATTAGGGCTGAATATTATTATGCTTAAAAATATTATGGGTAAAAAATTTAGGCTATAAAAATTAGGGTCCATATTGGCTCGCATAAAATTTTTAGTCCTAATTTAATGTGGCATAACGTTTTTCAGCCTAAACATCAAAAAGCCTAAAGTTTTTAGGCATAACTTTTTTGGCCTAAATTTTTCTCCCATAATATTTTTAAGCATAATAATATTTACGCATAAAATTGTTACGCATATTGTTTTAACGCATAAAATATCTTACCATAATATTTTTCGGCATAATTATATTCAGCCCTAATATTTTTCGACATAATAATATCCAGCCCTAATAATTTTCAGTATAATGATATATCCAGCTCTAATTTTTTAGCAAAGTGATATCTTGTCATAATACTATTACCAGGATTGTAATCGCCAAAATATTATTAAAACTAAAAGAAACGAATTATTAATTTCAATGTTCTAACCAAAAACCTAACCTAGCCTTCTCGCGGTTTTTTTTATAGAACGAAGTAAGAAGTCGGGCAAGACGCTCTCCTGATGGTAAGAGATTTATATTTTACAAAGTAAAATTCTGGGTGCACTGCGTCATCGCTTCTTACTTGAGAGTAATAAGATGTTAAGACTCTTCAGCCCAGTAACTTTACTAGCTACTGTGCGGTTGTTTCATTTTAGTCTCCTCTATACCCTACCCTCTCTCTGAATTAGAAAGTGGGGGGTAATTTTTGGCACTTTGTTGACCGCTGCCGTGGCACTGTGGACATTGTTCAAACCTAACCTAACCTAAATTATCCGAGTCGGTTTTGTGACAGTCAGTCTTACTGGGTGCCATAAACTACTTTCCTAAATAATTTTATTAATTTACAATATTAGTTGTATGCCTTAATATAGTTATGTAAAATTATGATTATGCCCGAGAAAGTTATGCGAAACATTTTCGGACAAATTAAATTAGGACTAACAAAATTATGCGTACTTATATTATGACACACAAATTTATGCTTTACAAATATATGCTAAAAAATGTTAGGACAACTGACAGTTATGGCAAGACATAAGTATGTCTAAATATAATTATGCCCAATTATGATTAGGCTAAAAAAAGTTATGCGAAACATTTTCGGCGAAACAAAATTAGGACAAAAAAAATTATGCGTGCGAATACGCTCCCTAAAAATTATGCCTAAAAACGTTAGGCGTTTTGAGTTTTAGGCAGAAAAACGTTATGCCACATTAAATTAGGACTTAAAATTTTATACGAGCCAATATGGACCCCCTAGATTTACCCGGCTAAACCTAGGTGTAGCCACACTACGGGCTTTTGCCGTGACATAATATTATCTGTACAAGTATCTCTAGAAAAATGTAAAACTAAGCAAAGACAAGAACTTTATATTCATTGGTCCTACTTTAAGGCAAAAACAGTTTTTCAAAAAATTTATCTGTCATCAGTCATGACCTTAAAACAGGAATCAGTGCAGTTTGTACTGTGAACACCAAAGTGAAGAATGTGTCGAGGAATGTGGACATGATATTGATTGTTTGTGAGCAGGGCCACGAGCACTTCAACCCTCAGAAGAAGAACTTCATCTACCTGCGGCCGTGCTTCGAGGAGCTGAAGCCGCGACCCACCTAGTCCTGTACTCTCCACTGTGTTCTTCAACTTGTACATTCATAAATTGCTCTGAACATGGCTGGAGCTTCACTTTTAAATAAGGAAATCCTCACTTGCAATTGCCTTTTCCTACTTTACCAAAAATGAAATTATCATAATCCAACTTTTAGCATGTCATGTGTTCCGGTTCAAAACTTACAAGTAATACAAAAATCATAAGCTAAATATTTTGAAAATCTTGATGCTAATATTGTTACACAATATTAAATCAAGGAAGCCGTACCATAATTTTAACATGGTGGCAATGCAGTTTAAGAATGGATAAGCAACTGCTGTATTAAATGGGTAAAATGTGAAATCACCCCACCACATTGATTGATATTGATAAATAATATTATCATAGTGTAATAATACAAGCATATTGAGTACTTTTACCATAACATTGTTATATACTCGGTCCACTAGTGAGCTAGAAAAAGACTGAATAAATGGAATTTTGTTGTGATTATTCATATTTTATTTTAAAATTTCCCCTTATGACCAGAAGTAACAGGATGCTTCCAATAAGTCTAAATTGCTTACTTTGGAGGATGTTAAACAGCCAAGTATATAATAATTTAGTCAAGGCAAAGTAAGAAACTATTGATACAAGATAATATGGTCAGTGTATGGTGCAACAAGTTCTGAGCCAATGTATCTAATGGTAACAATAATGTACCTACCTGGGTTACATTATGTAATGTTATAATAAGTTTAACTCCAAATTGTAATAATGTAAAGATTATAAAACAATATAACAGTATTGAATTATTCTATTTCCATGGTAAGACACAGTTAAGCGGATGTTCAATGTCCATGTTCTCCGTGGCCGTGTCCGTGGTCTCCGCCGCCTCCGAGTGCCTTCTCCAGGCCCACCGTGACTATGGTGAGAGCTAGGCCCAGGGGGAAGCCACGGAAGAAGGTTTTGTTAGCGCGTTGCCATTTGGTTCCAAATGCAGGGTTATATCTCCATGCCTCGTTCCTGTCCATAAACAACATTATGCCTTATTATGCCATCCTCACAATAATTACAAGCTTTTATTTACTTTCACTTGTCAGTTTTCTGTCTGTCTGTAATCAAATCTTGCAAGTTAAATTTGACCCACTTCCCGGTGTCCGACTGAGCTGAAATTTTGCATGCATACATAAGTCGGATGACAATGCAATATTATTATGACATGGAGCTGATCTGATGATGGAGCGGGAAGGTGGCTATAATAACTCCGTAATTAAACGACGTAACCCCATCGAATCTGGGCTCATTTGATTTGTCTTGACGAGTACTTTATGGTAATAGTAATAAAAGCTTGTTTTAAAAAGTTTTTTTTTTAAATTTCACTTGTTACATTACCTATCTGAAGGGAAAATGTGTGGATCTACATAAAAGGCATGTATTTGCAGATTTAATAAATGCATTTTGATTAGATTTAACAGACCTTATCCATGGGTCACGGAGACATTTTTTGGCGAGGGCCTTTTCCAGTTCATCCAGTGGTGGAAGGCCTTTCGCATTGAATGTAGTGTAGTCAGGGATCGTGTAGGGCGGTCCGTGTCCGTGGCCCATCGCGACGACTCTGTCAGAAGAACACAGCGTTACAACAACATAACCCTACTGTTACATAACTTGAGAATCTATCTAGTTTACAGACATGAAACGTATATAGCATACTTATTTCGAACTTGTCCTCTACAACTGCGACTACAGGAGATTGGAGATATTGTAAATTCTCCTCGTCCCGAACAAAAGACAAAAAGCAAAATTAAATATTATTACTGACAGTCTGTGCTGACAGTTTTCAGCTGATATATATATTTTTAATTTACGGGCAACTTGATACAGAGTCCTTAACGCCTATTATTAGCTAATGATACATTTTATAACCGCTTCAAAAAGCAATGATCAAAAAGTTACTTGCCCTGAAAAGTAACGTCAATCAAAGTAACTTTTCCAAACAAGAAGAAGGCCCGGAATTCTGGTCAATTTAACAATTTGCGAGCCGGAAGCAAAACGGCAGCAAAACGAGCGCCGAGCCAGGTGGAGGCAGTGCATTGCTGTCAAAAAAATTGGTAGAACAGCATGTCGTTGGTTTCATAATGCCCAGTTAAGGCACCAATGATTGCTCTTCCTTTGTTTCTTCCATTATTCAGAATGAATTTAGAAGCACCTTTGTAGCTGTTACCTAGGAATTTCTTCGAATGTCTCAGCCCTTGACTGTTTTCCCACTCTTGCGTGTGTCTTAAATCAGCATATTCCTTTATGGCCATATTGATGGTGCATGTAGGCAAGCCCATACTAGGTTCAGGTCCATGCATAGCATTTGCTGATCCCCTTCTAGCAAGCTCATCAGCCTTCTCATTCCCTTCTATACCTACATGGCCAGGTACCCAAACTAGTCGTACTGTGTTGCTGCGGCCTAATTTATTAAGGGCCTTTACAGCATCCAGGACCAGCTTCGAGCTGACTCTGCAGGAATTTAGGGCCTTTAGTGACGCTTGACTGTCACTGAGAATGTAGATGATCTTATCTTTTACATTCCTCCGTATGTTTTCTTTAGCGCATGCTATAATAGCATACATCTCTGTCTGAAAGACGGTAGTGTATTGACCCAGACTGTTCCAGAGTTGGATAGTTTCCGAGTATATACCTGCCCCTGTACCGGATCCGGTTTTTGAACCATCCGTGTACCATATGCAGCATTCTGCGTCTTGTGTGCGTAGTTGCTGCTTCCAGTCTTCCCTTGAGGGAACATGTATTTTGAAATTCCTTTTGAAGATTTTAATGTGCGGCATTACGTCGCTGATCATACTCATCTTCCTTTGTAGCTCTTCATTTAGCTTCATATTTGTGTGCCTTGTTGTTGGCCTATTAAAGTCATGAACTCCTGTAGCTTGGAGTCTGTATAAGGCTTTGATTGCCTCCTGTTGAATGATTAGATGAAGAGGTTTAAGGTTTAGGATTCTATCTAGCGCCTTACTGGGCGTAGTCTTAAACGCTCCTGTGATAGCCACAGTGGCCATCCTTTGAATTTTGCCTAGTTCCCTTTTACAAACCGTAAGTTCGGTTCTAGGCCACCATACTACGCTGCCGTATGTTAGTATTGGGCGCACCATTGAAGTGTAGATGAAGTTAAGTACCTTGGGCTTAAGTCCCCAGGTCTTGCCATATGCTGATCTACACATATTGAAAACTCTCATAGCTTTACTGCGAACTATCAATATGATATAAAATATTAGGTAGGATCGAAACAGGAAATTCATGTAAGTACACACATCACTGTAAAATAATACTTACAAATGAATTAAATTTAAAAATTAAAAAACCCCCGCCCCCAACACAAAACTTAATTCACCATATTGAATGGCAGCCATCTTGGAATTTAAATTTTATACAGTGCCCTTTCATTTGATTTCCATATTGAGGTGGTTGTGGAAGAAAAAAGTAATTCGCCATTTTGTAGTTGGTTAAAAATGGGGAAGTCAATACTCACCTGACATGGCAACATTATTTTCAGGCTAGCCAATGTAAGGGCTAGAGGTAAAATAACTGTGAATGATCTATAAAATAATATTTTGAATATTAATAACAAAAAAATTAATCAATCATGGATGATTTGAAGCCATTTTGTGAGAATAAGTACTTGAAACAAGTTAAATTTTAGGATTTGCAATTACTAACAATCAGTAATCGAAAAATCGATTCCTCAAAAAATACTCGTTCTTTTTGATTTTTAAATCTGTGGCAGATCGGAACCAATATTGTTTTTTTTCTGTGGTCGAAGTCGAAACCTGTGGTCGAAACGCGAACGGAAAACGAGATTTTATTGCCTTTAATTTTATTTACAAAACATTGCTGAAGTAAAATAATAATAAATTATTATAATAATGAATGTGCTCCCATGTTATAAGTGGTGAATTACTCCTTAGCTATCAGTGTTTTTATGTGGACATCACAATAGTCTGTTGAAAAAATATTTTGAAGCGGAAAGTATATCGCTACGCGATAGTGTGTGTATAGTGAGTTGGTCGGAGATGGGGCTGAGGGTGGTCGGTGGTTATAGTGGAGTATGAGCGGCGCGTGAAGGCTGCATGATGTGGTTGTGCGGCGGCGCGGCGCTGCTGCTGGCGCTGGCGGCGGCCGGCGCGGCGCGGGCCTCGGACGCCGGCGACCCGGGCGCGGCGCGGGTCTCGGACGCCGGCTTCCCGGCCTCGGCCCAATACAACTCCACCTATGGTGAGACTCTGCCACTGCTTCCAAAAATCGTTTCCCCGCGTCATTGGTCGGTGTGTAGCCTTCGGGGCACTATGAAAAAAAGACTTTTTGATCAAAAATACTACGCTTTATGTTACCTTCGGGACCCGGTGGGATGTGGGAGTATAAGGGTGGGGAACCCTCCGCGAGCAACCAAAGGTCATTGACCTTGACCCAAAGGTCATTGACCTTGACCCAAAGGTCATTGACCTTGACCCAAAATAAGTGAAATTAGCCCATTTATTAGTGATCTTGACCCAAGCGTCACTGAACTCGACCCAAATGTCATTGACCTTGACCCAAAGGTCATTGACCTTGCCCAAAGATAATTGACCTTGACCCAAAATAACTGAAATTAGCCCGATTATTAGTGATCTTGACCCAAGCGTCACTGACCTTGACCCAAAGGTCATTGACCTTGATCCAAAATAAATGAAATTGTCGTCGTACCTATATTATAATTACATGACATATACCTATGTAGACCAATCAGTAACCTCGTTTACACTCTTTTTCTGGCGCTTCGCCGGCCGCTGCCGCGGCAGGTCAATGACCTTTGGGTCAAGGTTAATATGACCCATGCAAACGTCAGTCGTGGTGATGTTCTTAACACAATCCCGCGATAAAAAAATACTGTTACCAGAATACGAAAACACATGTAAAATATTCACCTGATTCCCTTCACAACGATTGATCTTTGGCAACGTTTCCTCGAAATTCGGCTGGGCGGAGGAAAAAATTACCCGGATAATTTTTGTCTTATTTTTGGATGATAAAATAAAAAAAAATACAAATTTGCAATTTAAATTTTTTGATCAAAAATTTTCTGTCTTTTCTCCATAGTGCCCCGAACGCTACACCCCAACCGCGTCATTACTGCCAATTCCCTGATTTTTTATCAAATCAAATCAAATCAAAAACATTTATTCGCTAGAATACACACAAAATAATCATAATACAAAAGGTCTTAAAATTATATAAAGTCAATGGTATTCAGCCTGCAAGCAGGCGTGCGAAATTTTTAGATTTAAATTATTAAACAAAATTAAAATACGAGTAATTACATAAAATGTCCCATCGAAATATATTAATTAATCTTATTATGTCATTTGAAATCAAGATATTCCTTAATACTATAGAAACATTTTTCAGTTAACCATTTACTTAGATGGTGTTTAAACTGAGTGCATTTTAAAACTTTAATACTATCCGGCAGTTTGTTATAAATAGTGATGCACATGTTATATACATTTCTTTTGTAGATATCTTTCTGACAAGTGGGTTGGAAAAGAAGGTGCTGATATTTAGCTCTTTTTTGCTTTGTTATGACTTCACTCCGCTTCTTAAAATAGTTTGGATGGTTTCGAACGAAAATACATGTCTTTAATATACATACAGGGCAGTGGAAGGATATTACTTTTCCTAAATAATGGCTTGCAGCTATCTAAAAAACAGGCTTTATTTATGACTATCACGCATCTTTTTTGAACTTTAAAGGCCTTATCAATCTACAGAGTTGCCCCAGACTATTAAACCATAGCTAGGTACCGACGATACATAGCCGTGGTAAGCAGCTAAGGCCGCCTCTGCCGATATAGTTTGCCTTACCTTCTTTAATGCGAAAACAAATCGACTAAGCCTCTGACAAACATTTTCTACGTGCAATTTCCAGTTAAGGTGTCGATCTAAATATATTCCCAAAAACTTGAATCTATCAACTTCCTGATATTTATACAAACATATTATTGCCAAAAGAGGAAATGATGAAATACTGTTACTACATTTGTTTAATATAGGTAGGTACATATTCTATGATTTATTAAATGCTATATATAATAAATAAATATTTTAGGACATTTCACACAGCTCCACCTAACCCCAAGCTAAGCAACTCAATGCTTGTGTTATGGTGGTTGGTTGCGGTGCCTCCTGCGGGGGCATCCCAACCAAGGTGGACCGCGGTGCGTTGGCCATCGCACCGTGGCTCAATGGCGGGGGCCGCGGCGGGAGAGGAGTGATGGTATCACGATGCGCCACTCTCCCTGCCTTCCGCGGCCCTAACGGGGTCGCCACCGTCTGATGGCGGACGCGGTGGGGCCGCAGGGGAAGAGGAGTGCCGGTATTACGGTGCGCCGTTCTCCCTATCCTCTGCGGCCGATGTGTGTTGGAGGTGTTGCGCCTCCGCGTGTCCCTATGAAGGCAGCATAGGGCACAGCTGATGGCGCGAGCGGGCTCATTGCGAGCGCTGCCGTGGTGGAAGGTGGCAGTGGACCGGTAGACCATACCTACGTATCCCTCGCGTAGTGATGGGCCACACCACTGCCCCTTGTCGGGTGGGACCAGGCCCGGGAGGCTGGTCAAAGGGCTCGGCCGTTAGGCGGCGAGCAGGGTGGCGCTGGATCGCGGGAGGTGTCTGGTGGCGATAAGAGGGATGTCGTTTTCCGGACATCTCCGGCGCTCCGTAGGAGGAGGGGAGGAAGAAGAGGACTCTCTGATTTCCCTTTTGGAGGGTGGTATGCATTGGGAGGTCTGAGAGTCCAATTCTGAATCCCAGGACCTGGACGGAGGACGCGGGGGCGTTCGCTGTCATTGAACAGGTCCGGGAGGTGGCGCGCGCGGTGTTTCCGTGCGCCATTTCGGTGAGGGGTGGGGTCCCTTAGGACCAACGCCGCTGGGGCCGCGGACGAGTGCTTCGGCGTACCCGTTGCCCCGGCACTAAGGCGCGAGGTGGAAACACCCCGGGTTTTTTAGTGGGTATACCCTGTCGGTCGGGATTGGATGGTTTGGTAGTGCCGGCGGGGGAGTCCCACATAACCTCTCGCGGCCCCCCCGGGCGCGTGTGGTATGCGTAAAGCATTTTTACCCGGGTTACAAAAAAAAAAAAAAAAAAAAAAAAAAATGGTGGTTAGGATACTTATATACTTTTCTTTTGTAAATAGGTACATACTTATAATAGAAATTGAAAATCACCCAGACCAGAAACAAATACCTGTGGATCACACAAATATTGTGGAACCTGCAACATTCTGCATTGCAAGCGGGTATTAGCCCACCATGCGATGGACATCATTAAATATTCTTATTGTATCAATATTATTAATGATGTAGGTACAGTTATTCTACGTGTTCCATATTAAAATATTGTGTTTGAATGACAATGAAAGAAATAGTCTTGATTCCCTGAAATTCCCCAATTCGTAATATCTGACAGCGTCACTAAGATAGGAGAATGTATGACAATATACGTAACCCAAACCTGAAGAATGTGTGTAGTTCATCCTGTTTGTAAGCCCTGGTGGGCTGGAGCAGAGAGTGCTCCTGTGTGTGTGTGGAGTGAGCTGTGAGTGGGTGGCGGCTCGGGAGACCTCTGACCCGCGCCTGCTGATACTGAGGTTATCAGCGCTCCGTCTGAGAGCAGTCTGTCCGCCCCCACTTGATAACAATACAATACCTTCTTCCAATATCTTCAGGTGCCCTGTTAAAATAGGACTTCACTAGGAATCAAATTTGATAATGACAAAAATGTTTTTTGTCCTCAATGTAGATTGTAGATTATAAAAAAATATTGGACACATATTTATTACTTTTTATAATAAAAATCTTATCTAACTGAAAAATTTGTGCGTGTACTAGTTTACACACGTAAGAAGTGAAACTTCTTTAATTAAATTAAATTTAAATTTATAAATTTTTTAAATTCATGTTCATTGGAGAAAGTGAAAGTACTCTTCGTCTGAACCAACCGTGGTAGGGGCAAGAAACAAAAGATGGCGCGTAACTGAAAAATGTGACGCGTAACCGTGACGCGTAACCGAACATTCCGGGAGAACTATAATGTTAAATAAAGTTTTTAGTTTTGGAAATATCTTTGCTGAGAAAGATAAATCAGTCAGGGTGTACACATTATTTGATTTTGAAATTGATATATTTCTCCCGAACCTGAGACAATTTGAGACAATTATTAAAAGAATACTTAAATTTAGTTAACTTAAAACACATTTACTTTTTATGTTGTTATCTTCTTTGCTCGTTCTTTTTTTGTAGCGATTATATTATACTCTTTGTTTTATCTCTTAAATTTTATTCTTATGTCTTCTCTATTTATTTCGTTGAATATTATATATTATAGAAACTTTATTTACTGTTAAATACTGTAGTTCTTACGTCTGCACATATGTTTTATGTTGTAATCAAGCTCTCTATTGAAGTTTTTGTATATTTGTGTATTTTTCTGATTACGATGTGTTTTGTGCAATAAATAAATAAAAAAAAAAAAAAAATATATTCTGAGTCAAAGTGAAAATTTTTTGAAGTGAAACTTCTTTATCGGCGTTGGAAAAAATTACGGTTACGCGTCACATTTCGGTTACGCGTCACATTTTTCAGTTACGCGCCATCTTTTGTTTCTTGCCCCTACCACGGTTGGTTAAGACGAAGAGTACTTTCAATTTCTCCAATGAACATGAATTTAAAAAAATTATAAATTTAAATTTAATTTAATTAAAGAAGTTTCACTTCTTACGTGTGTACACTAGTACACGCACACATTTTTTTTTTCTATAAGAATCATATTTTTGGCGTGTGGGCTCAATATCCAGGGATTCGTGACGACAATACAATACAATACACAATACACAACTCTTTATTGAAACTCCACAAAACAAAAAACTTAAAAACAATGAGGAACACGTGATCGTCCTCGATTACAGAGGTGAGCGGAGGGGAGATCGTGCCGGCGACGGCGACCGCGGCCGGCGCCGTGTGCCCCGAGGGACACTACCTGTGCAAGGAGGGGTCGCTGTGCACGCGTGACTCCTGGCGCTGCGACGGGCGGCCGCACTGCCCCGACGGCAGCGACGAGGCCGACTGCGGTACGTGTGCGCGCCCGCCCCCGCCCCCGCCCGCCGCCCGTGCCGCCTGACGCCGCTCCTGTTGCAGCGTGGAACGCGACGTGCGGCGCCGGCCTGTTCCGGTGCGCGCGCAGCGGCCGCTGCATCGCCGCCTCGTGGCGCTGCGACGGCGAGCCCGACTGCGGCGCGCGCGACTTCTCCGACGAGGAGCCCGCGCTCTGCGAGAAGGACTTCCGGTGCCCCGCGAGTTGGGCGCGCTGCGCGACCCCCGTCGACGGCCGCTTCGCCTGCGTGCCCGTGCTTCGGTTCTGCGACGGCGCGCGCGACTGCCTCGACGGCAGCGACGAGTGGGACGTCTGCGACGACCGTGAGTGTGGCGCGCGCCGCCGGCCGCTCGCCTCGGCCGCGCCGCTGACCCGCGCTCGCTCGCAGGCACGGCGTGCGGCGCGCTCGCGTGCGCCGAGGGCTGCCGGCCGACGCACGGCGGCGCCGCGTGCTACTGCCGCGCCGGGTACGAGCAGCGCGGCGCCGCGTGCGAGGACAGCGACGAGTGCGCGCGCGAGGACGCGTGCGCGCACGCCTGCACCAACACGCCGGGCTCGTACCGGTGCGCGTGCGCCGCCGGCTACCGTCTGCGGGCGGACGGGCGCGCGTGCGCCGCACTCAACGAGCCGCCGGAGCTGGCGCTGTCGCTGCTGGTGGTGACGCAGAGCGACGTGCGCCGCGTGTGGCCGGAGCAGCCGACGCGCCGCGCCGCCTCGCTGCCCGCGCTCGACGTGCGCGCCCTCGACTTCCACTATACCAACAGGTGCCGTCGATTACGCCGATTCGTACTCGACGACGTCGAGTTCGATGCGACACAGACGAATAAATGTCTTTCACCGCACGTTGATATGAGTATTTTTATTGTGTATTGTGTGTAGAGTTGATTTTCTGAATAAAAAAACCAGACGAGTGCAAGTTCGGAGAGTTTCGTCCGAAAAGAGTCAGCGAAAACTTGAGCTCACCGGGTCACCCATCCGAATACGTATGCGCCATAACGTTGCTTAACTTCGATGATTACTTCCATGATTAATGATAAATGTCAAAAATCTGAAAATTATATATACTGAAAATTATATTGGAACGAAGTTCCTTATCGCGCGTTGTGAAAGGGGACTAGACGGAAAAAATCTTACGAAAAGTTGTCACTTTTTGCTATCCACTCAAACGTCCCGACCGCTATAGCGGTCCGAAAAAAAGTTGAGTTAAACGTTACAGCCGCTACAGCGGTCTTAGAGACTTACAACTTTAAAAGGGGGAAGGGGAGGGGTAGGGGGAGGGGGGATGATGGGGGTGTGACGGGGAGGGGAATGAGGGAGGGGTATGGGGGGCTTAACTAGTAGAATACACCGCACTATGATAAATTTAAAATTCAAGATGGCCGCCACCAAAAAACCGCTAATTACATATTTTGAAAGCGCTGCGTTGGGGTTTTTTTTATTATTTTTAATTTAATTCACTTGTTGCTATTGTAAGCGAGCTGTGCGGCGTGCGCATGTTTCTCTGTCTGTCTCTCTCTCTCTCTCTCTCTCTCTCTCTCTCTCTCTCTCTTATAGAAAGCAAGCCAGATATTTTCATTTCTATTTCGCATTGAACAGTGTGGTGTCGCGACGATTATTTTTGTTGAGTGTATACAGGTTTTTTGTAAATAATAAATCGTGTAAATCGTGGGAACTTCGTTCCATCCGGGTGTCCCTTGACACCTCTCAAGTTTTTTTTTTAATTATATAACGCGGACTACGAACTGAATATAATCATTTGCACATCTAAAATAGCCGCGTACTGATTCAGCGAGCAGCCTCGCGTGGCCGCCTCGGACATTTGCCGCAGTACGTATTACCACCATTGAGAGACCACCATGAGGCCGCACATTCGGTAAGCTCATTTCCTGGCTTATTACAAGCTTTTATTGACTTTCACTTGTCTGTTGTCTGTCTGTCTGTAATCAAATCTTGCAAGTTAAATTTGACCCACTTACCGGTTTCCGATTGAGCTGATATTTTGCATGCATGCATAAATCGGATGACAATGCAATATTATTATGACATGGAGCTGATCTGATGATGGAGCGGGAAGGTGGCTATAGGAACTTCGTAATTAAACGACGTAACCCCATCGCGTTTGGGCTCATTTGATTCGTACTTGACGAATACTTTATGGTGCTAAATGGTAATAATAATAAAAGCTTGTTTTTAAAAAGTTTTTTTTTAATTTCACTTGTTTTTCTCCATGCATCTTCCCTTAGTCCTCTATTTGTGAAATCAGGACATTGCGCATCCCATAGTCGTCTATATACAACTAACACGCAAAAAACACTACCGTCTTGAGTGAGCGCGGCAAACGCACTGAGGCGCCTTTGAGCATCGACAAAAACCGACACCGCTCGGCTCGGGCCGCGGCACGCCAGGGCGAGGCAGCAGGCGCGGATCCAGACCATAATTTTGGGGATGGTCAGCGGCAAGTTTTTTTTTTCAAACCAAGAATATTTTTGGAATCTCGTTTCAGCGTAGTCTTGAAAATGCGCGTTTTGCTTGTTCTGAGAAGCAAGGAAACTAAATATTCTTATTTATAAAAGCGCGAGCAGCTCGCTGCGAGCGCCGAGAAAATTTTGAATTTTTCAGCACGAATGACGTGCGTTAAGCTTGCACCGAGTGGCAAGGAAACTATATATTAATAAAAGCGCGAGCAGAAAGCTGCGAGCGCCGAGAAAATTTTGAAATTTTCACCACGAATGATGTGCGTTAAGCTTGCTCCGAGTGGCAAGGAAACTTTATATTTTTATTTATAAAAGCGCGAGCAGCTCGCTGCGAGCGCCGAGAAAATGTTAAATTTTTCAGCACGAATGATGTGCGTTAAGCTTGCTTCTAGTGGCAAGTTAACAAAATATTCTTATTTATAAAAGCGCGAGCAGCGCGCTGCGAGCGTCGAGAAAATTTTGAATTTTTTAGCATGAATGATGTGCGTTAAGCTTGCTTCGAGTGGCAAGGAAACTAAATATTTATATTTATAAGCAGCAAGAAGCTCGCTGCGAGCGCCGAGAAAATTTTGAATTTTTCAGCACGAATGATATGCGTTAAGCTTGCTCCAAGTGGCAAGGAAACTAAATATTCTTATTTTTAGAGCGCGAGCAGCTCGCTGCGAGCGCTGGGAAAATTTTGGATTTTTCAGCATGAATGATGTGCGTTAAGCTTGCTTCGAGTGGCAAGGAAACTAAATATTTATAAGCAGCAAGAAGCTCGCTGCGAGCGCCGAGAAAATTTTGAATTTTTCAGCACGAATGATATGCGTTAAGCTTGCTCAAGTGGCAAGGAAACTAAATATTCTTATTTTTAGAGCGCGAGCAGCTCGCTGCGAGCGCTGGGAAAATTTTGGATTTTTCAGCACGTATGACGTGCATTTAGCTCGCTCCGAGAGGCAAGGAAACTAAGTATTCTTATTTATAAAAGCGCGAGCAGATCGCTCGAAATGAAAGATACTGTGCAGTTTGCTACGAGAACCTACGGATAATTCGTAGGCGATGACCGAAAAAAAAGGACCTTAGTAAAAAAAATATTAAAACAGCGAAACAATTTTATGATTTTGTACGTAAAGCTTGCAGCTAAGAGAAAATTTCCTTATTCTAACTATGAAAATTTCCTTATTCTAACTTTGGGGGTAGACTTCCTTTGCAGGAGGTCGTCTAGGTGGGTACCCCAACAGTGCCAGTTATTCTACCGCCTGAGCAGTGATGTGCAAACATTACTGTGCTCCGGTAGGAGGGCACTGTAGCTAGTGAAAGGGGCAAGGGGGTCATGACCCCCTTGACCCCCCCCCCCCCCCCTGGATACGCGCCTGCGAGGCAGCGCGTGCGTTTGCCTCAGGCGAGGCACGTCTTGACCGACCGAGGATTTGCCTCGCGAGGCTGCTCGCTTAATCAGTACGCGGCTAATGATGTTATGAGGAAATAACGACACACAAAATGTTTGTGTTTTTATATACAAAGTGGATCCCCACTTACGCGCATTCGACTTACGCGCATTCGACTTACACGCTTATGCTTTGGTCCCACCTATCGCGTAAGTCCGGGGTATTACTGTACTTCAAATCTGGTAAATATCATAAATATACATAGGTTAACCGAAAGTACACTATGAATTTCGATTTATTCAGAGGGACAAATTGTACGTTTTTTGGAGCATAAACGGCTGTTTTTCTTTTTCTATGTTAACTTCTACGAAATTAACTTATTTTTACACGGGCATCAAGCGGTCATACTCAAACTCAAAATTCATTTATTCAATAGGGATGTTGACACATGTTACGAATTCATATAAAGTTATGTTTTTCACATAAAAGACAGTATTTAAAAACCTTCAGTCACATTTTAAGGATTTATTTACAAGCCAAAATGGAATAAAATCAATTTTAATTTCAATATTTTTTACTTATTATTACGCGAATGCGAACGCCAATCAGGGCGCGTGACGTCACACCACTGGCCTGTACTTACGCTTCCTAAGCAATGTTCCTGATTTCGACACATTTTAATTATTCATAACTTAAAAACTAGGTACTGAACCAATTTTGATGCAACTTATACTGTGCTCTAAGTTGGTCTAAATTTAAGCAAAAAAACTCAATAACCAAAATGGATCTTATATTTTCAGAGAGACATTTTAGTTATTGACTTTATTTTTGGCTTAAATATTGACCAACTAAGGGCACAGTAAAAGTTACATCAAAATCGGTTCAGTGGTTTTTAAGTTATGAATAATTAATTTGTCGAAATCAGGAACATTGCTTAGGAAGCGTAAGTACAGGCCAGTGGTGTGACGTCACGCGCTGTCAGATGACTGTTCGGAACGTTTTAGTCAGAATTCAAAAAATCATTTTTATTTACGTATTTTTATATTGAAATATCATATAATTTTGCATAAAAATATGATATTCGTGTATGAAATGGGTCTATCTATCTATCATATAAAAGCAATTCCAAAAATTAGTCAACATCCCTATTATGCTACATTGGAGCACTTTTGCAAGTCAATTATACATTTTTTTGTTTTAATACTCTACCGCTCGTTCGCACAGTACTTCTATGAGAAGAATGAGCAAGAAACTCATAAGGATTGCATTTTTTAGGGTTCCATACCTCCAAAAGGAATAAAAGCGGCCAAGTGCGAGTCGGACTCGCCCATGAAGGGTTCCGTAGCAGCAAGTTACATTTTATTTTTATATTTGAGTTGATTGAGGGAAAGGTAAAATGCGGTTTTCGGTGGAAGTTTGCATGTAGGTACATCATAATATATTATTTTTACATTTATCATTCCCTTATTTTAGAAGTTACAGGGAGACACACACTCACATTTTTCCACTTTGGAAGCGTCTCTCGCGAAAACTATTCTGTTTAGATAAAAATCATATTAGAAACCTCAATATCATTTTTAAAGACCTATCCATAGATAACCCCACACATATGGGTTTGATGAAAAAAAGATCTTGAGTTTCAGTCAAAGTATGGGGAGCACCAAAAATTTATTGTTTTTTTTGTTTGTGTGAAAATCTTAATGCGGTTCACCGAATACATCTACTTACCAAGTTTTAACAGTTTTTATAGTTTCGGAAAAAAGTGACTGTGATATACGGACGGACAGACATGACGAATCCATAAGGGTTCCGTTTTTTGCCATTTGGCTACGGAACCCTAAAAAATAATCAAAATTAAAAAAAAAAACTGCAAAACGGTAAATGGTGGGTCTTTCGCCGGCGTGTCTATGTCTGTGTGTGTGTGTGTGTGTGTGTGTGTGTGTGTGTGTGTGTGTGTGTGTGTGTGTGTGTGTGTGTGTGTGTAGCGGAGAGTGACGTGCGTGCGTGTGCAGGTCCGTGTGCTACGTGCACCGCAACATGAGCCGCGCCAGCATCGTGTGCGCCGACGTGGATGACCTGTCGCGCCGCCGCACGCTGCCCGCGCCCGACCTCTTCCCGGACATCGAGTGTGAGTGTAGCGTGAGTGTGGCGAGTGTGAGTGTGTGTGACGTAACAAGACGCGCGTGTCCGTGTGCGCAGCCGTGACGCACCTGCTGGTGGAGTGGGTGTCGGGCGCGTGGTACCTGGTGGACGGCGAGCGGGAGGTGCTGTACGCGTGCTCCGCCTCGCTGCTGCACTGCCGCATGCTGGTCGACTCCGGCCTCAGCAAGGTGCACGGCGCCGCGCTCGACCCCGCCGCCGGCCTCGTGTTCTGGAGCGTGTGGGGCGCCGCGCCGGCGGCCGTGTGGCGCGCCGAGCTCGACGGCACCGCGCGCGCGCCCCTCGCCGCCCTCAAGCTCGTCTACCCCACCGCCGTCACGCTCGACCTGGCCGCGCGCGCCGTCTTTTGGGCCGACGCGTACCTCGAGTGCGTCGAGCGCGCCGACTACGACGGCTCGCACCGCCGCACCGTGCGCCGCGGCTACTCGGTGAGCGTCGTCCGCCCGCCCGCCTGCTGCCCGCCCGCTTGACAATCTCACCGCGCCCTCCCGCCCGCCCGCAGACGGAGATGCTGCGCCAGATCTCGACGCTCGAGGAGCGGCTGTACCTGCCGGTGTGGGCGGAGCGCGCCGTCGCGGTCGCGTCGACGGTGCGCGGCGGCGCCGCCCCGCCCCCACTGCCGCTGGACGCGCGCCCCGTCGCCGCGCTCGCGTACCACCGGCGGCGGCAGCCGGGCGCGGAGCACCCGTGCGCGCGCGCCGGCGGCGGCTGCGAGCACCTGTGCGTCACCGCGTACGAGGCGGGGGCGCCGCGCGCGCGCTGCCTGTGCCGCCACGGCTACCGGCTCGCGGGGCGGACGCGCTGCGTGCGCGTGCGCGAGGACACCTTCCTGGTCGTGTGCCGCGGCAGCCCGCCGATGGTGCAGGCGCTGGCGCTCGAGGGCGGCGGCGAGCGCGCCCTCTGGGAGCCCGCCGCGCCGGCCACGCTCGCCGCGCGCCCGACCGCCGCCGCCGTCGACCTGCGCGCCGACACGCTCTACTACTGCGACGTGCACAGGTGAGCGCGCGCGCGTCAAGGGGCGTCGCGCGCGCGGCCCCGACCGACACCCTCCGTCCGATCGCCAGGTACGAGATCCTGCGGCAGAAGCTCGACGGCTCCGAGCGCGAGGTGTTCGTCTCGGACGTGGACGACTGCGAGGGGATCGCGATCGACGACGTCGGTGAGCGTGCGCCCGGTCGACCCCCCGCCCCCTCGACGGGCCCCCGGGTCGACCGGGGCGCTGACCGGCGGTCGCGTGCCGCAGGTCGCAACCTGTACTGGACGGACGAGGGCGGCGGCACGGTGAGCGCGCTGCGGCTGGAGGGCGGCGGCGGCGCGCGCGCGCTCGTGCGGGACGGCACGCGGCGGCCGCGCGCGCTCGCGCTGCACCCGCGCGCCCGCACCATGTACTGGAGCGTGTGGGCGCGCGCGGGGCTCGCGACGGGCGCCATCGACACGGCGCACATGGACGGGGGCGCGCGGCGCACGCTGCTCGACTCGGGGCTGGTGTGGCCGAGCGGGCTGGCGGTGCACGCGGGCGCGCTGCACTGGTGCGACACGCGGCTCGGGCGCGTCGAGCGGCTGCCGCTGGACGGCGCGGGCGCGGCGGCGGGGGCGCGCGAGGTGCTCGCGGGGTCGGGCTCGCCGCGAGCGCCGGTCAAGCCGTACGGGCTGGTGGCGGTGGAGGGCGCCCTCGTGTGGAGCGAGCACGGCTCGGGCGCGGTGGTGCGGCTGGAGGGCGGCGCGGCGCGCGAGCTGCACCGCCTGCCGCCGCCGCTGTTCGGGCTGGGTCTGGCGGCGCGCGCCTCCGTGCTGGAGCCGGACGCGCGGTGCGCCGCCTGCGCGGACCTGTGCCTGGTGGGGCCGGGCGGCGCGGCGTGCGCGTGCGCCGGCGCGCGGGAGCTGGCGGAGGACGCCGCCTCGTGCCGGGACGCGACGGACGCGCCCCCTCCGCCGTCCCACGCGCGCTGCCCCGACTCGCTGTTCCGCTGCACGACCGGGTCTGTGCTCGTACACGAATACTTTTTTTATTTCGGTCGGCCGGACCGGCCGCGTCGCACGATGTGACGGGTGAAGCGAAGGTGTACATTTAAACTTGAGCGAGCGACTTTCTAGAGGCGAACACTTTTGTACGCCACGTGACGAAAATAATAATAAACGGAGGGCACCGAGATACATACGCTTATATAATTTAGTTTTCGAAATTTTTCCTAAAAAAAAAATTATGCTCTAAGACGTTGCTGTGTACCAAATTTCAAGATTCTGTGTTCACGGAAAGTACCCTGTAGGTTTTTTGATTCCCTTGGGAATGTAAAAAAATTGCCGAATTTGCGGCATATTCGACTATATCTTTTGATCGCGTCGGCCTAGAAGTTTGATTTTTTCACAGCTCCAAGAGGCAGCAGGGCAGTAGACCTAAGTATTTCCTATAAATTTCAGCTCGATACCTCCACGCGTTGCTAAGAAAAAGGGTCTCGACAGACAGACAGACGGACGCACGGACAACAAAATGATTCTATAAGGGTTCCGTTTTTTCCTGTGGAGGTGTATGGAACCTTAAAAAAAAAAAAAAAAAAAAAAAAAAAAACGTAACTCGCAGGCAGTGCATCGACGCGCAGTACAAGTGCGACGGCGACGCAGACTGTCCCGACGGCTCCGACGAGGACTCTTCGCCCACCGGCGTCTGCGGTGAGTGTGTGTGTGTGTGCGCGCGTGTGTGTGTGTGTGTGTGAGAGCCACTGCAGCGCGCGTGTGTTGCAGCGAACGTGACGTGTCCGGGCGAGCGCGCCGTGCAGTGCGACACCAACCGCTGCATCCCCGACGTGTGGATCTGCGACGGACTCAAGGGTGAGTGTGCGCGCGCCTCCCGCCCGCGCCACCCGCGCCACCCCTCCTCTGACCGGCCACTTGCGCAGACTGCTCCGACGGCGCGGACGAGGGCGCGGCCGCGTGCGCCAGCCGCCAGTGCGCCGCGGCGCAGTTCGCGTGCGCCACGTCCGGCCGCTGCGTCCCGGCCGCGTGGCGCTGCGACGGCGCCGCCGACTGCGGGCCCGGCGACGACAGCGACGAGCGCGCGTGCCGCGAGCGAGACTGCGCTGCGCGCGCGCTGTTCCGCTGCGTCGCCTCCGCCGACTGCCTGCCCTGGGAGTACGTGTGCGACGGCCGCGCCGACTGCTCCGACGCCTCCGACGAGCTGCCGCCCGCCTGCGCCGGCGCGCCGCCGCCCGCCGCGACCGACGCGCCGCCGACCGCCCGCCGGGACCCTTCGCTCTGCGAGGACCACGAGTTCCAGTGTAACGACACCGAGTGCGTTCGAAAGGTGAGACCGGCTCGCGGCGTCTCGCGCGGTCGTCCTCGACCGTCGACTGGACGCCGTCGCTTCCCGGCCAGGAGTTCGTGTGTGACTCGAGCGCGGACTGCCTCGACGGATCGGACGAGTGGGCGTGCCCCGGCGGCGCGACCACCGCGGCGACGAGCCCCGCGCGCCCGCCCGAGGCGGAGTGCGCGGCGCCGGCGCTGCGCTGCGACAACGGCACGCGGTGCGTGGCGCTGGCGCGGCAGTGCGACGGCGCGGCGGAGTGCGCGGACGGCGCGGACGAGGCGGACCGGTGCGGCGAGCCCATGTGCGCGGGCGGCGTGTGCTCGCACGAGTGCAGCCCGGCGCCGGGCGGGCCCGTGTGCGCCTGCCCGCCGCACCTGCACCTGCAGCGCGACGGCGTCACGTGCGACACGAGGCACGCGTGCGCCGAGTGGGGCGTGTGCTCGCACACCTGCCTGCCGCTCAAGCACCGGTACCGCTGCGCGTGCGACCCCGGCTACGAGCTCGCCGACGACGGCTTCACCTGCAAGAGCACGTGTGAGTGTGCCGGCGTGTGCGAGTGCCGGCGTGCGCGCCTGTGTGCGTGACTACAGGTGCGTGTGTGCGTGTGCGTGTGCAGCGGGCGAGGCGGCGCTGCTGGTGTTCAGCACGCGGCACGAGGTGCGCGGCGTGGAGCTGGGCTCGCTGCGCGTGCGCTCGCTGGTAGCCTCGCTGAAGAACACGATCTCGCTGGACTGGCGGCTGGAGCCGGCGGACGGGTCCGTGACGCTGTACTGGACGGACGTGGCGGACGACCACATCTACAGCGGCGTGATGCGCGAGGACGGGCTCGTCAACATCACGGCGGTGGTGGCGTGGCAGGGGCTGGCGACGGCCGAGGGGCTGGCCGTGGACTGGCTGGCCGGCAACCTGTACTGGGTGGAGAGCCGCCTGCACCAGATCGAGGTGGCGCGGCTGGACGGCCGCCACCGCCGCACGCTCGTCTCCGGCGACATGGACAGCCCGCGAGCCATCGCCGTCGATCCGACCGAGGGTGACTCTCACATATTTTTATTACACACGTTTAGCTAATAGGCCAAGTTTCAATCGATTTCTAGCGATAGCTGATTGTGGACGGTAGTCCTTTTTTTTATTTATTTTTTTAATTTTTTTTTTATTTATGGCCATAAAACTGGTACATTTAATTGTTAAAAATTAACTAAATAAAACATAAGAGACAAGGTATATAAATGTCCTTCTCGATGTGGACACTGCATGCATTTAAGAATACGCTTTTAATACATTTTAAAAGAAAATAAAAATAAAAAATAACCAAAAGCAAACAATAAGTATTGTAAAGGTAAATTAATTATTTAAAATTTCGCTTAATTTGAGAGACCGAAGCACTGAAAATATCGATGTCATGGCAAATATTGTTGTAAGTACTGCAAATTCTATTTAGCGGAGTGACTGGCGTAATTAGTGCGACAGAAAGGCAGCTGGAAACAGTAACGGTCGTGCAGACGGCTACTGGGACGATGAATAGAAGAACGTAGTCTATTTAGGATATCTGGCGAGTCAATTCTTCCGTTAACAATTTTATGTAAAAAGATTATATCAGCTGCCTCTCGCCTGGCTGATAAAGACGTCATTTTATAGTGTTCCAACCTCGATTCGTAGGTAGTAAGAGTGCGGCGGTTATTACAATATGCTAGGTGATTTTTTTTTTTTTTTTTTTTTTTTATTAGATCCGCCAAACTGGCCGCTACACAGGAAATTATTACAGTAAATTTATAACATATTGTAAAACATTGAGCGAACGGCCTACTTGAGGCAGATACAGCATGTAAAATGTTATCTCTTAGAAATTGCTAGTAAACTTAATTAAACTATAGCTAATACTATAGCAAGATAACTGATGAACAAAATTTAGGTAGAAGTACAAAAATGTGTTTTGATTGATTTGACTGATGCACTGAAAATATCCAAGTTATTGCAGATTTCGTTGTAGGAAAAACACATGCGACGTAGTGCCGAGTGCTGGCCATAATTAGTGCGATGATTGGGGAGGCTGAACGTTGTTCGGTTGTGAAGCCGACTGCCCGGACGCGGGACGGAGAACATGATCTTACTGAGCAAGTGTGGACTGTTGATTTTACCAGTGACTAACTTATGCAAAAAAACAATATCTGCTATTTTGCGTCTTGTTTCCAAGGAAGATAGTCTGAAGTGGCAAAGTCTGGAATCATATGAAGTGAGACTACGACACAACTTGTTGGCATAAGATAGATGGTATAGGAATTGCTTCTGAAGCCTCTCTAACCTGTGAATGTGTGTAGCGTAGGAGGGGCTCCAAATGGGACTACAGTATTCCAGCAGCGAACGCACGTAACAGTTAAATAGGATTATAGGAACGTTAGGGTCGTTAAAAAATTTATTTTTGCGGATTACAAATCCCGCCAACCGGGCTCCTTTTTAAAAGGGTCCTTTTTAAAGGTGATAAACGATACGATAAATCGGTTGATATGGACTACAGTACTCTAGGAGACTACGTACGTAACAATTGAAAAGGATGATGGGGATCTCAGGATCTTTGAAGGCTTTGGTTTGTCGGACTACAAAACCAGCCAAACGCGATCCCCTAGTGGCAATTTCGTCTATGTGGTCACGAAAGTGGAGTTTCTGGTCTACAATGACTCCCAAGTCACGCATTTTAGACACTTCCGGAACTGGTGTGTGGTTGATGAGGTACAAAGCTCTTGTGGGGTTACGCTTACGTGTGAACTTCACGTGGGAACATTTAAGAGGGTTCATTACCATACCATTTTCGAAGCACCACGTACAGATTGCATCAAGGTCACGCTGTAGAGCCACCACATCATCATCAGTGTTTATTACCTGGTGTACGGTGCAACCACCGCACAATCACCACATCAGCACTTTACGCCTTCATTGCACAATTTATTCATTGACGCGTCAGTTCGCGTTCGGTCACCAGTCATTCCGCGTGTTCTCACAACCATTAACATTAGCCGTAGTTTCGATAAATATACTGTTATTTAATCCCAGCTCGGCATTGTCATTTACTATCTGCATGTACGGACATCCCCGTACATCTTGGTCCTTCGAGCCGGATCGAGCGAACCAAAAACACATGGCTCTCCTATGGAAAAACCAAACTTCCATAGTAGAGGCAGAATATAATTTGTTGAAGAGGTTAGAAAACGCGATGGAGAAACAGCACAAAATATTTAATCAACATCTTAATAATTTTGAAACCATCTCCAATGCGTTGAAGAAGGAAATTCAAGAAGTCGAAACGATTAATGAATTTGCTTTATCGTCGATAACCGCTAACAGCATTTTAATGAGCTTGAAAAACATTCAAGGTACTCTATTAGATACCATCACCAACATACATTATGGCAAATTTAATATTCACCTTTTAACACCAGAGCAACTGATAGATGAATTGAATGTGATATCTGGGCAATTATCAAAGGATTTGTGCTTACCAATAGACCATCTTCATTCCGACATAAACAAAATTTACCATTTGCTGAAGGTAAAGGCCAGAATGACCAAAGAATATTTCATATTTGAAATAAAAATTCCCTTAGTCAGCAGAGATGACTACGAAGTGTACAGAATGATACCAATTCCACAAAAACAGAGCAATACCTTAGTAAAGTTATAAACAAAGCCTTAGCCGTAGTTTTGCCTATAAATATACCGTAATTTACACTCAACTCGGCATTGTCATTTACTATCTGCATGTACGGACATCCCCGTACACCCGGTATACTTTTAAATCATCCGCAAACATTCTACTCTCCGATTGTATTCGCGAGCATAAATCATTTATAAATACTAGGAAGAAGAGAGAACCTAGATGTGAACCCTGAGGTACACCAGAGGGCACGGACCTAGCCGAAGATTCAAAGCCATGGACTTTGACCAATTGTGAACGATTCATGACGTACGACTCGCACCATCGCAACAAAGACCCACATACGCCGGCACGTCCCAGCTTTTGAAATAAAATGTCATGGTTCACTACGTCAAAAGCCTTAGAAAAGTCTGTGTAGACTGAATGAACCTCAAGTTTTTTTTCGAGTGCACTGGTTATATCACTTACGTATCCTAGTAAATTGGACGCAGTGGACCGACCGGGCAAAACCCGTGTTGTCTTTCGTCCCAGAAAGGTTTCAAGTGAAAATAGAGAACCTTTTGTACAAGGGATTCGAATAGTTTTCCAGCTGAAGACAGAATAGATATGGGCCTGTAATTGGGTATGTTCATTTATTTTTGTTTTTAGTAATTTCAAAACCATTTCGAGGAATAAGGTTACTGATCACTACCCATTACTTAGAAACCGAAAATAATCACGGATTACTATTATTTTAGGCTTTTATTGAATAACCTTCATTTGACCTCTGATGACGTCACAGTTGTGGAAATGGAAAAAGTATGCGAACCATCAAAAACAGAAAAAAAAATGACCTTGTATGTATATTAAATGTCAGATTAGGTAGGTTGTGATCAAAAAATAATCGATTTATATTAATACGTGATTTTATTTTTAAGAATAATTGTTTTTTTTAATCATCATTGAATCAATTATTATACTGATTTTGGCTCAACTTACGACGCCACACCATGATTTCGAAGTTGAAACTATAGGTAGGTTTCACTATTAAACGGCTTTTTTAAAAGTTTTATATAATAAAGTTATGTACATAAATTAATTTTGTTTATTTATGTGAAAAGCTTTTTAATTTGAACCTTTTATAATTTGATTTTTGATTTTGATTTGTGTTGATCATAATAAGAACTTACTAATTGTTGTTTATTTTTAATTAATAAATCTGTCGGGACAGGATACCGGCCTAGTAGCGTAATAACCTATATGTGTCACTGTCACCATATTGTCGCTCATTCTGGAGCCCCTCAGGCATGGTTTACAGCGTGGATATAACGGGCGAGAAGAATAAGACATCACACCACAATATGATTAGTTTTATTACACTTGCAAACAGTTACATTACAATGTGATTATGGATGATATTACACTACTCTGTATTACACAATATTAACGGGGACCGAGTGTTCCGCAAAGCTACGAACGCTTCGATAACTAATTCGATACCCAAACCGTATAGTGACCGTCCCAGTCACCCTTCGGACATAACGTCCGTCCGAGGTGCCGTCCCGAAGTAAAGTGACCGTCCCAGCCGCCAGCCAAACGTAAAGTGAGTCTCCAGTCCAGTCCTTGATCTTCCTTCCCCCCCTGGGGGGAGGTCAGGGATGGGGCATTAGGGATTACCCTGTTACCCAGGCGGGATCGCGCGGGGGCATCAACCCCCGGGTCACTGGGGGCCGCTGGAGCGTCTGCCGAGAATGAGTCGGGCGCATCACAGCGGCCGCGTCGGGATGCTCACCGGGCTTCCTCGTCCTCCCGCGGGGGGAGGATGTCGCGCGGCAGGGCGCGCGGCTGGGGCGCCTCCGGTGGCCAGGCGTGGAGCGGTGTGATGTTATGGAGGTGGGGGGTGCGGCCCGTTGTCGGCGCGGTCGACCATTCGACGCGCGAGCCGGGCCGCAAACTCACCCACCTCTGGAACGCCCGTATAGTACGCGGAGTGGCCTATCCATAGAAGAAGGTATGGATCGAGGCCAGTCCGCGCACTGCCGCTTCCCGGAGCTCTTGTCTTTCTCCGTGGGCGGCGGTGGAGTTTAGTAGGTCGACCAGGATCCCCATAATTACCATTATGGGGTCTCTGGCCGACTGCTGTGATGGTGAGGCCGACGATTGGTACGTCGGTCCAGCTCGTGCAGGCAGCGGGCGCATCCCTGGGGGGGGGGCCACGGGCTGCCAGTAGGTGGCCGTGGGGCGGGCAATCTGCGGCTCTCGGGCTGTGGTCCGCGTGGCGGGCTCGCACGTGACCGGCGCAAAGTTGACATTAGTGTCAATCTGCAGCTCGGTCGTGCGCGCCACTGCGGGTTCGGAGGCATCGGTCGCAGTTTGGGCCGGCTGGGCGGGCGGGCTCCTCCTGTCGTCTGGGCGGGTGGACTGCTGGGCGGTGCGGCCTCGTCGGGATGACGGCCGCGACCGCGTTGCTGAAGAGGCCCGCGGGGCTGGTGGGGCCCGCGGGGCTGGTGGGGGCCGCGGGTCTGGTGGGACCCGTGGGGCTGGTGCTGGTGGGGCCCGCGGGGCGGGTGGGGCCAGCGGTGCGGATGGGGCCCGCGGCACAAATGGCGCCTGCGGGGCGGGCTGGGCCCGCGGTAGAGATGGGGCCCGCGGTGCGGGGGGGGGCCCTCGGCGCGGGCGGGGGACGTGGGTCCCTCGCTGCGGCGGGGGGCGGTCCGCTGGAGCGCCAGCTCGGCGCGAACGGCGCGAAGGCGTGCAGGGGTGGAGTGGGCAGCGGGGTTGAGGCCGCCGTGGGGGGGGCGCGGGTGCCGCGTCCTCTCCGGCCCCTCCTCCTGCGCCGCCTTCGGTGTTGTGCCTCGGCCTGCTCGGCGAGGTGGGGCGGCTGGGGTTCGGGGTGCCGCGACGGGGCCCGCTGTTGGCGGGCCTCCGGCGACGGGGCGCGCGTTTCGCGCTGCGGCGCGGGGCGGGTGGACGGGGGG
Source organism: Hemithea aestivaria (assembly GCA_947507615.1). Taxonomy (NCBI): domain Eukaryota; kingdom Metazoa; phylum Arthropoda; class Insecta; order Lepidoptera; family Geometridae; genus Hemithea; species Hemithea aestivaria. Next base: position 117,693 of record OX382347.1, read on the forward strand.
AGGCCGGGCAACAGCATTTGGCGTTTGCGGGCCTCCCTCCTGTAGGCGGGGCAGGTCCGGCTGTTAGCGGTGTGCCTGCCCTCGCAGTTGGCGCACCGTGGGCCGGTGCCGGGCGTCCTCGGGCAGGCGGTGGCGGCGTGTGGCTGCCCGCAGCGGACGCACTTGATGGGACGGTGGCAGTGGTGCGAGGAGTGCCCAAATCCCTGGCACCTGTGGCACTGGGCCACCGTCGAGGCGCCTCGCCAGACCTCCACAGAGACCCCGGCGAAGCACATCACCTCGGTGATATTGTAAAGGCGTCTCATCTCGTCCGCTGGGATCCGCTCCAGCTGGACGAAGTACACGCCTGGTCGAGTCTCGCTCCGTGTCGGGATGGCGCGGGCGGAGGAGGCTGGGAAGCCCTTCGCCTTGAGGGCAGCGACCAGCTCCTCCGCGTTGGTGTCGGCAGGCAGGCCGCGGACGGCGACCTTGAGTGGTCTATCCGCGGCTGTGCTGTAGCACCACCACGACAGTATAGGGTCGCGGGTGGTGGCTTCTACTAGGTACTGCTGTATGCAGCGGTACTCGGCCTCGGACTTGGGTAGGAAGCGCACTCCTTTGCCGAGGGCGTGCGCGTTGGGCGGGTGCCCTAGGCGCCGGCGGAGCTCGGCAAAGTGGTCCGGCCATCGGGTGAGGGCGTCCACCGTGATGGGCGGATACCCTTTGCGGGCGGTGCTGGGGGCGGCAGCGGCTGCGGCGGCGGGGGGGGTTGTGCTCCCCCCGGGTCTCGGGCTGGTGGCGGGCCGCAAAGGCGGCGGAGAGCTCGCTGCATCAGCGTAGCTCGCCTGGGTAGGCGGGGTGACTCCCACAGGGGCGGGCGGCGGCGCTTGCGAGGGTGCCAGAATAGGCGCCTGTGCGGCGGCCTGTGTGGCGGCCGGGGTGGGTACGGGCGGTGAGAGGGCAGAGGGGGACGCGACAGAGTGGCGCGCCGACTCGATCGCCACGTACGACGTGGACTCGTCCCCCTCCTCCTCCATCACGGCCATCTCCTCACCTCGGCGATCCTGGGGCTCGGTTTCGGAGTCGTCCGCGCTGTCCGCGGTTATGTTCGCGGGCGCGCCGGACGACGACGACGATGACGCCCCCGGTGTTGAGGTCGTCGAGCGCGTACACATGGTACGCTCTCGTGCTGGAGGCGGCGACGGGGACGCCGGTGTGGGCGTCTGGCGGCGTGGCAGGGTGCGGGCGGCAGGTTGTGGGGCGGCAGGCTGGTGCGCCGCTCTTGTGGTAACTCGGGGACGGGGTATCCCCGAGGGACCAGAAGGTCCTGCGGGGGAGAGGGGCTTTAGCTTAAGCCGCTTCTCATCCCCCTGCTGTACCTCGTCGGAGGAGCTATTCCTCCTGCGGGGCTGCACGGCTCGAGCCGGCGCGCCGCAGGGTGCGTCACTCCGACGCGATGATGACGGTGTGGTGCGGTCCGGGGCTGTCAGCTCCGTGCTCCGCGGTCGTGCAGCGGTTATGCTCGCTGGCACGATTGTGGCCTGGTCGGGGTAGTATCGCCCACGGATAACTCTCCCCCGACCTCCCTGCCTAAATTCATCCTCTGATGAGGACGGGTTTGCGTGTGGCCCTGGCTTGTCAGCCATCGCACACTAGAGTCTGTCTCATGAACACAAAACAAAAACAAAACACAGAAGACCCGACGACAAAATTTTGCGTGCGTCGCAGCCGAATCTCCGTCTGTGCGGACAACCAGCCGGGTGAGATTACTGGCGAACCAGTAAAGGCCCAGCTAGTATACCGCAACCGACTTTAAAACGGCGCGACGGGAACGGGCAGGTTTGTCGGTCAGTCGGATTTGGGGTCACGTGACTCTATGTATTATAATAATACAAGTAGTCAGTGAACCCCTCTTCCGTGCACAACACTATCACTGGACACTGTGTCGGGCACTGCACAAGGCGAAAAACGTCACTTGTTATAGTGTTGCACTGCGCGGGTGATGCAATATCATGCAAATGTTACACACTGTACGGGCGTACAAGTGCGAAGAGCACGGCACTACGCGCGAGAGCAGGAGGGCCTACAAGTAGCTCGACGTCACGAGTGACGGAGCACGCTTGAGGTCAACTCGGCTGCGGGCGCGGGCAGTGGCGGGCGGAAGGCGGCGGTCGCAGGCGCGGCGGAACGGAGTGCGCAAACACGTCCAAACGCGGCGGCGGGCTGCGAGTCACTGCCTTTTTTTGATATGAGTCTCCGTCGTCTACACAGCTCAATATAATACCTCACGCCCGTCCGCCCTACCGCTCGCTCACAACAGCGCCCCTAGCGTGCAACTAGATTCAACTCAACTCAACTCTCATTGGCTAACGTCACTTCCCGTTACTCCCATTACATGTCTACCAATCACGAAACGATGTTAGCCTGCGTTACACAAGAAACAGTGCCACTTCCGTTTCTGGTCCACCGAATTTAACTATGTGGCGTCTAAACTAAGTAGCTATAATCTAAGCTGCCGATAAATCTATTGACATCATAATATTTATTGCGTTTATTTTGAAATTAATTGACAAATTAGAAAAAAAAAACTATTAATATAACAAAATCGATTATTTTCTTAAAAATAATCGATTATTTATTAATCGATTTTTCATGCTACAAAAAAAAAAGATAATTTAAAAATCGATTTTTATGTACAATGTCACATCCCTATCACTCATAAAATGACATTGACAGATGTGTTTTTTTTTTATTCGAGGCAACAGTCTCATCTCAATCTATAAACCCGATGATGACGTCATCATCGCGAATTATTCTAAAAACTTTAAAAATGTTTTAAAAAATAATTACGACGAAAATAACAAAATAAATCAAATTAGTTTCTTAAAATGCTCTATATTTTCGTAATTTAAAATAAAAAAGGAGGTCGAGATATTTTGGACATACCCAATTGGCTATATCCCCTAAATCCCCTTTTTTATGGATGGGCGTAATACTGGCCAATTTCCATTTTGAGGGAAAATGACCACACGACAGGGACTTGTTAAAAATGCTGTAGAAGGGTTTTGCAAGTTGGGAAGCGCAGCTTTTAAGGAAGGCAGGGGGAATCGAGTCGGGGCCCGGCCCGTTGTTTGGGTCAAGCGCTAAGAGTGAATTGTAAATTTCCGATTGTGACAAAATGCAAGTACTGATGAATGAATGGCAATTAGGTTCCAAAGAGGCTCTCCTGCCGGTATGGCAGGAGAGGGCGCGTTATTGTAAACCGAGTGAAAATGTTCAGAGAAGAGATCGCTAATAGATTGTCCACTGTCCACCCTGAACATTGACATCATTTAAAAACATCTCACCCGGTATATCACTACAGTTAGACCGAAAGGACTTTATAAAGGACCAAAAGTATTTGGGATTATTCTTGATGTGGGTTTTTGCATCTAATTTAAACTTGGCTAAGCATCCAAGGAGCATACGATCGCAAACGATCCTTCGATCTCATTATCAAACGTTTCCTTGACTGAAGTTAATATATTAGCAAAAATTAAACAATTAGACCTTAATAGGTCACCTGGACCCGATCTCTTATCGAACAGATTTGTCAAGCTAAAAGAATTATCCTTGTACTTGTACCTCTTTGCATTATTTTCAGTAAGTTACTTTGCAGTGGTGTATTTCCAAAAAGGTGGGAAACGGCGCCTGTTATACCGACACATAAAGACGGCGACATATCTAGATGCCAAAATTATCGCCCGATTAGTTTACTATCGTGTTTTGTTAAATGCTTCGAATCTCTCGTATACGATCATCTTTATATTCACAATCGTGGGCAAATAGATTCTATTTACACCGATTTTTCCAAAGCCTTCAACAAGGTTAGCAATCGGCGCGTCGTCTACGTCGAAAGTTGTCATCTTATGGCATTCATGGAAACCTATATCGCTGACTTTGCTCATATTTAGATAATCGTACTCAACTCGTGGCACTAAGGCTATGTATCCTCACCGGTTACTGTAACTTCCGGGGTGCCACAAGGGTCTCACTTGGGGCTTCAGCTTTTCGTTGTTTTTTAAACGACCCGATCGCACGTCTATCTTTCAAATCCCTTTTATGGGCCGATGATCTAAAGATTTTTAGATTTATTTTATCTGAGGAAGGTTGCTTGAATTTACAATATGATTTAATTGTCATATCTGAATGGTGTAGAAGCAATAGGGATGTTGACACATGTTACGGATTCATATAAAGCTATGTTTTTCACATAAAATACTTACTACGGCGCGGCGCAGAGACTCAAACTGAGTCTTGGCCTCCTATACAAGATCACGCCACTCTTCCCGATTCTGGGCAACTTCTTGCCATGACAGCTTTGAGCGCTTCCGCTAGAGTCTTAACTGCTTCCAGTACGTCGCACGTTTTATCGCCAACCAGTGCCAGATCGTCCGCATAGCCTATCACCTGAAGTTGTCCATTCAGCTGCACACCGCCACCTAGGTCCATCAGCGTTTTAATCACGTGTTCAAGCGCTAAGTTGAACAACACAGGTGACAGTGCACCGCCTTGTTTCAATCCCATCTCAATTTCAAAAATCTGCGAGTATTCCCTGCCCTCCCTGTACGAGCTACGTACAAGGTAGCAATATTGGCCTGACCCACTTAAATAGACACCGAGTTCTGTCTAGACTCGGATATTTTACATTATCAGCAAAAAAATTTTATTTTTTTATGTGATGAAGTAGAAGACGAGCAAGGCGCTCTCCTGATGTTAAGAGATAACGGCTGCCCATAATCAGTACAGTGTTACCTAGGATTTCACAATTATGTGAAATTCTAAGAGCACTGCACCAACGCTTCTTACTCAAGAGTCATAAGATGTTAAGAATCTTTAGCCCAGTAATTTCACTAGCTACAGTGCCACCTACCGGAGCACAGTGATGTTTGCACATCACTGCTCAGGCGGTAGAATAACTGGCACTGTTGGGGTACCCACCTAGACGACCTCCTGCAAAGGAAGTCTACCCCCGGTAAAATAATAAAATAATTATAGCATTACTTTAATAAATTAGTGTTACAACAGCGCTCGTTGGGTTTGATTACTTCCCTACATAGCCGTCACTCCCTCCTATAACGAAACATAACGTAATTGTAGCAGGACTCAAACGGGGTCCTCTACACTCCCTTACTGCAGCTTTACTGTTACTAGTGGCTGCTCTAATCATATTAACTAATTTCTTAGGGACTCGAAAATTTCTCAGGATGGTATACGAGGAATTTCTGTCTATACTGTCGTATGCCTTGGCGAAATTTACGAATAGTGTATGGATATTCTGTGTATATTCCCACCTTTTCTCCATTAACTGTTTAAGCAGGAAAATTTGACACACACATAAAATACAGTATTTAAAAACCTAAAATCACATTTTAAGTATCTGTTTAAAAAAAAGGATTTTCTTTACATTACAAAAGTTATTGAAATGTTACATTACAGAAGTTAATGTTAAGATATATTTTAATTACATTATATTTTACTTTTATTATAATATAATTACGATATTAACATTATAATTTATTGATATCACAATAAAGTTATTTATTTTAGATAAAATATTGAACCACAAGTAATCATCGCATTCTAGTCTACATTTGAACCGGTGCGGTGGGTAGAGGTGGCTCGTCGATCGTGTATGTAGAGAGAGAGAGAGAGAGAGAGAGAGAGAGAGTGTGGTCGCTTGCAGGGTTCGTGTTCTGGAGCGACTGGGAGGCGCGCGCGCCGCGCATCGAGCGGTGCTCGCTGGCGGGGCGCGGGCGGCGCGGCGTGGTGCGCGCCGACGCGGCCGGCGGCGGCTGGCCCAACGGCATCGCGCTCGACCACCGCCCGCGCCGCCTCTACTGGATCGACGCGCGCTCCGACGCCGTGCACTGCGCCGACTACGACGGCGGCGACGTGCGCACCGTGCTGCGCGGACACGACGCGCTCGCGCACCCCTTCGCGCTCACCGTGTTCGAGGGCCACGTCTACTGGACCGACTGGCGGTCCAACGCGGTCGTGCGCGCCGACAAGTGGACCGGCGCCGGCGTCACCGTGCTGCAGCGCACGGTCGCGCAGCCGTTCGATCTGAAGGTGGTGCACGCGAGCCGCCAGCCGCGGCCCGAGTTCAACCCGTGCGCCGGCGGCGGGAACTGCTCGCACCTGTGCCTGATCGAGTCGGCGACGGAGCGCGCGTGCGCGTGCCCGCACCTGATGCGCCTGCGCGCCGACGGGCGCACGTGCGAGGCGCACGAGAAGCTGCTGCTGATCGCGCGCGTCGGCGAGATCCTGTACGTGGACCCGGAGCGGCCGGACGAGCGCGCCGCGCCGCCCGTGTCCGCGGCGCACGCGACCGCGCCGGCCGCCGTGCAGGCGCTGCCGGCCGCGCGCGCCGTGTACTGGGCGGACGCGGAGACGGACGAGATCAAGAGCGCGGGCGTGGAGGGCGGCGCCGTGCGCGTGGTGGCGGACGCGGGCGTGCGCCGGCCGCGCTGCCTCGCGCTCGACTGGGCCGCGCGCGTGCTCTACTACGCGAGCGGCGGCGCGCTGCTGGCGACGTCGCTGGCCGGCGAGCGCACGGCGCGCCTGCTGCCCGCCGGCCTGGAGGAGTGCGCCTCGCTGGCGGCGGACGTGGCGCGCGGCCGCCTCTACTGGGCGGCGGGCGAGGCGCTGGAGACGGCGGCGGGCGACGGCGGCGACCGACGCGTGCTGCTGACGGCGCGCTCGGCGCCGCTGCTGTCGGCGCCGACCAGCCTGGCGGTGCACGCTCGGTGCCTGTACTGGGTGAACGCCGGCTCGCGCACCATGCAGCGGCTGCACCTCGACACCGGCGCGCTCACCACCGTGAGTACCGCCCGCGTCCCTCGCGGACGTCGCCCGCCAAATAAAACTCTCACCCGTATCGTCGGTGTCTGATCGCTCTCGCTCGAAACGTCCTCATTTTGAGGAAAAAGGTATTCTAAATTCGAATAATCTGTTTTACTTTGACACGTGAGTGACACCGAAAAAGCGAGTGAGAGAAAAGAGTCGTCGAGGGTGTTGAAAATAAATTCATGCGGTATATACCGATTTCTTCAAAGCTTTCGATTTAGTATATCGGGATCTGCACGTTCAAAAACTGACAACGTGCTGGGATTTGTTAATCTTCGATACGATGGTGTGAGATACCTCCGATATCGATCCAGACGGGTTATGGTGAGAAGCGTTAAATCTGATTTAAAATTAGTACCCAAGAGGGTTCCTCGGGGCTCTCATCTCGAACCCTCATTCCTTCTGGTGTTTGTTAATTGTAACCTGCCTGTAATTGTATAACATTGAAATACCAAATTATATTATTGAAATATACACTGAGTGATTTTAAACTCTGATTACATTTTCACTCCAATCTGACCTAAATATATAATAGTGATCAGAAGACAAAAAATGGTAGGTTTTCAATGTGTCAAAATGTCACCAAATGGGATTCTTTTTGGGAAAATTGACTGTCAATGAACGTGTCGTCCGACTCGCTATAATACATTTTTCACTCGTACAAAATGTGGATTTCGGAAAATGAACGTATTTGACGCCAAAAACATTGTAATAATAAAATTTAGGTTATTTTTAAACAATTATTGTACCTAGGTAGTTAAATTTAGTTAAGGTAGAAAGCGGTTTGTAATTTTCTGTGAGCTTTCTGCTTATTTTATTTATTTATTTATTTTATTTTATTGGAAAACAAACAGCATAATACATTAGGTATAAAACAGGAGAATAAAATTCCGGAGCCTAATTAGTTTTCACTATTTGCAATACTAATACATCAGAAAGTAATAATAATATAAAACCAAGAGTAAATGTTTACATGCTAATGACGAATATACGAGTAGTTTGAATACAAGTCTAAATACAATTCGAAATTCATACATTATGATATAATAATTGTGATAATGCAAACAAAATCAAAATCAAAGCCCTAATACATGATAAGATGCATTATATATGGATTAATAAATTACTGGACTAAAGGAGAGCTTAAATGAAAAATGCATTATTAATTAAGATTTTAAAACTGTTTCGTTTCATCATAAAGAGATCAGCACCATCAGAATATTTATCATTAAAAAGATGTTTTATACGGATGAAAAATGAATTTTGACGATAATTGGTTGAAATAGAAGGAGAGTATAATTTTAAATAGTTTCTACGCGAGACAGGCCTATAGGGTACAGAGAAATATATTTCAGACAAAAGTAAGGGGGAATCAATTATGTTAATAACAATATTATGTAAGAGGGTTAAATCTGCGGCTTCTCTTCTGAGAGTTAGAGGCAAAATATGGTGTCGTTTACAACTGGCGACATAGTCTGGACATTTAGTTTTAAATTTGAAGTTAATGAAACGTAGAAACTTCTTTTGGGGCTTTTCCAACATATTGATGTATTTGTCGTATCTTGGATTAAAAACTTGCGAAGCGTATTCCAGGTGACTGCGTACCAGGGAGCAATAGAGGATTTTTAGAGTCTTCATGTTGGAAATCTTTAGTGATTCGGAGAAGAAAGCCGAGACTTTTTATGGTTTTAGCTGTTATGTTCTCAACATGCTTGTTAAAAAGAAGTTTAGAATCTAGAAGAACTCCGAGGTCTATAACTGTGTCAGTTCTGGAGAGTGGCTGATTGTTGATTTTATAGGCTACTTTAAGAGTGTTTGGACACCTGCTAAAGGTAATGCAGCAGCATTTTTGAACATTTAGGTCAAGCTTGTTAATAAGACAGTAAGAACTAAGATTGACAAGATCTGATTGGAGGAGTTCAGCGTCTGATGGTTGACTTATAGTTTTAAAAATTTTCATGTCATCGGCATATAGGAGAAAGTCAGAGTGCTTAAAACAAGAATTAATATCATTGATGAACAGAACAATAATAAGAGGGCCAAGAATGGATCCCTGGGGAACTCCTGAAGGGATGGGTGACGAGGCCGAAGCAAACCCATTCAGGACCACTGTTTGACATCGATCTTCCACATAAGAGGTGAACCACCTGTGCAAGTCACCGCGTATTCCGGCGGCCTGCAACTTGGCAAGGAGGATTACGTGGTCAATCCGATCAAATGCCTTGCTGAAGTCCGTGTAGCCACCCGATTCCATACCACCAGTGACTCTGTCTGAAAATGTGATAAGGTTGGTAGTGGTTGATCTTCCCTTCAAGATGCCGTGTTGTGTGTTATACTAGATTCTAAGCTACTTTTTGATAAACATGTAGAAAACGTCTCGGCAAAAGCTATGAAAAGTCTCGGTTTCCTAATACGAGTCACGAAGGATTTTCAATCGTCTAAAACGTTGAAAATTCTATTGTCCGTAGTAATCTCGAATATGCGTCTCAAGTCTGGAATCCCTACTATCAAAAATACATTGACATATTAGAAAAACCTCAAAAAAAATTCTACGATTTGTTAACTATAAATTCAAAATCAAATGTAGTGACTATGTTTCAAGTTGCAAACTTCACCATATGTTGCCATTAACGCTGAGACGTGAAGCAGCCGACCTCACCTTCCTGCATAATATTATTATTAACGTTATAGATTCTTCTACCCTTCTGGCAGAGATCTATTTTACAGTGCCCTATAGAACAATCTCGCGTAGAAACTATCTAAAATTACATTACCCCTCTTGTTCTACTAACTATCGTCACAACTCATTATTTATACGCTCTGCGGACCAATTTAATAGTAAATATTCTAAAGATGTAGATCTATTTACGATGAAACAAAATTATTTTAACATTTTGTACATAGACAAAGAAGACTATGTCTACACGACAAAATTTTGTCGTGGGTTATGTCGAAAGACATAAATGTCGACGTGCGCATCATAGCCCTGCTGATGAACCAAACGTAAAAGCCACTCGGCACACGGCACGTCGCCGGGCCGCAACGGCACAGTGTAACGGTGAGGTTGACGAGCACGATCCGCGGCCCGCAGCTCAAGACCGAGAGCGGCGCGCAGCCGACCGCGCTGGAGGTGTACGGCGGCGCCGTGCTGTGGGCGGACGGCGCCGAGGGCACGCTGCGCGCCTGCGAGCGCGACGGAGACGGGCCGTGCGCGCGCGTGCTACGGCGCGGGCTCGGCGGCGTGCTGGCGCTGCGGGCGTACGACGCGAGCACGCAGCGGGGCGTCGCCGCGCCCGAGTGCCGCCCGCCCTGCCCGCACCTGTGCGTGCGCGGCGTCGCCGGGCCCGCGTGCGTGTGCGCGCTCGGCCACGGCGGGCCGCGCTGCGAGCCCGAGCTGCCGCTGGCGGCGCTGAGCGCGGGCGGCGAGCTGCGCGGCGTGGCGCCGACGGGCGGGCGCGCGCTGCTGCCGCCGGTGGGCGGCGCGGCGGCGGCGGCGCTGGCGGCGGACGCGCGCGCCGGCTGGCTGTACTGGACGGACGCGGACGCGGGCGGCGTGTGGCGCGTGCGGCGCGACGCGAGCGGGCGGCAGGCGGTGGTGCGGCAGGCGGCGCCCGCGGACGCCGGCCCCGGGGACGCGGTGGCGGGCGTGTGCGTGGACGACACCACCGGCAACGTGTACTGGTCGGACGCGGTGCGCCGGCTCGTGGAGACGGCGCGCGGGGACGGCACCCACCGCTACGTGCTGCTCGACACGGCGCCCGTCGCCGTCACCGGTCAGTGCTCAGGGGGAAAAAAGACGCGACACCTTTTTGATCTATTTATTAATTGATCTATTTATCACAAATTGAGATTGCGCCCTGATCACGATTTACAATAATATTATTAACGTACGATATAAAGTGTGGGCTCGTCCCGAGTGCGGTGAACGTACGGTGAACTTGAATATGTTTCTTGAATTGTTGTTGCGAAATGGCCACACGACGATACCACACGTGACGGGATCGACCAGAGGGCCTGTTGACTGTTTCTCACCCACTACGATCGATGACGACTTCAATGTACATCGCTGCGTTTGTTATTATACTCATATTAACGAGGAGGTTTAAGCGAGTAATGTACGCAATGTTATCTATGGATTCTAGTGTATTACATGTCGTTTTGCGATAGCCAATAGGCCCTCAGAAAAAAATATCCTCATCTTTAGTGTCACTCTCCCTAAAATAGTTAATTTTGATATTTTCTTTACGTTCTCTCGCTTCGATCCCTACCTTCATCTGTGCTCTGGGACTTTTCGTAAACCTGCGGAAGTGAAATCGGACAAAGAGGTTTGACGAAACCGCACACACTATGCGACCGCGGCCCGCTCACGTTCGTCAGAAATATCCATCTGGGGCGACTCGTTACGCTCCCAAAAGAGACACTTCCCGAAACGTCCGGAACTTCCTAGAAGCCACGGCTTTAAGCGGTGAATCGTACTCATCTGGACTGCCACAAAATATCAGAAACGGTCGAAGCGGCCGAGGTCTTTTTGACGTCCCCTATTAAGTGAAACGATGAGGGTTCGTCGTCGAGTAGAGTAGAGTAGAGTGTAGTGGTAGGTAAAGTAACGGTGGGTGTGTGTTGTGCGGACAGCGCTGGCGGCGGACGGGTCCCGCGGCGCACTGTTCCTGGCGGGCGGCGGGTCGCTGCTGACGGCGGCGCTGGACGGGTCGCGTCTGCGCGCGCTGCGTAACGTGTCGCTCGTCGTGGCGCTGGCGGTGGACGTCCCCGCCACCACGCTCTACTGGGTGGAGGGACGCGACGGGCAGCTGATGGCGGCGGGGTACGGTCGCGCCGGCGCCGCGGGGACGCCGCGCCGCGCCGGCGTGCTGCCGCGCCCGCAGGCCATCGCACTCTACGGGGGACGCATCTACTGGCTCGACGCGTGAGAACATTTATGTCACTTCCGTCTTGTGTGTGTTTACGGCACGCCCGTTTTTATTTATGGGTCGTTTATATCCTCTCTCGCCGTCGATGTAGATCTTGATTCCGTCGTATAACTTAACTCCGAAAATTTCAAACACACTCGTAATCAGACAGATTACGAGTGAAATTTAAAAAATCCCCGACTCAAATAAGGCTATTTTGTGGCGGCCGTCTTGGACCGATTTCCACCAAATGTGGCTAAAAACACTCCCGCCTTCCGAACAAAAAAACCTTAGTCAAAATCTGTTCATTCCTTTGGGAGCTACGCCACTACAGGCAGACACACACAGACACAGACAGACACTTCAAAGTTATAACACTCCATCGTTTTTTACGTCGGAAGGCAAAAAATAATCTTTTTTTGGAACGAAGTTCCTTATCGCGCGTTGTGAAAGGGGGCTAGACGGAAAAAATTCTTATGAAAAGTTGTCACGACACTTTTTGCTATAGTAGTATTGTAAGCTGTGCGGCGTGCGCATGTTTCTCTGTCTGTCTCTCTCTCTTATAGAAAGCAAGCCAGATATTTTCATTTTCTATAGGACCTGCGTTCCATCCGGGTATCCCTTGACACCTCTCAAGTTTTTTTTTATTCGTTACTTTATTTTATTAGGAAAACAAATAGTTTCTAATGTTATTTAGATACACAAGTGAATTAAATTTAAAAAACCCCCAACGCAACATGTAATTCACCATTTGGTGGCGGCGGCCATTTGGATTTTAATTTTTTTTTTTTTTAATTTATCATAATGCGTTGTATTCTAATAGTTGTCCTTTTATTTGACACCCATATTGACGGAGTCGTGTCGGCGGACACAGTTTTGTCCAGTGGATGGTAACCGGGCACGGGCGAACCCCACCACCGGCACAGCGAGTGTAAAGTTGTAACATGTGGTGTCAGTAATGTAATGTCGCGTGTCGCGTGTGGTGTCAGTTCGGTGGGTCGCGGGTCGCTGGTGTCGGCGCCGCTGGGCAACGTGTCGGCGGTGTCGGTGGAGGCGGGCGGGCTGGGCGAGCCCCTGGCCGCGCTGGCGGTGTGGCCCCCGCCCCCGCCCCCGGCCCCCCCACACGAGCCCCCGGGGCCGTGCGCACGCGCCGCCTGCTCGCAGCTGTGCCTGCACGACGGACTCACGCCGCGCTGCGTGTGTCCGCACGCACGCCTCGCGCCCGACAACACCACCTGCTCGCGTGAGTACCTCCTCCATGTTATTTTTGTACATTTTGTCCCTTGGTTGCTTGTACATTAAAATACATATACTAGGGTACCTAATATGCTGAAACAATATGGTTTGTTCTAACATAATAATATTATTTGATTTTAATTTTGTTTGCATTATCACAATTATTATATCATAATGTATGAATTTCGAATCGTATTTAGACTTGTATTCAAACTACTCGTATATTCGTCATTAGCATGTAAACATTTACTCTTGGTTTTATTTACAAGCTTTATATTACTTTCACCTGTCTGTTGTCTGTCTGTAATCAAATCTTGCAAGTTTGATTTGACCCACTTCCCGGTTTCCAATTGAGCTGAAAATTTGCATGCGTGTGTAAATCGGATGACAATGCAATATTATTTTGACATGGAGCTGATCTGATGATGGAGCTGGAAGGTGGCCATAGGAACTCTGTCATTAAACAACGCAACCCCATCGAATTTGGGCTCATTTGATTCGTCTTGACGAGTACTATATGATGCAAGATGGTAATGATAATAAAAGCTTGTTTTTAAAAAGTATTTTAAAATTTCACTTGTATTATTATTACTTTCTAATGTATTAGTATTGCAAATAGTGAAAACTAATTAGGCTACGGAATTTTATTCTCCTGTTTTGTACTTAATGTATTATGCTGTTTGTTTTCCAATAAAATAAAATAAATAAATAATATTATTATGTTAGATTAACAAGCATGTTATGTATGCGCATACATAGATATAGATATCTACCGCTGGCTGCGACCAACGGTCATTAAACAGTGCGAAACTAGCCACGGTGTGTTTCAATCGTCCTACCCTACTCTCGTATTTAACAAACCACAAATATGACCAAGTGCGTCGAGTACGTGTTGAACAGTTGTTTGTTTGTGTGTGTGTGCAGCGTACTCGTCGTTCGTGGTGTACTCGCAGGTGACGCAGCTGGACTCGCTGCACTACGACGACGACGCAGCGCTCAACGCGCCCTTCCCGCCGCTGCGACACAAGTGAGTGCACCCACCGACCGACCGACCGACCGACTGACTGACCGCTCGTGCGCAGAGAGTACAGCCACCGTGTGTGCGCAGGGAGTGGATGCGCAACGTGATCGCGCTCGCGTACGTGCCCGACACCGACACGCTGCTCTACTCCGACATCCAGCGCGGCGCCATCGGCGGCGTGCACTACAACGGCAGCGGACACTTCACGCTGCTCGACCGTGAGTGTGGCCAGGGTGCGGCGTGCGCGCGTGTGCGTGCGTGCGTGCCGTCACACCGCGTGCGTGTGTGTGTGTGTGCGTGCAGAGGCGGGCGGCGTGGAGGGCATGGTGTACGGTGCGGGCGAGCGCACGCTGTACTGGACGGCGGGCGGCGCGGGGGGCGTGCGCGCCGCCTCGCTGCCGGCGCTGCTGGCCGCGCCGCCCCCCGAGCGCGCGCGCCTCGTGCGCACCGTGCTGCGGCTGGCGCGCGGGGACCGCCCGCGCGGCATCGACCTCGACCCGTGCGAGGGCCGCCTCTACTGGACCAACTGGAACGAGACGCGGCCGGCCGTGCAGCGCGCGCGCACCTCCGGCCGCGACCTGCAGACCATCATCGCGACCGACGTGCTCATGCCGAACGCGGTCGCGCTCGACCACGCCGCGCGCCTGCTCTACTGGGCCGACGCGAGGCTGGACAAGATCGAGCGCGCGCACTACGACGGCTCGCATCGACAGGTGAGTGCGCGCGGGCCCGCCCCGTGTCGCGCGTGCCGACACGCCGTGACCGTGTCCCGTGCGTTCAGATAGTGACGCGGCGCGGGGCGGAGCACCCGTTCGGGCTGGCGGCGGCCGGCGGGCGCCTGTACTGGACCGAGTGGGAGTCGCGCGCGGTGATGACGTGCGACGCGCGCGAGCTGCGCGCGACGCGCCTGCGCCTCGCCGAGCACCGCCCGATGGGCATCGTGGTGGTGGCGGCCGCGGCGCAGACGTGCGGCGGCGACCCGTGCGCGGTGCGCAACGGCGGCTGCGCCGAGCTGTGCGCGCTGACGGCGGGCGGGCACGTGCGCTGCGCGTGCGGCGCGGGCCGCGCGCTGGCGGCGGACGGGCGCGCGTGCGTGCCGCGGGGCGAGGCGACGTGCGCGCCGGACGAGTTCGCGTGCGCGGAGGGCGGCTGCGTGCCGCAGGACGTGGTGTGCGACGGCGTGCCGCACTGCAGCGACGAGGTCGACGCCAGCGACGAGGACCTCTACTACTGCAGTGCGTGTCTAGTGTCTAGGGTCGGAGCGGGGCGGCGGCCGTGTCGTAGCACCGGGCTTGAGACGGTCCCCTGTGTGTGTGTGTGCAGCGTCCGGGCGCGCGTGTCCCGGCGGGTGGGTGACGTGCGGCGCGGGCGGGCGCTGCGTGCGCGCGGAGCACGCGTGCGACGGGCGCGCGGACTGCGACGACGGGGCGGACGAGGCGGGGTGCGGGTGCGACGGGGCGCAGTTCGCGTGCGCGGACGGCGCGTGCGTGCCGCTGGGCGCGCGCTGCGACGGCGCCGCGTCGTGCGCGGACGGGTCGGACGAGCGCGGCTGCGGCGGCGCGTCGTGCGCGGCGCTGGGCCCGGCGGCGCTGCCGTGCGCGCGCGCGCCCGGCTGCTTCCTGCCCGCGTGGCGCTGCGACGCCGTGCCCGACTGCGCCGACGACAGCGACGAGGCCGACTGCCCGACCGGTGCGTTGCCGCCGTCGCCGATGCTCGTCCGACGATTGTGACTAAATACGAAAATTCGTTGTGTCCGATTTCAGTGGCACCGACGGAGAGCGATCAGTCGGGCACTGAGCCCCCGTCGGCGGAGTGCGGCGAGGACGAGTTCAAGTGCGGCGGCGAGGGGCCGGGGGCGGGGGCGGGGCGCGGCGTGGAGTGCGTGCCGCTGGGGTGGCGGTGCGACGGCCGCCCCGACTGCAGCGACGCCAGCGACGAAACCCTGCACTGCGGTACGCTGCACACATCAATTTTTTTTCTTTCAGGGTTTTCGTCGGTTTTAATTTTTTGCTAAAACGATTTATTATACAATTTTTAGTGCGTATATTTTTGCAATCAGCGCCTGAAAAAAATCATCCCCTGTTTTTCTGTCCTTATGGTTGAAGAATAAAAAAAAAATCAAAATTGCAACACTCTGTAAAAAATTATGCGCGGTTATACATAAATCTCCTCCGTTTTTTTTCGTCGATTGAAAATAAACACGTGAATCTCAAATTTCTCAGAGACTTTCGATGTGGTTGACGACAATCTGCGCATTCAAAAACTCGGTGATGCCAAGATCTGTGGATCTCAGATGGTGCGAATCCTACCTCTTCAACCGGTGGCAACTTGTGATCCGTGGTTTAAATCTACCGCTCGGCACGTACCAACCGGAGTCTCCCAGGGTTCACATCATAGTCCCTTGTTCGTTTTGGTTTTTGTTGACGATCTATGTACAAACGTAACGTCCAAATACGTAACGTCTAAATATAATAGAGAAATCCGAAACCAAAATGATATTTTTGCTCTACAGAACGACATAAACCGTATAAATGAATGGTGCAACCAGATGACCGTTAATACCGACAAATGTTATCACATGAAGTTTACAAGAAAAACACCGTTTTTTTTTTTTTTTATTTATGGTCCACATAACTGGTACATTTAATTGCTTAAAATTAACTTAATAAAACATTTATTTATTTAACAGTGACGGTTGTGCAGACGGCTACTGGGACGATGAATAGAAAAACGTAGTCTATTTAGGATATCTGGCGAGTCAATTCTTCCGTTAACAATTTTATGTAAAAAGATCATATCAGCTGCCTCACGCCTGGCTGATAAAGACGTCATTTTATAGTGTTCCGAGTGTGTAGCTGTGTGTAGCTTTATTAATTTTAAACATATCGTTGATGAAAGTTAATAAAAGAGGACTCGGACTGTCAAAAAAAACCGGTCAAGTACGAGTCAGACTCGAGCACCGAGGGTTCCGTACAAACCCGTAGGTTGGTACGGAACCCTAAGGAAAAGTGGGTATAATATTATATTATGTAGGTTTTGATTCCCTTGCGAGTACTTGCGAGTTAAAAAATATGCGGCTAAAATTGCGGTTTCTTTTGATTGCGTTGACATGGAGGTTTGATTTTTGAAGTGAAAACTTCTTTAGCGGCGCTGAGCACTTTTTTGTATGGGTAAAAACTTTCAAACTCGCGTCAGGGTCACGTGATGCTGATCGAAAAAGCGTAAGATCGAGGGGAAGGGAGAGGAACTAGTATCTCCCACTCTTTCTACCGTGCTTGAGTGTGCTGCTCTGTTTAGGCGGCACAGGGGGCTTAGACAAGCGCGCGCCCGATATTTTTTTTTTATATTTTATTTTTATATTTTATATTTTTTTTATTAGACAATTAAATAGGTTCGAATCAAAACTGTTTGTTTCTTACTTAAGTTATCATAAACCAATTGTATCAGTTGTAAAAATTTGCGATGATGATTCTGATAATAACGATGGTGTAAAAGTCGTCGAAATTATGGATGGAAGTTAATTTTTCTGAGAGATAAAATTTAATGTTATATATAAATAACGATATAATATTATAAATAATAACATATAAATTGTCATATTTGTGTACGATAGCGCAATAAATAAACATTGTATTCTACCTCATAAATGATAGTATTTTTATACTTATAATTAAACACAACGTTAATATTGAAGTTTTCACTTCTGCCGGCACTCCCGGAGTGCTACCTTTTTTTTTTTTATTAGATTTTTTACATCTTATAGTTATTATAAAGCTGAGTATTTGAAAGAAAGAGGTAGTAAATACAAAATTATAAAAAAAATGTGTACATTATGATGTAACTAAAAATTTACAGTTTTCGCAATTTTTCCTGTGCTTGTGATCTAAGACGTTGCTGCGTACCAAATTTCAAGATTCTGAGTTAACGGGAAGTATCCAGGTTTTGATTCACTTGAGAGTAGTTGCGCGTTTAAAAATGCGGCTAAAATTGCTGTTTCTTATTAATTCGTTAACATAGAGGTTTGGT
This sequence comes from Hemithea aestivaria, assembly GCA_947507615.1. NCBI lineage: Eukaryota > Metazoa > Arthropoda > Insecta > Lepidoptera > Geometridae > Hemithea > Hemithea aestivaria. The sequence continues at coordinate 135,750 of OX382347.1, forward strand.
TTTATTACAGTTTAAAGGTATTATAGACTTGAGTATTTCATATGAATTTCAATTTAATACGTCTACTCGTTCATGAGAAAAGGGGTAGTAGGTATAAAATAAATTGTTTGTTTATATTTAATATAAAATAAATAAAGAATCTAAGAAGCTTGCAAAAAAGATGGTCGCATGCTCGAGAGCAGTCGCTAAAGAAAAAGAATACAATAGACAATAGACTTGACAATGTTACAGACAAAGAAATTTTTTAAATTGCTTAATTCAGAGAAAAGCAAACTAGAGACATAAAACAGAACAAATATTATATTAGAAATATTATGTATGTCAGGTGTCGGGGTGCGGGTGAGATTGTAGTGAAACAAATTATGTTAAATAGAACTGGATGTATTGGTAAATGTTAATGTTAAATGTTAATGAATGCACCCGAGTGACGCGGCGATCGGTAATGCACTAACGACTAAACTGTCGGACTGATGGAAGTGGGTCACACGAGTGCAATCTATGCGAAATGTTCGGTGATGCACCGGACATCAGGAAAAATTTAGATAAATTCAAGTTGAATAGTGACACACAGCTTTAATACTAGAAATAAGAATAAGTTAGCTGTACCTCGATTCAGATTGTCCAAAACTCATACTCAAACTTAAAATTCATTTATTCAAATAGGCTACAATGGAGCACTTTTGCAAGTCAATTTTACATTTTATTTTAATATTCTACCGCTCGTTCGCAAGGCACCTCTATGAGAAGAACGACCAAGAAACTCATAGGGATTGTTTTTTTTAAATATTTGTTTACAATTTTTATCTTGGTTACATAAATTATTAACAGGTGGTTGCAGAGGTTTCCAGGCATCTTTGTCTTCTATGTATTGGCTAATTTTATAATCCCATCAAAAACATAAATGTGAAAAGAGAGCCAAGTTCAATATTACGATGTATGTACTCATAGTTACCTATGATTTGGTAGTTGACTTCAACGACAAAAGAAGTGAGATCTAAATGGGTGCCAAGTTCAATGGTCAGTCTTGAAAAATATTTACAACATAAAATATTTTATTACAACTTAAAAGATTATTTCTTCTTATCACTTAGAATTAACATTATTTTGAAGCCCAAAGACTGACTTGGCCAGTTCTCATAATATACTAGGTAGGTACTCTCTTAACTTTAGCTTGATCACTATTAAACGCACTTAATGCTAATTAGTGCGCCACCGTCTTTTATCGTGTAAATTAGTCCCCTCCATCCATTGGTTGTCTGGAAGAAATCGCTCTTTAACGATAAGACCGCCACTTGTACATTGTAATTTTTAATTTTAATTATGTACTTATGTATTTTCTGTAACATTATGTGGTGTACAATAAAGAATCTATTGTCTTATCTTAATGATACTTCGTCGTATGGTACCCATGAGAACTAGCCAAGTCAAACTTTGGGCTTCAAAATAATATTAATTCTAAGTGATAAGAAGAAATAATCTTTTAAGTTGTAATAAAATATTTTATGTTGTAAATATTTTTCAAGACTGACCATTGAACTTGGCACCCATTTAGATCTCACTTCTTTTGTCGTTGAAGTCAACTACCAAATCATAGGTAACTATGAGTACATACATCGTAATATTGAACTTGGCTCTCTTTTCACATTTATGTTTTTGATGGGATATCATTGCTTTTTGTACAGTACTTTTTGGTATGTAATAGGTTTAAGATTAATACCAAATGATTATTTTATTGCACCTCCCCCCACCCCACTGCTCCACGGCACGGCCGTCGCACCGCGGCCCGTGAGCCTCGCCGTGCTTCGATATACCTATACCTATAATTAATTTAGTACTTATTTATAGTATATAGCATTTATGTGCACTATTGATCTGAATATTGTACCTAATCAATTGATTTTTAAATAATACTTGTTACTGATAAATTTATCAATATTCACCCAGCTATCTTATACCTACCGCCTACCTGGATGGAAATTTAACTTTTTAGATCATCTGAAACTGGATAAGAATTTCGATCAAAAGAAATCTAAGCCGACAAGACTTGTAAGTAATGACGTCGACTTGGCGAGGGCACTGCCGTGCCCCCAGATACCGCCACATACCTATAATATTATGACTATACGTTACAGGTACGTAGGTATCTAAAATGTGTAGGATCCAATCTCCATTCAATAAATGAGACAAGCTGATCAGAAAACTTAGATATTTATTCTTCTTTGTTGCATTCCGTTTTTCTATCTTAGAAGTGAGTGATGTTCATTTGACAATGTCTAAAAGTGATATTTTCGCGAAGAGTTCCCAATGCAAATAAAACCATAAAGCATAGATCAAATGAACATCACGCAGACCAAAAATACAAAGGAAACATATAAACTACTTGGTTATAAAGCTAACAGTTCGGCCATCCTCTTAAGGTGAGTCCTCTCACATCGAAAAGAATATTCAATCTTAACAAAATAGCAATCAAAGAGAGAAAAAAAAAATGTTGTAAATACTACACATAGTACCTATGACTTACATAAGTACCTTAAGAAAGTAAATCGTATTTTCACAATAAATTACTTAAACATATTCTCATCAAAATTTTACAATGTTAGCCCTGCAGTGGTCACGCTCCAAAACCACACAGAACTGGTCGCACGGCATACAGGCGTAATCCAAGTACTTTGTGTACCTCCTGTGACGTAGCCGTATGAGTTCAGTGTTAGAAAATTACAATTAATATTCAAACATCCAACTTAAAGAATCCAGAAGGGCAAATAATTAACTGAATGCGTTTTCGAGATATTTTCGACGAGTGGATTACATAATATGTTATCCGGGCGACCACTCTAGGGTTAAATGCCTGATCTCGATTAATCGAATCACGAATCGTTATTAACTCATCAAATATTATATTCTATCTCATATCAATCGTAGTTAATCTTGCATAGTCTGCTATGATCTGCGATCATCTGTGCGGTACTAGTTGCCTAATACCATTCGTTTTCTGCACTGATCGCTCATAGCCCATGCTCGCAAGAATTAAATCTAAGAATCTGAAACAACTGATCAATATCATTTACTTATCTCAATTCATAAAACATATTCTATCTATTTCTCAATCGTAGTTAATCTTGCATAGTCTGCTATGATCTGCGATCATCTGTGCGATACTAGTTGCCTAGCACCATTCGCTTTCTGCACTGATCGCTCATAGCCTATGTTCGCATCAATGAAATCTAAGATTCTGAAACGACTGATTAACAAAGTTCACTTATCTCAATCCATAAATAAATATTAGGTATATATTCCATCTCTAAAATTTTATCTCTTATCTATTTCTCAATCGCGATGTGATCTGCCATCTGGGCAGTACCAATTGCATACACTGATCGCTCAAAGTCTATGCTCGCATCGATCAAAACAAAGAATCTAAAACAATCGATCAATCAAATTAAATCATCTCAATCGCGTTCCTAATTGTGAATCGCATTCATATTTTCAACCACGTTCACATTGTCAACCGCGTTCACATTCTCAGTAGCGTTAACATTCTTAAGCACGTTCATATTATCCATCCCGGTTATATTCTCAATAGCGTTTATATCCTCAATCTCTTATATTCTCAACCCTGTTCCTACTCTCAATAGTGTTCATATCATCAATCGTTCATATTCTCAAACCTGTTCCTATTCTCAATAGTGTTTATATCCTCAATCGTTCATATTCTCAAACCTGTTCCTATTCTCAATAGTGTTCATATCCTCAATCGTTCATATTCTTAACCCTGTTCCTATTCTCAATATAACTCATTCATAGTAATAAGTTCTCATGTTATAGTAATAAGTTCTTTTGTATATTTTGGTTTGCAATAAAGCATTATTCAATTCTATTCTATAACGTAAAAGTAATAATAATAATCTTTTTCAATTCGAATTCTAAGGTACTATCATATTATTTTTCAACTCACAATAATCATTAGATCACTCACAATAATCATAAGATCACTCACAATAATCATTAGGTCATCACAATAATCATTAGGTCATCACAATAATATTTCAGTAAAGTCCAAACTTCCGCCTTCAATATCGGTTTCATTACTTTTAATGTGTATGGTAGTAAGTAAACGCGGAACCAACTCAAGAAAGCTATAATATCAACCAAAATTCCCAACTCTAAGACGGTTTTGTGCATTATTCGCATTGTTTTATCCATTAAAAGGCCTAAGCAAACGATCTTCACCTCACTGCATCAAAATATCCACTATTCCTACCTTGACACGTTAGTATGCAATTCTATAGGTAGTTAAGTCTTAATAAGCCACTCTTTTAGTCTGTTAAAAATTAACGTTCAGAGAACGACAACCTTATATGGGCGCTACACTATCTTGCGTCACTAAATTTCCATATCAGCCACATTATTTATATTTTTATAGATGACTGCTCGAAAACATATTTCAATTCAATCTCAACTCAATCAAAAGAAATACAGTTCATTCTCACGTTTTGTATCAGCACTCCGCTTTGACCATTTTCGGAAACCATATTCTTGTACTAATACGAAGTATTCGTTGCCAGATTTCCGTCTCAAAAACCCGGTGATATTTACCGTACCTGAGTAGCTATTACTACAATCGACAGGTAAAATTATTACCTGTCAAATGGTTATTGAAAACTATTTTTTGAAAATCAATTTAAGTATCACAGATTGCCTGCCTTTATAGCCATGAGCTAAATCTCAAACAATATTCGTATTTCATTTTAACCTTCGCCAAACCTAAATGTACTACGATATTGCCACCTAAATCATTACACCTTTTCACTATCGAACCTTCTAGTCATAATATTATTGCATTATTATATATTTGTCTGTTTCAATTTGTATAGAGCAGATTTCTCCAATGTAGAATTCGTGTCACTCTTGTCTTTTCGATGAGCATGTAGACTACGTCTTTAAAAAGCTTCCAAAACATTGGACTTGGTAATTAGAACGTGTGGATCATTATGTAAAGCTAAAATCTTAAATACGTTGTACTTGTATGTTTGTAAAAAGTATTTAAGAATATTCTTCTCAAATCTGGACCTCAATTTAAGACAAATTCTCGTTGTTGCAAGAATTGATCGTATTCAAACCACATTTACTAAGCTATTATGTTTCAAGTTCAAGTAAGTTCCAAATAATATTACCATTGTCAAAGAAAATAGAAATTGCCGACGTAATTTATCTCCTAAATATTATGTCAAGCTCAATTAACTGTTCGGACCTATTATCTAGTAAATTCTGTCTTAATTCTTAATACGGGGGTATTGATATTCAACCCCCTTATAAATAAATCTGCGAGTACTATCATACAGAAAGACCAAATTCGTATTAACATCGTGTGGGTGTCCTTTAATGCATTTACATTCATCGTCTTCTTCTTTCGTTGCCTCTCCAACTAGCTAAAGTTTGCAGTCAACTCATACACATTCACATTATTACTTTCTGTGTTACTACATTTACCACTCCGCTTGCCTTCTTTAATCATATTATTCAATCTATCAGTACACTGTGACTGTCGTTTTATAGATAAGAAAATAATGTAACACCTGCACTGTTTCCTGACATTTGAGAGTCATATCACCCAGTCTTATTAAAAAACGATCTCCTATCCTATAAAATAAACTATCCACAGCACGTTTATTCTATATAATTCGCATCGATAAATTTTATTCTTATAATATTATTTAAGTGAAGTTCGGTAGATAAATTCATCTTAACCCGCTTAGACAGCATTTCAGTTAATAGCTCGGCGTAGTCGTCGCTTCTAGGGAACGATTCTAATAGATGAATGATTTGGACATCTCCCCAATCTTACAGCTGCGCGCATTTCTCTACTTGACTTAAACATACATGTATCTTTGACCATCGAATCGAATTCCGGAATGACATTGCCTAACATCGAGAACTTATTTCCTTCTGGTCGACTATTATTTAAATTTCTTAGTAACTTAGAGAGAAATATGTGCGTATTATTTCTAAGCATATACCAATACCAGTACCTCGTGTCCGGCACCTGCATAGCACCTGCACTCAAGCTCCCAGTTGTAGCGTCATTAGCTCCGTCTCGCGCCACTGCGGCTCCGCTTAGAGCCGAAAAACGCCGCGCGGTAGGTCCGCATCCGGCTGTATCCACGTCTCTGCTTGGCACCGCACCCGGCTGTATCCACGTCTCTGCTTGGCTCCGCACCCGGCTGTATCCACGTCTCTGCTTGGCACCACACCCGGCTGTATCCACGTCTCTGCTTGGCACCACACCCGGCTGTATCCACGTCTCTGCTTGGCTCCGCACCCGGCTGTATCCACGTCTCTGCTTGGCTCCGCACCCGGCTGTATCCATGTCTCTGTTTGGCACAGCACCCGGCTGTATCCACGTCTCTGCTTAGCTCCGCACCCTGCTGTATCTACGTCTCTGCTTGGTACCGCATCCGGCTGTATCTGCACCTTCGTTCGCTGCTTCCCGTCCGGCTGCGTCTGCACCTTCGCTCTCTGCTCCCCGTCCGTCTGCACCTCCGCTCGCTGCTCCCCGTCCATCTACGTCTGCACCTCCGCTCGCTGCTCCCCGTCCGTCTGCGTCTGCACCTCCGCTCACTGCTCCCCGTCCGGCTGCGTCTGCACCTCCGCTCGCTGCTCCCCGTCCGTCTGCGTCTGCACCTCCGCTCGCTGCTCCCCGTCCGTCTGCGTCTGCACCTCCGCTCGCTGATCCCCGTCCGGTTGCATCTGCGTGCACCATCGTTCGCTGCTCGCCATCCGTGGTGACTGTGTCTCCGCTCGTGACTCCGACTGCGCCGCTGCGGGCGTCCTTGACTCGCATTTCTGCTGTGACGGCTGATATGTCGCGCTTGCCCTTCTCCTGCTCCAACTTGTAGGGGAAGTGATCGACTATGACCTCCGCCCTCGCGCGCTCTTTCGACGATGATGGCCATCATTTATTTTACTCAAAGAACGTGTGTGCTTATAGCTGTGAAATCTGGAAGATCCTTCTAAACAGTCTGTCATAATCATAGTGGGCTGAAAGTTTTATTCCCTCTTCTGAATTGTAGGATCCAATCTCCATTCAATAAATGAGACAAGCTGATCAGAAAACTTAGATATTTATTCTTCTTTGTTGCATTCCGTTTTTCTATCTTAGAAGTGAGTGATGTTCATTTGACAATGTCTAAAAGTGATATTTTCGCGAAGAGTTCCCAATGCAAATAAAACCATAAAGCATAGATCAAATGAACATCACGCAGACCAAAAATACAAAGGAAACATATAAACTACTTGGTTATAAAGCAAACAAATGTTTACACCAACTAGCACCTAAGGCGATATCTACATACATTATTTTTATGATACGATTTTATTTTTATTGTAAACAATGTTAATATTATTACCTCTATGTTACTGAGCCGCCTTGTGCTGGTGAGTCGATATATTGATAGGTATTTACATAGGCGGATCCAGGATTTGGTTCTGGGGGGGGGCAAGGTGCAGAAAGGCAAGAATATTATCATTTTTACTAAGAAAAAAGTGTGTTTAGGTCGCTCTGAACAGTTAGAAAGTTCAAATATCCTTAATAATAAGTGTGCGAGCAGCTTGCTGCGAGCGCCGAGAAAAAAAATTATAGTCTTGACTATGAAATATGTGCAAAATTCGTAACTCTACAATGCTTCTGGGAGGGGCCTTGGCCCCCTGCCCCCCCCCCCCCCCCCCCTAAATCCGCCTATGGGTATTTACATAGGATATACAATTGTTACGTAGGTACCAGGAACCTATTTTTATTAGTGACTAGCTGGCCTAGCTGTTTTACCCGCTATACAGTTTGGTACAGTAGTGTATATTATGTTATTCCAGGGGTCTGAGCTATATTTTTTATTATACCAAATTTAAAGTCAATCGGCCCACCCGTTTAGGCGTGAAAAAGTAAAAAACATAAGATATCCATACGTACAGTAGGTATAAAGTTTGTATTTATATTAGTAGGAATAGTGGACTCGCGCGCACTTCGTAGTATCTAACAGAAACAAGTGAATTAAATTAAAAATTTAAAAAAACCCCCAACGCAATGCGTAATTCACCATTTTTTTTGGCGGCCATCTTGGATTTTAAATTTTATATAGTGGACTGTATTCTACTCGTTAAGCCCTTTCATTTGATACCCATATTGAGGGGGTCGTGGAAGAAAAAAGTAATACGCCATTTTGTAGCGGCGGCCATCTTGGACTGATTTCCACCAAACATGGCTAAGAACACTCTCGACTAACTCTACTTTCAAACAAAAAAAATTAAATCAAAATCCGTTTATCCGTTTGGGAGCTACGATGCCACAGACAGATACACACACACAGACAGACAGACAGACACGTCAAACTTATAACACCCCGTCGTTTTTGCGTCGGGGGTTAAATAGCCGCCTACACAAAAATTATAGCAACATGCAACATGTATTGCTTTATGCGTTCCTAGGCGTCCCAAACTTTAATATCATACATTTTTTAAAAATTAATAATAATTTAAAATGATAAAAAAATACTAGTTTCTGATTTTTCCCTTTGTTACTACGACATTACCTATCGGGATGCCAAATTTCAGCTTTCTAGGTCATCTGGAACTGGGATATTACTTTTGATCTATCCCTCAGTATGTATTAACTTCACCGATTACTGGATGTTTATATCTAAATAACCGTTTGAGCTGTGTTATTGGAATTTGTAACAGAGATATAGTTCGTATATTTAAGTATATGTTCCAAATTTGACTTGTCTATGTGTAATAGTTTTTGTATAACGAGGGTGTAAAAAGTCGTCAAAACGCGCTTTGGACGGTTCGTGTAATATAACACACGGCGCGGTCGCCAGTTCCTTTGCTTGAACTTGGCTTGACTCGCTGCCGCGTGTCTAGATAGGCTTTCTTTTGTAATATGTCTTTAACACGGCTTTTGAATTTACCTTCTGTGAGCCCCGTTATTTCCTCAGGGATTTTATTATAAAAACGTACACAATTCCCTAAAAATGATTTATGGCTCGTTTTGGACAATCTGAATCGAGGTACAGCCAATTTATTCTTATTTCTAGTATTAAAGCTATGAGTGTCACTATTTAACTTAAATTTATCTAAATTTTTCCTGACATACATAATATTTTCGTAAATGTACAAAGATGGTAGGGTCAGTATATTTATCTCTTTAAAGACCTCTTTTAAAGAGTCTCTTGGGCGCATCTCATAGATGGCACGAATTGCACGTTTTTGCAGTATGAAAATAGTCTCAATATCTGCTGCTGACCCCCACAGTAAAATACCGTATGACATAAGACTATGGAAATATGCAAAGTAAACTAATCTAGCTGTAGCTACATCTGATAGTTGCCTGATTTTATACACCGCATATGCTGCAGAGCTTAATTTCCCTGACAATACGTTAATATGATTACCCCATTGTAACTTAGAATCTGTGGTTAATAAAAGTGTTCTTTACTGCTGTAGTAGCTGTAGTATTGTTAGTTTGTTTTTCTCAATAAAGGCATTTGCCACGAAAAAAAAAACCTTAGAATCTATATTCATGCCAAGGAATAAAGTTGCATTGTCAAGCTTTAGTATTTCACCATCAAGAACTACATTCGATTCTATGTACCTAACGTTAGGTAATGAAAATTTCAGGCATTTAGTCTTTTTCGCATTCAATAACAGATTGTTAGCTGCAAACCATTTAGATATTACTACTAAAGCGTTATTTACATGTACAAGCTCACTATCTTTCCTATCCACTTTGAATAAAACGAGCCATAAATCATTTTTAGGGAATTGTCACATGTTACGAATTTATATAAACTTATGTTTTTCACATAAAAGACAGTATATAAAAACCTATAGTCACATTTTAAGGATTTATTTACAAGCCAAAATTGAATAAAATCAATTTTAATTTCAATAATTTTTACTTATTGTTACGCGAATGCGAACGCCAATCAGAGCGCGTGACGTCACACCACTGGCACGCACCGCACCGCTGACTTACGCTTCCTATGAAATGTTCCTGATTTCGACACATTTTAATTATTCATAACTTAAAAACCACTGAACCGATTTTGATGCAACTTATACCGTGCCCTAAGTTGGTCCGAATTTAAGCAAAAAAAGTCAATAACGAAAATGGATCTTATATTTTCAGAGAGACATTTTAGTTATTGACTTTATTTTTGGTTTAAGTATGGACCAACCAAGGGCACAGTATAAGTTGCATCAAAATCGGTTCAGTGGTTTTTAATTTTTAAGTTATGAATAATTAAAATGTGTCGAAATCAGGAACATTGCATAGGAAGCGTAAGTCCAGCCTGTGATGTGACGTCACGCGCTGTCAGATGACAGTTCGGAACGTTTTAGCCGGACTTCAAAAAATCATTTTTATTTACGTATTTTTAAATTGAAATTTCATATATTTTTGCATAAAAATATGATATTCGTGTATGAAATGGGTCTATCTATCATATAAAAGCAATTCCAAAAATTAGTCAACATCCCTATTGTGTACGTTTTTATAATAAAATCCCTGATGAAATAACGGGGCTCACAGAAGGTAAATTCAAAAGCCGTGTTAAAGACATATTACAAAAGAAAGCCTATTATAAAATTAGCCAATACATAGAAGACAAAGATGCCTGGAAACCTCTGCAACCGCCTGTAAATAAATTATGTAACCAAGATAATAATTGTAAACACATATTTAAAAAAAGCAATCCCTATGAGTTTCTTGCTCATTCTTCTCATAGAGGTGCCTTGCGAATGAGCGGTAGAGTATTAAAATAAAATGTAAAATTGACTTGCAAAAGTGCTCCATTGTAGCCTATTTGAATAAATGAATTTTGAGTTTGAGTTTGAAACTCCTTCGGAACATTGTTGGAACATAATGTACATCGTGGATAAAAAATAAACGTTCAGTCCTCATTGTTGAATTTTAATACTAAGTTTAATATTTGTACTCGGGACCTACGTTCTCGAATAAAGAATTTATTATTATTTAAACGAGTCGTGATGTCGCGCAGGTTCGCTGGGCAACGGCACGTGCGGCGCGGGCTCGTGGGCATGCGGCGCGCGCGGCGCGTGCGTGCCGGCCGCGGCGCGCTGCGACGGCCGCGCCGACTGCCCCGCCGGCGAGGACGAGCGGGACTGCTGCGCGCCGGGGGAGCACCGCTGCGCCGAGCTGTGCCTGCCGCCCGTGAGTGTCTGCGCCGCCCTGCCGTGCCGAGCGTCACACCCGCGCTGTCACTGACACTCTCCCCGCGCAGCACCTGCTGTGCGACGGCAGCGCGCAGTGCGCGGACGGCTCGGACGAGGCGGGCTGCGGCGCGAGCGGCGGCGAGCACGCACCCTGCGCGCCCGGCGCCGTGCGCTGCTCCGGCCGCTGCGTGCCGCGCGCGCTCGTCTGCGACGGCCGCGACCACTGCCTCGACGGGGGCGGCGGCGGCGCCGGCACCGACGAGGACCCGCGCCTCTGCTGTGAGTGCCGAGCCGCGCGCGCACGCTACGCTCCCGCGTGAAGTCGTCCGGTGCGTGACGCGTGTCGTGTGTGTGCAGCGTCGTACGCGGCGGCGACGTCCCCCCACGGCGAGGGCGGGTCGCGCGGCGCGTGCGGCGCCGGCCAGTGGACGTGCGGCGACGGCGCCTGCGTGCCGCGGGCGGCGCTCTGCGACGGCAACGACGACTGCGGCGACTACACGGACGAGCGTCACTGCAGTGAGTGTTCCCCGCTCGAGCACGCACGCCGTCTCGAGGCGCGCGGCGCTCACCCGCCCCGTGTGCGCAGACGTGAATGAGTGCGCCGCGCGGAACGGCGGGTGCGCGCACAACTGCACGGATCTGGGCGTGGGGCGCGCGTGCTGGTGCCGCGCGGGGTGGCGGCGCGGCGCGGGCGGCGCGTGCGCGGACGTGGACGAGTGCGCCGAGGACCGGCCGTGCGAGCACGCGTGCCGCAACACGCCCGGCTCGTACGTCTGCTCGTGCGCCGCCGGCTACACGCTCATGGCGGACCGGTCGTCGTGCTCGGCGGCGGGCGGCGCGCGCGCCTCGCTCGTGTTCACCAACCGGTACTACATCCGGTCGGTGGAGCTGCCGCGCGGGGACGACGCGGCCGCGTGGGGTGCGCGCGACGAGCTGCCGGCGACGCTGCTCGCGCACAACCTGACCAACGCGGTCGCGCTGGACGCGGACTGGGCGGCGGGCTGCCTGTACTGGAGCGACGTGACGCGCGTCGGCTCGTCCGTGGAGCGGTCGTGCGCGGACGGCGTGCGGCGCGTGCTGCACGCGGCCACGCTGCAGAACCCGGACGGGCTGGCGGTGGACTGGGTGGCGGGCAACGTGTACTGGTGCGACAAGGGCACGGACAGCGTGGAGGTGTCGCGCGCGGACGGGTCGCACCGGGCGGTGGTGGCGCGCGGCGGGCTGGCGGAGCCGCGCGCGCTGGCGCTGCTGCCGCGCCGCGGGCTGCTCTACTGGTCGGACTGGGGCGCGGGGGCGCACATCGCGCGCGCCGGCATGGACGGCTCGGCGCGGCGCGTGCTGGTGCCGGCGCTGGGCTGGCCCAACGCGCTCACGCTCTCGCTCGCCTCCGACGAGCTGTACTTCGCGGACGCTCGCGAGGACTACATCGCCGTGTGTGACCTCGACGGCGACAACCTGCGGATCCTGTTCTCGAGAGGTGAGCCCCTCTCCGCCGCCGCGAACGCTCGCTGTCGACTGTCTATTTTGCTAGATCGATCGCATCGTGGACTTCCAGTCGCCACATCGCGGCTCCGTCGGTGTGTGAACTCGACGGTATATATACCGCGAGAACCTATAATTATTATTGGCTTTTTGTTTTTGACGTGACAACGTCTTATAATTCGATGGAGCCGGCTGCACGCACGAAAAAACATGAGTCATGCGGCGTTACCTCGCTCTGAGGCGTTCCATGTAAGGCTTGAAGTGCAAGCGAGAGCGCGGAACGAGCGACAAAGAAGCACAATCGGCCTTTGCGTTCGGCAGCGTTCGACATCCGTCTCTCTCCTACTTGAGTGAGCGATGCGTCTGCGTGGACAGCTGCTATACTATACTACATTTACATGTTTTGATCGAGTATCAAGTGCAGTGAAAAGTGAATGTGGTGTCAAATGGTGAAAAATTGACATAATTGTATTTATGCGTACAAATAAATCTAACTTGATCAATTTCATTGTGATTTCCAATCACCTCCTTCTACAAATCTATTAAACAAATGAAATTAAAATTTTGAAAAATGCTACCATTACATCAGTATTTTCTTAAGACGTTGTCACGTTCAACTATCATCGTCAGTAAATCGACTTTACAGACAACCAATTTTTTTTATTATAAGAATTAAAAAAAAATATATTTTGTCTGTAAGCTGTAGGTCTTCCTAAGATGTATTAAATAAATATACGTGAATGCGTTAAATTAAACTTCTCAGCGTAGTTTGAAAGAAACGAAACGTACCTAATTAGGAATGAAAACGCCAGGCGCGCATTAAAAATGAAAATTCGCTATGAATTCTGGTCATTTTTGGTATAGTCTAGTAAAAGAAGAAATGTGGATCGAAAAGTCGAAAGCAGAAAAACTAACTTTAGAACTTTGTTTGGACTAGTTAGGAGATAAACATACTAAAAGTCCCCACCCCTCCGAGGTTAGCCCGAGGGGGGGGAGGCCGAGGAAGGTCCCATTTTTAAGTTTTTTGCTTATATGTCAAAATCTGTGCGCTGTACGATATTTTGTTGTACTACATTATGAAAGCTCATAAATTTCTTACAACTTTGGCCTTATAGTCCGGTCAATTTAGACCAAAAAATGAGAGTGAAGTTACATAAAGTCCCAACAAGCTGAATTTTTGTAAAGTTGTTCAAAAAATAATTATAAACAATGTCTAGAAGTTCCCCATCATTCCCCTGTAAGGAAATAAATAATTCAAGGTCAAAGGTAAAAAAAATTAGTTTTTCGCGATTTTCAGCAAAACGGTAAGTTTTATCATAAAAATATCTTAGACAAAATTGTAGATCATAAAATTGTCTACAAAAAAATATTTAATACTTTTTTTTCTACGAGCCACCGTTTTTGAGATATAACGATTCAAAAAGTTGTAATCTCTTATATAAAATCGTTCGTACACTTTCGTGCTATCAACGCACAGCCCAAACGGCCGGACGGATTGAGCTGAAATTTGGACAGCGTATTCCTTGGAAGATTTCATCGTGCAATAAGAAGCGATTTTTTGAAATTCCCTCAGGAAAAGGAATTATTCCCGAAAAACGTTTGTATGCAAATCCGTAACCGTTTACCCGATTGAGCTGAAATTTTGTAAAACGATTGTTGGGATTGTGTTGAGGAACATTGAATTGTTTTTATGACACAATTTAACTTTAAATAGGGGGTAAGGGGGGGTCAAAGTTTGTATGGTAAATTTAGAACCGCTCGCGCTGGCCCTATTGAGCTGAAATTTGGTACAAAGGTAGACCAAGTCCTAAAAAATGATATGGGATACTTTTTATTCCAAAAATCAACCTCTAAGGCGGGATAAAGGAGGTCAATGTTTGAATACGAAATCAGTAACTAATGACCCCATTAAGCTTCAATTTGGTTTAGACATAGTTTGAGCCTAATTTTTTGTAGACAATTTTATGATCTACAATTTTGTCTCAGATGTTTTTATGATAAAACTTACCGTTTTGCTGAAAATCGCGAAAAACTCATTGTTTTGACCTTTGATCTTGAATTAAATTTTTTCCTTACAGGGGAATGATGGGGAACTTCTAGACATTGTTTATAATTATGTTTTGAACAACTTCACAGAAATTCAGCTTGTTGGGACTTTATGTAACTTCGAATGTCTAAATTGACTGGACTATTAACATTTTTTATCTATCTCCAATCGTTCTCCAGCTATGAGCTTCCAAACATGGTCTATTTTTAAGACGCTGAAATTAGTTTTCCATACAAAGTCGGTATATCTTGCAAATAAAATTTGACCAACTTCTGGTTGTCTTACCATAATGAAACTTAGCAAATGTCTAGAAATCTGATGACAGTTCAAAAACCTGGTACCACTGAGCTGATCTGATGATGGAGCCAGGAGGTGTCTACTGAAACTCTTCAATGGATATTAGTAATCCCGTAGAGTTTGGACACATTACATTCGAATTGATAGAATAGAATAAACTTTATTTGCATCAAACATTATAATAACAATTATGATCATAAATTAAAACTAAGCACGCATGTTTGACCAGCTCCGCTGGCATACAAAATTTGGTAAAATTACAATAATATAAGATTCAAAATACAAACAATGTCAAAAATTCAACTGTGATTAATAATTCTAATGTTAATAAAAAAATGTATTCCATTTTATCGATTTGATTTCATATTTAAATATTCATTAATGTCATAAAAACAATTCTCAATTAGCCACTTATATAATTTTGTTTTAAATAATTTGTATGGGAGCTCTCTTATGCTCTTTGAAATTTTATAAATTATTTTAATAACTATGTTATTGCAGTTTTTTGCAGCTAGAGCAGATCTACAATAGGGCTGTTTTAATTTTGTAGGGTCTCTCCGACATAGTCTTACATTTTCATGATCATCAACCTTCTTAAATAATTGAGGATGCTCCCTTACAAATAAGCCAATTTGCATTATATACAAGCATGTCACAGTCAAAATACTCATTTTTTTAAATAAAGTTCTACATGACACCAATGGATCCACGCCACAAATTGCCCTAACGCACTTTTTTTGCACCATAAACACCTGCTTAATATCTGTAGAGTTTCCCCATAATAAAAGTCCATACCTTAACACGGATGCTACGTAACCGTGATAGGCTGTGAGAGCCGCGCTCTCATTGACGGTCCGTCTCAGCCGTTTCAAAGCGAAGACAAACTGGTTCAGTTTAGTAGACACATGCGCTACATGAGTTTTCCAGTTGCATTGCTGATCTACAATAATTCCAAGAAATTTATATTGATCTGTTCTGGTCAAAAATTGGTTCTTACATTTTACCTTATAATTATGTTCAGTGGTATTATAATTGCGAAAATTCAAATATTTGGTTTTTGATAGATTGACACGGAGCTTATTGTTCTCTAACCAGTTCACGATAGAGTCAGCTGCAGAAATTATTAGACGCTCGTGTTCAGGTGTACTTGACAAAATATTCTTGTCGGCAAAAAGCACACATTTATGCAACACTGATGATGGCAAGTCATTTGTGTTAATGAAACGTAGGCAATTCCTGGTCCATTATAAGACCCTCGTCAGCAAGTGTTACGCAAGTGAAAAGGTCTCATCAATTCGAGTGTAATGTGCCCAAACTCGACGGGTCGACGGGTTTACTAATAGTCATTGAAGAGTTTCAGTAGACACCTCCTGGCTCCATTATCAGATCAGCTCATTGGTACCAAATTATTGAACTGTCATCAGATTTCTAGACATTTGCAAAGTTTCATTATGGTACGACAACCAGAAACTAATAAACTAATTTCAGCTTCTTAAAAATAGACCATGTTTGTAAGCTCATAGCTGGACAACGATTGGAGATAGATAAGTGTAGAGGCCAAAGTTGTAGGAAATTTTATGAGCTTTCATAATGTAGCACAACAAAATATCGTACAGCGCACAGTTTTTGACATATAAGCAAAAAACCTAAAAATGGGACCTTCTTCGGCCTCCCCCCCCCCCCCTCGGGCTCACCTCGGAGGGGTGGGACTTTTAGTATGTTTATCTCCTGAATAGTTCAAACAAAGTTCCTAAGTTAGTTTTCTGCTTTCGACTTTTCGATCCACATTTCTTCTTTTACTAGACTATACCAAAAATGACCAGAATTCATAGCGAATTTTCATTTTTAATGCTGACTTTTCGATCCACATGCCTCGTTTGGGCACTCATTGACTGGACTAGTATTGTATTTTAGATGATGTATGTAATGTAATGTATTTTTGGTAGCAGTTTTACCTATTGTTAACTTTAAGTTGATGTCCTGTAGGTGGGTCATTAATAAAAAAAAGAAAAAAGCGAGAAATACGTTTAGTAGGACATACGTTTGCGAACAATCGGAGTTTGATCAAACGCGTCTAGACGACGAGCAGGGAGGAGTCGGGCGGCGGTGTGGGCCCGGGGCGGGCGGTGACTCGGTGCGTTGTCGCAGATCAAATGCCGTGGCTGCGGCTGCACCACGTGTTCGCGCTGGGCGTGTGGGAGGGCCGCGTGTACTGGTCCGACTGGGAGACGCGCGGCGTCGAGTCGTGCCGGCGTCGGCCGCGCGTGCCCTACGTCGAGCGAGCCGGCGCGGAGCCGGCCGCCGGCGGCGCGTACGAGTGTCGCACGCTGCTCACCACCGTGCACAAGCCCATGGACCTGCGCGTGCGGCACGCGGCGCGCCAGCCGCCCGAGCCGCGCCTCACGCGCCTGTGTGAGAGCCTGCGCTGCGCCGGCCTGTGCCTGCTGACGCCGGGGGAGGCGGGCGGCGAGGCGGGCGCGCGCTGCGCCTGCCCCGAGCACTGGGCGCTGGCGGCGGACGGCCGCTCGTGCGAGCACCGGTGCGGCGAGGCGCACTTCGTCTGCGAGCGGACGCTCAAGTGCATCCCGTTCTGGTGGCGCTGCGACACGCAGGACGACTGCGGCGACGGGTCGGACGAGCCGGCGCACTGCCCGCCGTTCCGCTGCCGGCCGGGCCAGTTCCAGTGCGACGGGTCGCGCTGCCTGCACCCGGCGCACATCTGCGACGCGACGCCGCAGTGCGCGGACGGCAGCGACGAGCGCGACTGCGACAAGTTCACGTGCCTGTCGTCGCAGTGGAAGTGCGCGGGCGACGCTGCGGCCGGCGTGCGCGCGCGCTGCGTGCCCGCCGCCGCACGCTGCGACGGACGGGACGACTGCCCCGGCGGGGAGGACGAGCGAGACTGTCCGCCGCGCACCTGCCCGCCTGACCACGTACGTTACTACATTATTTATTTATTAAATCGACAACTCCGAGTGTAGATTACAAAGTGACAAAATTTTTTTTTCTAAAATTGTCGACATGTCTACCGACAAAGTCGAGTTTTAGGTCGTCGTCAGTGGGAGAATCTCTATATATATATATATATATATATATATATATATATATATATATATATATATATATATATATATATATATATATGATTTTGGTGGATAGATAATTTGTGAAGTGGATATTGGAACGAAGTTCCTTATCGCGCGTTGTGAAAGGGGGCTAGACGGAAATAATTCTTACGAAAAAAAAAAGAAGAGCTACTTATTCACCTAGTAATAAGAAGAAATAGGGAAAAAAAGAGACACACGAACATAATGTGTCGTTATCGTTCGGTGCAGTTCACGTGCGCGACGGGCGGCGGGTGCGTGCCGCGCGTGTGGGTGTGCGACGCGGACGCAGACTGCGCGGACGGGTCGGACGAGGGCGCGGCGTGCGCGCGGCGAGCCTGCGCCCGCGACGAGCTGCGCTGCTCCACCGGGCGCTGCGTGCCCGCCGCCTGGCGCTGCGACGCCGAGCCCGACTGTCTCGCCGGCGAGGACGAGCGGGACTGCGACGCGCTGCACGCGCCGCCGCCCTGCGACGCGACATACTTCCGCTGCCCGGACGGCCGCTGCATCCCGGGCCGCTGGCGCTGCGACTTCGAGGACGACTGCGGCGACGCGGCCGACGAGCGCGCGTGCGCGCCGCGCGCCTGCTCCGAGTCCGAGTGGCGCTGCGCCAGCGGCGAGTGCGTGCGCGCCGCCGACCGCTGCGACGGCGCCGCGCACTGCGCCGACGGCAGCGACGAGCTGTGCGACACTTGCGCGCACACCGCGCGCCGCTGCGCCAACGAGACGCGCTGCGTGCTGCGGTACGTGCCGGGGTCGCGGCGGTGCGTGCGGTGCGTGCCGCCGCCGGCAGTGCAGCGTCAGTGTGCGTGCGCAGGGAGCGGTGGTGCGACGGCGAGGCGGACTGCGCGGACGGGTCGGACGAGGCGGCGTGCGGCGGCGGCGCGGACGCGGGCGGCGAGCGCGCCTGCGCCCCGCGCCTGTGGTGCGGCGCCGGCGCGTGCCTGCCGGCCGCGTGGCGGTGCGACGGCCGCCGCGACTGCGCCGACGGACGCGACGAGCGCGACTGCGCCGACACGGCGTGCCCGCAGGACATGTTCCGCTGCGGCGACGCGACGTGCCTGCCGGCGCACCTCGTGTGCGACGGACGCGCGGACTGCGCGCGCGCCGACGACGAGGACGACCTGCTGTGTACGTGTGTGTGCGCCGCGCTCGTGTGGTGGTGCGGGCGCGGCTCACCGGCGTGCGTGTGTGTGTGCACAGGCTCGCGGCGCCGGTACCTGGGCGAGGCGGCGTGCGCGGGGGGGACGGACGGCGACACGCTGTGCCCGGACGGACGCTGCGTGCCGCGCGACACCTCCTGCGACCGACTCGGTACGCACCGTCACGCCGCCGCTCGCGTCCCCGGTGACGTCACGCCGCCGCCACTGTATCCGCGTGTCACGTTACAGAGGCGGACGAGGCGTGCCACGTGACCGCCTGCTCGCAGCTGTGTCTGCCCAAACACAACAACCACACTTGCAAGTGAGTTCACATACTATTTTAAAGTGTTATGCCGGCTCCTCATTCACGCGCGATCCGCGCCGTGATATTCATGCCGTGACTTCGCGGTTCGCGGTTCACGGTAACGATAGCATCTACACCTACACATCGCGAGTTGTGAACCGAGCGCGATCCCTTTGACGCGGGTAGAAAAACCGACTCCGATCGGGGAACGCCGCGACCCGCGAACGCGAAGCCGCGAACGCTAGGCGCGATGCCGTGAAACTATCCACATTCACAAATCGCGGCCTTCACGTGCGGATCGCGCGTGAATGAGGAGCCGGCATTACACATTTTAAAAAAGAGGTCATTTACAGAAGGAGTCATTTTTATTAACGCTGAAAAAGAAACTACTTTTTCCTATTGGGGGTGCGATGCGACTTTATCCTATCGGGGGTACGGGAGGGGCACGTGGGACTCCTCGTGCGGGACGATAGCTCTCTTATTTTTTTTTTCATTATACCTTCATCGAGGCGATTCGACGGCTCTCGTTTAGCGACACACGCTATTTAGTCCGTATCGTGTTCGCGACGGACGAGTGACACGGTGCGCGTACGACAGGTGCGTGAGTGGGTTCAGGCAGCGCGTGCTGGCGGACAACAGCACGAGGTGCGAGGCGGGCGGGGACAAGGCGCTCGTGGTGCTGGGGGAGGGCGGCGTGCTGCGCGTGTGGGACGCGCACAAGCACGAGCGCGACCACGCCGCGCCCGGGGACGCCGCGCCCGAGCCCCCGCGACCCGAGATCACCTGCCTCACGGGCGCGCTACTCGACGGCGCCTGGTGGGCGTGGTGGGGCGACGCCGCCGGCCGCGTGTCGCGGCGTGACATCACGCGCGCGCTGAAGGCGGGCGCGCGCGTGCCGCCCGCCGAGGCGGACGTGGTGGCGCGGGAGGCGGGCGAGGTGCGCGGCGTGGCCGTGGACCGCGTGGCGCGCCGCCTCTACTGGGCGGTGGCGGAGCGCGGCGGCGGCGGCGCGCTGCACTGCGCCGCGCTGGACGGGCGGCGGCGCGTGACGCTGCGGCGGCGCGCGGACTCCGAGCCGGACGAGGTGGTGGTGGCGGAGGGCGCGCGCCGGCTGCTGTGGACGGAGCGCGGCGCGGCGCCGGCCGTGCTGGCGGCGGCGCTGGACGGCGCGGGTGCGCGCGCTCTGCCCGGGGGCCGCATGCGCCGCGCGGGTGCGCTCGCGCTGTACGCGCCGGCGGCCACACTGTACGCGGTGGACGCGCACCGCGGCACGCTGGACGCGATGCGGCTCGACGGCTCCGGGAGGGAGACCGTCGCGGTCTTCTCGCAGGCGTCCGGTGCGTGTCACACGTTTGCTGTAGAAACTCTTCAAATAAATAATTATACTAAAGTTATTAGCAGCCTGTAAATCGCTAATAACTTTAGTATTTTTCTCCACAGTGGCTTGCAATTCTTCGTTCTTCGCAGTCATAAATTTGACACTCTCCGTAAGCTCTCGAATGACGCCGCGAGTTTCAGCACTTGCATCCGAAAACTTTCGGTTAAATTCGCTAAGAAATCGAGCTAGTGTCTCGTCGAGCTTTTTATTTATGTATTGTTTAAGATCTTCGGCGCTGAGCGCATTAGGTGCATCGATGCAGATTTTTGAGGATTTTGGTAATGTGTTACTGGGTTCAGATAACTTATCCTTATCTCTTTTTGTTCTCGCGGCCACTCTGAAGCCGCGTCTCCAGCTCTTTTTTTGGTCTACACTCTCAACAAAAACACGTCAACACACAGCAAAATTCCCCTACACAAAAAAATAATAATGTCTATGCTTCAAGCTTCAACAAATGTTTTTGCTTTATTTATTTATTTACTAGCTGAGCCCAACGGTAAGCTTCAACAAATGTTTTTGCTTTCCATAGCCGATGGAAAGCAAAGCAGCAGAGCTGGAGATACGGCTTGAGGGTAGACAATATAAAACTTATCTTTGGTGTTTTCCGTGATTTTACGTCGACTTTCGAAGAGTTCTATGTTTCTGAATAGCACGGTATGTTCCTTGTGGGTTAATTTCACTTTGCACTGACTTTCGTAACAATTGGTGATGTAATTCTAAGATTTTTAAAAATATTTTTGGGGAGCGTATATGTACACAAGTGGCAGGGTCGCCAGAAAAAATGAATTGCTGAGAAACATCAAGTCGGCCGTCGGTCATCCACGATTTACTAGTATATGGTATTCGACTCGGAGGCAACGGCTTCTATATTATTACTAGCTTACCCGGCAAACGTTGTTTTGCCCGGGACTGCCATTCCAACCAACTAAACCGACCAACTGAAATTGACCAACTATTTTTCTTTCTTAACGAATCAACTTTTTAGTTGGTTGGATTGGAATACTTTAAAAATTAAAATTTGTTCTTATCTACACAACTCAAAACTGACCAACTATTTTTCTTTCCCAACCGAACAACTTTTTCATTGGTCCGAATAATGTTTTTAAACCTCTTCAACGTGAATAATTTTCCTAAATACACAGAACGTTAAATAAAACCAAAGCGTACATACATGACAGATGACAGCTGTCAAACTTGTAATGTCAATATCTCGGAAAGTACTTGTCCTAGAATGACGCTGTCATGGAAGAAATGAAAGATCTAAAGGAGATCTTCATTTCAGATGACAGCTGTCAATCTCGGAAAGCGCTGGTCCTAGGCTGATCTCGATGACAGCTGTCATTTTAAATGACGATCTCCTCAAGACCTTTCATTTCTTCTATGACAGCGTCACTCTAGGACGAGTACTTTCCGAGATATTGACATTTTAAGTTTGACAGCTGTCATCTGAAATGTAGATTTCCTCAAGATCTTTCATTTCTTCCATGACAGTATCACTCTAGGACGAGTACTTTCCGAGATATTGACATATCAAGTTTGACAGCGGTCATCTGAAATGCTTACCTAGGAAGAGTTCTTTCCGCGATATTTTTATTTCAAGTTTGAAATATTATTATATGTTCAAAAATACATACATCTTATAGACCAACTAAATAGTTGTTTAGTTGAGAAAGAATACAGTTGATCCGTTTTGATTAAGAATTTCAATTGGTCCGAAGGGAACATTTTTGTTATAAATAAAATATCCGATCAACTGGTTGGTCCGATAAGAACAAATCGATTAATCGAGTCCATTCTGACCAACTCGTTGATCGGTTCAATTGGTCAGAATGGCAGTCCCGGTTTTGCCATATAAATAATTTCCTAGTAATTTCTAGTGTAGACAAAAATAGCTTACTTATTGGAAGTATGTATGTATTTTAGAATGTGTATATTCATAGGCGTACCCAGGGGGGGGCAGGGGGGGGCAGCTGCCCCCCCCTGGAAATCGTATGTCTTATATAATATCTGTAGAACAAGAAATAAAATTTCTTGGCGCTCGCAATAAGCTGCTCGCGCTATTTTAAGGAAGAATATTATAATTTTTCTACCGCACGGAGCAAGTTAACCGCACTATTTTCCTTGCCAAAAATATAAAATTTTCTTGGCGCTCGCAGCGAGCTGCTCGCGCTTTTTAATGAAAGAATATTTTAATTTTTCTACCGCTCGCAGCAAATTAACTGCACTATTTTCGCTACCAAAAATATAAAATTTTCTCAGGTCTCGCAGCAAGCTGCTCGCGCTATTTTAAGGAAGAATATTATAATTTTTCTACCACTCGGAGCAAGTTAACCACACTTTATACCTTGCCAAATATAATAAAAAATTCTTGGCGCTCGCAGCAAGCTGCTCGCGCTTTTTAATGTAAATATAATTTAATTTTCTACCGCTCGCAGCAAATTAACTGCAGTATTTTTGCTACCAATAATATAAAATTTTCTCGGGGCTCGCAGCAAGCTGCTTGCGCTATTTTAAGGAAGAATATTATATTTTTTTCTACGGCTCGGAGCAAGTTAACCACACTTTTTTCCTTGCCAAATATATAAAATTTTCTTAGCGCTCGCAGCAAGCTGCTCGCGCTTTTTAATGGAAGTATATTTTAATTTTTCTACCGTTCGCAGCAAATTAACTGCAGAATTTTCGCTACCAAAAATATAACATTTTCTCGGGGCGAATATTTCAATAAAAAAGGATGAATATTTAAATTTTCTTACGCTATGTGCGAGCCGAAATCAAAGTATGGCGTACCTTTAAATAGGTCCTACCTGCTCAACGTTAAAACATATGGCACATAACACAGGCACAAAGTTCAAGTTCAGTAAAAAAATCTGAATCCGCCCTTGCCTGCCCCCCCCTAGACCAGAAGCTGGGTACGCCTATGTGTATATTGTATGTATGTAAGAATGTGGTATATGCGTGAAATAAGCATTATTTTATGGAAAATTTTTTCAAACAAAAGTAAAAAATTAAATTTTATGAAAACATTGTCTCTTATAATTTTTTCATACAACCAATATTTCCATTGACATTTCAAAATAAAGATTCATAATGATTGATTTTTTGGAAACTATGAAAATCTTAATTGTTCAATTACATTTTTTTAATTAAATTAAATTAAAATTACATTTTTATAAGATCAGCAACATTTTCGATATAAATAAAAAAAAGTATACTAACAACACAAAATTCGTTGTTATTGAAAGCTCGTGTCACGTGTTGAGTACTTTTGAGGTTATAAAATCACTTGATTAACTAATCGTGCAAAATACACTCAAAATTGATAATTTAATTATTATTGATAAAATAGGAATGATTAAAAGTTAATATGAGAGTTACACTGAGACAGCAAAATAATAATTGTCAACGTTACTACTACACACTTGATGCATAAACAATAATGATGGCCGACAACTGTGTAGGGAGTGAGAAAGAAAGGAGACCGGCATCGTTCTCATCCCTACTCCTTGCTGTTTACTGGGTCAGAAGTGACACCTGTAGACATCTGGCGGGGATAAGTAATTAAATGACGATTGATCAGTTTTCGACCGGAGAGGAAAAATGATTAAATTACTAAAATGGCTATTAAAAAATAAGGGTTGATCGTAGAAGGTTGAAAATTGAGGATTGTATGTATTTTTGTATGTTGTATCATAAAAAAATAGAAATTAAAAATTTAGTCTAAAAAATAAAAAAATAAAAATTTAGGGGTGGACTACCCCTAACATTTAGGGGGATGAAAAATAGATGTTGGCCGATTCTCATAGATACCGGATAAGCACAAAAAATTTCATCAAAATCGGTCAAGCCGTTTCGGAGGAGTATGGCAACAAAAACTGTGACACGAGAATTTTATATATTAGATAACAAAGCACACGACACAACTTACAAAATGAGCAACGATCGCGTCTATCGGACGAACTAATCGGGTCGGCGACGTCGACAGGTCGCGAGGGCGTCGGCAACGGGTCGGTGAGCGTAGTGTACGCGCGTGCGTGCGTGCGCATGGCGGCGTGGGAGGAGTGGGTGTGGTGTGTGACGTCACGCGGCGTGTGGCGCGTGTCGCGGCGCGGGGGCGGCGCGCTGGCGGCGCGGCGCGGGGCTCGTGCGCGTGCGCCTCTGTCCGCCGTCACCGTGCTGCACGCGGCGCTGTTCCCGCCGCTGCCGCCGCACGCGGACCCGTGCCGCGCCGGCGCCGCCTGCCACGCGTCCGCGCTCTGCGTGCGAGCCGACACGCCGGCCGGACACTCCTGCCTCTGCCCCGACGGACTCGTCGCCGCCGACGCCTCCACCGACGTGAGTTTACACCGATTCCATTCATATAATTGAGTCGTGTGATATCGGCGCGTGCTCATCCCGTCATCATTTCACCGGGGATAGATTCGCTTTGCAGGAGGTCGTCTAGGTGGGTACACTAACAGTGCCAGTTATTCTACCGCCTGAGCAGTGATGTTCAAACATTACTGTGCTCCGGTAGGAGGGCACCAGCACGGCTAGTGAAAATACTGGGCTAAAGAGTCTTCACATCTTATGACTCTCGAGTGAGAAGCGTCGGTTTAGTGCTCCTA
The DNA here is from genome assembly GCA_947507615.1 of Hemithea aestivaria. Lineage (NCBI taxonomy): Eukaryota > Metazoa > Arthropoda > Insecta > Lepidoptera > Geometridae > Hemithea > Hemithea aestivaria. Next base: position 161,334 of record OX382347.1, read on the forward strand.
GATTTTTTTTTTTTTTTCATTTTTTTTCAATTTCACATCATTGTGAAATCCTAAGTAGCACTGTACTGATTATGGGCAGCGTTATCTCTTAACATCAGGAGAGCGTCTCGCTCGTCTTTTACTTCATCAAATAAAAAAAATCCCGGTGTGTCGTGCACAGAGTAACGTGACGTGCGTGATCCCGCGCACGGGGCTGGCGGGCGCGGGCGAGGGTGCGGGCGGCGGCGCGGCGGGCGGTGGCGCGGCGGGCGGCGCGTGCCCGCTGTGGTGCGGCGCGGGGCGGTGCGTGTCGGACGCGGCGGGCGCACGCTGCGAGTGCGGCCCGCTGTACGCAGGCGTGCGGTGTGAACACTACCGCTGCGCCGCGCACTGTCTGCACCGCGGACGCTGCGAGCTGGACGCCGCCGCACCACCTGATGCCGCCGGGAAACGACCGCTTAAGGTACACACGCACTTGTACTGTGCGCTGTACTCACCGTACTGAACTGACGAACTTTGTACCGACTGACAGTAAACAAATACATTCATTAATAAAATTCTATCAGTGGAAATCATCGTTGGCTAATCGTATTTTGTATACTCATTATCTTTGTAAGCTTCACTCGGAGCTGTTGATTTTCCAAATAAAAAATATAAAATGTCGGTACTGAGGTGTCCCTGAACCCCTCGAAAAGGTATCATTGACGATTTTAGATGAAGATATTTTTCTCCTTCTTTCTTGTAACGTGTAACTACAGTATACTGAGTCACACTCTCGTATGTGAGTCGTTGATAATACTCTGATATTTTTGTAATGAGTAAAGTACGCAGATACATTAAGTAGACGCTGAACACGTGTGCATGTATATATATTCGTGTAATCCCGTGCAGTGCACGTGCACGGGCGGGTACAGCGGCGCCCGGTGTGCTGTGGCCCCGGCGCCGGCAGCGTGCGGCCCGCTGCGCTGCCTCAACGGAGGCTCGTGCGGCGCCACCTTCCTGCGCGTGCGCTGCTTCTGTCCGCCGCTCTACACCGGTACGTCACACGTTCCCGCACCACTCCCTCTCAACCGATTTATTAATCCAAATCCTACTGTTGATTTCTAGATTTTCGCCTGGACGCTACCGTGTTTCGGAAGGCACGTAAAACTGTGGGTCCCGGCTGTTTCCTGTGAGATATGTAGGAGGCAGTCGTCAGGTCATGTTGCAGGCCTTGTAGGAATTTCGGCGACCTGAAACTGCAACATATAGGTTAGCCACACGACCTATAATTTGTGATTTGACAAATTTTAAATAGGTTATACGATAAAATGTCACAGTGTAATTTAATTTAATTATTGTATGTTATGTGTCTGTGTCGGAGGAGTACACGGAGTGTACATCCCCTGCGCCACGTAGGTAGTGCACAGTGTAGTAATACAAGGAGGTGTCGGTACAGGCGCACGATGCGAGGCGTGCGCGGGCGGCGCGGCGTGCGGCGCGGGGGAGGCCTGCCACCTGGGGGAGGGGGGGGACGTCCGCTGCGAGCCCGACATATGCAACCTGTACTGTCTCAACGGGGTGAGTCGCACTCTGCTTCCTTCACACATATCACCTACTGACACTCGAGCATTTCTACAGGGATGTTGACTTTTTTTTTGTCCGTAATGTTGATTATCGAAAAATATTGGACACGTATTTTTTTATTTGTAAATCTGATAAAAAACGGGGGAAATACGACGCACTAAAGTTGCTTGATCGTGACGTCACACCACTAATTCTAGTACATTTTTGTTGAGTGGTGTGACATCACGCGTCCCACAGAATCTTATAAGCGTCAGGTATCATCTCAGGCATTTTTTTATTTTATTTGCAAGAAAAAAAATACTAATTGCATTATTTTTTGGTATTAAAAATACGGACAAATTGCGTATTTTAAAAATGTTGAGCTAGTCAACGTCCCTATTATCTACGTGGAACCATTCCTACCATGTGGATATGACACGATGGAGTCATGGAACATCACCATGTACACGCTATGTAGGTATATCGGGAAAATTCCAAGACATTTTACGTTGTTGACGCGTTCCAGTTCAAAATCTGTTTTAATCACATTGTTTGTGTTTAATTACTTTTGTAATCGTTTGCAGCTAATTAAAATCAGAGATCACTCGTCCGGTTCTAAAACCACACGAGGCGTTCCTCGAGGCTCACTCCTCGTCCCGCTACTCTTTCTCGTCTTTATAACCACTCACACGTCCGCGCTTGAATCGCTTCGCGCGCTCACTACTGATACCTACTAAACGTCTATTTTCTAGCAAACTTTTAAACCATTTTCAATGAAAAAAAAACATTATATAGTTAAAACTATTGTAGCAATTTAGGGTGTACTGACTGAAATTTCCGACTAGCAAAATTGTACACCAGCATGAGAGCCAGGGTCATGGATGGTTTCAGCCTAGAGAGGAGAAAGATCAGAAGAATTTAGAATAAGGGCGCCACTGATCTCCCTCCTACAAACGAGAAGCGGGGTTGGTACAAAATAAAAGTCATTAACAAAGTTATATAGGTTATTTTATTCCTTGGTTCCACATCATTGGTTACAACAAAAAACATGCATTAAATTATCTAAATAAATATGTAAGCAAGTTGAGGTACTGGTGAAATTAATTTATAGTACATACAATTCCGACTTATTACTAGCCGCTTAAACAAACTAGGATCTTATGGCGCGTGGCCTAAAATGGAACTAATTTAAGACAAAGGCCGTATTATGTTCATATGGTAAATTTACATGATATTAATATACCATAGGGTACCTAAGAATGGCTTAGGGCCCAAAAATAAAAAGGTACGTTACGATCGGAATTAAATTAGCAAATTAGGTTAAATATAAAAGGTTATTTAAGTAAGTCCAGTATTATTTATCACACGTGGTGTTGTCACAGGGAGCTGCTGATGGCCCTTCGACCGTGACCAGGAATCACCCACGTGGACAGAACAAAAGTTACAATAAATCTATTAAAAATCTTGCGTTATCGGCAGAGATTATATGGGGGAGTACTATATTCCTCACACGAATACTACAACAGGAGCCCTAGGGTCCTGCGGCACGCACGTGGCTGTACCACAAAATGGCGGCGACGGCGCGGCTTGAAAATCGGGAATTTAACCACGTAGAACGCAGCTGGGCAGCTACAGTAGCGCCACCCGCTGGAATATGCTCGGCGGCAGCCTCGCCTGCGACGGGCGGCGGCCGAAGCTTGAAGGGGGCGGAGCCCTAACCCGGGACCCTGTGAACAATTCACAGGTCTTAGGCCCGTTCCTATCAACCTACGGGAACATGGCGTTCCAGAGTAGAACAATCCTACCCACTCCAATAAAAAAAAATAAACTCACCACTTAAAAGTGGGTAGGCCGACACGGACACGTGGTCGCCCGGCGGACGTGCGGGCCGAACGGCACACGCAGCTCGGGGTGTCGGAAACAGTGCTATAGGAAAAGAACAAGATTAACATCGAGAAACCTCTAGAAATACCGACGTGGAAGGTCGGTCGGTGATGAAAAATTAACCGAGGTTACTCACCGGTGGTTAAACAAAACACTGATTTTACTGTATTTTTATGAAAACTTTTACTGGAGGCTGGGGAACTTGTCCCTATAAAAGAATAAAACACTCATGGGCGAGGGACGCCTCGGCAGAGCCTAGGCCTTCCCCCGCCCTAACCGCGACTTCTTACTTGTGCTCTCGATGCGTAAAAGAAAGAACAATGGGCGTGTTTTGCCTTATAAAGGATTTCATGGCGTCGTATGGCCTGGAGGGGAAAAAAAACATGGACGGCTGGGCTACCAGCGCATAAATCCAAATACTACTCAACAGACTTGACACGACTACCCTACTGTTTCAAAATATTAATCCGACCCGATAAGTAAAATATATCGAGTCGGCCTCACATATGACCCAAGGCGATTCCCTCACTATAAACCCTACCTGTAGTTGGTAGTGCCTACTATTTAATTGTTATTTATTGGAGAGGAAACCGATATAAATTGGTATTTAACTATTTATAACAATTTTATTATTTTAGAATTTATTATCATTTATTTGTCTTGGGAGAAAAAAAAAAAAAAAAAAAATAAAATCCTTTATTTGCAAGAATGTTGGTACAATAGATCTTAAAATTAATTCAAATTAATATTATTAATTAATTTCCTACCATTGAGTGGATTTTTATCTCCCTGGCAACTATTTATTTTTATTTGGCACATGATTTGCGCTTGTGACATTCATTAACAAAACTAAATGTCGGACTGACAGCTGACATTTTGACAGCTGACAACCAAACTTATTCATCCACCCACCTTTTTATAGGAAATTCAAGATATTTTTATTTGTTTGTTTCAATTACGGAGGGTGAATGAAAAACTTTAATTATTTACTTTAAAACATTGAAAATCTACAGTGAAAATATGCTAATATGATGTGGAATGTGTGTGAAGGTAAAACAAGTGAAATTTAAAAAATACTTTTTAAAAACAAGCTTTAATTGTTATCATCTTGCATCATAAAGTAGGTACTCGTCAAGACGAATAAAATGAGCCCAAACTCGATGGGGTTGCGTTGTTTTATGACAGAGTTCCTTTGGCCACCTTCCAGCTCCATCATCAGATCAGCTCGATGTCATAAAAATATTGCATTGTCATCCAATTTACACACGCATGCAAATTTTCAGCTCAATTGGAAACCGGGAAGTGGGTCAAATTAAACTTGCAAGATTTGATTACAGACAGACCGACAGACAGACAGACAGACAGACAACAGACAGGTGGAAGTAATATAAAGCTTGTAATTAACATTATTTTCCTAGGACCTAGTAGCTTATATTGCTACACTATAAAGAAATAAAATATCGAAAAAATTTTCCTCAAATATTAACACAGAGCATATAAAAAAATGCGAACTTGGCAATATGTGTTAATATTCCTTATTTTTTTGGTTTAAACACTTTTTACAAAATACCTCTCAATATTTCTTATTTTTACCTGCATATTATTAAACTAGAATATATAAGCTTTGATTTGATACAAAAATATTATGACTTGAAAAGTAAAATTTAGCACAATAAATCAAAACACCCATCTAATATATAAAATTCTCGTGTCACAGTTTTCGTTGCCATACTCCTCCGAAACGGCTTGACCGATTTTGATGAAATTTTTTGTGCTTATCCGGTATCTATGAGAATCGACCAACATCTATTTTTCATCCCCCTAAATGTTAGGGGTAGTCCACCCCTAAATTTTTTTATTTATTTTTTAGACAAAATTTTTAATTTCTATTTATTTATGATACAACATACAAAAATACATACAATCCTCAATTTTCACCCTTCTACGATCAACCCTTATTTTTTAATAGCCATTTTAGTAATTTAATCATTTTTCCTCTCCGGTCGAAAACTGATCAATCGTCATTTAATTAGTTATCCCCGCCAGATGTCTACAGGTGTCACTTCTGACCCAGTAAACAGCAAGGAGTAGGGATGAGAACGAAGCCGGTCTCCTTTCTTTCTCACTCCCTACACAGTTGTCGGCCATCATTATTGTTTATGCTTGAAGTGTAGTAGTAACGTTGACAATTATTATTTTGCTATCTCAGTGTAACTCTCATATTAACTTTTAATCATTCCTATTTTATCAATAATAATTAAATTATCAATTTTGAGTGTATTTTGTACGATTAGTTAATCAAGTGATTTTATAACCTCAAAAGTACTCAACACGTGACACGAGCTTTCAATAACAACGGATTTTGTGTTGTAAGTATACTTTTTAGGGTTCCGTACCTCAAAAGGAAAAAACGGAACCCTTATAGGATCACTTTGTTGTCCGTCTGTCTGTCTGTCAAGACCCTTTTTCTCAGGAACGCGTGGAGGTAGCAAGCTGAAATTTACAGAAAATACTAAGGTCCATTGCCTCTTGGAGCTGTGAAAAATTCAAACTTCTAGACCAACGCAATCAAAAGATATAGTCGAATATGTCGCAAATTTCAGCAAATTTTCGACATTCCCAAATAAATCAAAACCTACGGGGTACTTCTCGTGAACTCAGAATCTTGAAATTTGGCACGAAGCAACTCCTTAGAGCACAAATAAAGGAAAAATTGCGAAAACTATAAATTTTTATTTGCATCAAATGAAAAAAATATTTTGAATATTTTTATACCTACTACCCCTTTTCTCATGAACGCGTAGACGCATTACATTGAAATTCATATCAAATACTCAAGTCTATGATACCTTTAAACTGCGATAAAATCAAACCCCTATGTCAACGCATTCAAAAGAAACAGCAATTTTAGTCGCAATTTTAAACTCGCAACTACGCTCAAAAAATCAAAACCTACAGGGTACTTCTCGTGAACTTAGAATCTTGAAATTTGGTAAAAGGCTATTCCTTAGAGCACAGATAAAGGGAAAATTGCGAAATCTGTAATTTTTTTGTTACATCATATAAAAAAATATTTTTAAAAATTTCATACTTACTACCTCATTTCTCATGAACGCGTGCAGATTTTAAACTGAAATTCATATCGAATACTAAGGTCTATAATACCTTTAAACTGTAATAAAATCAGACCTCTATCTCAACGCATTAAAAGAAACAGCCATTTTAGCCGTATTTTTAAACTCGCGACTACTCTCAAGGGAATCAAAACCTACAGGGTACTTGCCGTTAACTCAGAATCTTGAAATTTGGTACGCAGCAACGTCTTAAATCATAGGCACAGGAAAAATTGCGAAAACTGTACATTTTTAGTTACATCATATAAAAAAAATATTTTTAACAATTTTGTATTTACTACCTCTTTCCTCAAGAACGCGTACAGGTATTAAATTGAAATTCATATCAAATACTCAGCTTTATAATAACTTTAAGTTGTAAAAAAATCAAACATCTATGTCAATGCAATCAAAAGAAACAGCAATTTTAGCCGCATATTTTCAAACTCGAAAGTACTCGCAAGGGAATCAAAACCTACAGTATATAATATATTATACCCACTTTTCCTTAGGGATCCGTACAAACCCGTAGGTTTGTACGGAACCCTCGGTGCTCGAGTCCTACTCGTACTTGACCGGTTTTTTTTTATTTATATCGAAAATGTTGTTGATATTATAAAAATGTAATTTTAATTTAATTTTATTAAAAAAATGTAATTGAACAATTAAGATTTTCATAGTTTCCAAAAAATCAATCATTATGAATCTTTATTTTGAAATGTCAATGGAAATATTGGTTGTATGAAAAAATTATAAGAGACAATGTTTTCATAAAATTTAATTTTTTACTTTTGTTTGAAAAAAATTTCCATAAAATAATGCTTATTTCACGCATATACCACATTCTTACATACATACAATATACACATTCTAAAATACATACATACTTTCAATAAGTAAGCTATTTTTTGTCTACACTAGAAATTACTAGGAAATTATTTATATGGCAAAACAACGTTTCAAACTCAAACTCAAAATTCATTTATTCAAATAGGCTACAATGGAGCACTTTTGCAAGTCAATTTTACATTTTATTTTAATATTCTACCGCTCATTCGCAAGGCACCTCTATGAGAAGAATGAGCAAGAAACTCATAGGGATTGCTTTTTTTAAATATGTGTTTGCCGGGTAAGCTAGTTATTGTATAAATCTTCAGCGCCTAGAACAGAATCCTGAGAATGGAAATATTAAATTGTACGTAGCTCGTACACAATAAATTAAAACTATTTTAGTTTATATTTTTTAATTTTAGATATACGTAACTATTCATGTTGAACTGTTTTTCTAAATTTCCGTTGAATTTTAATAAAATAATAGCGGATTGAAATTAATCATGGAAAAATATTACGAAACGCGGAAAACGAGACAAAGATCTTACATGTCGACTTTAAGACATGTAAAATTGTTCTAATTTTATTTTTTTCCTTACAAAATGTACTAATTTCGAAAGATAGTATCATGAGGATCATAACAATAAATAATTTTAATAAAATAAAGTGATTTATAAACATTTTAAAAGCAGATTTCACTGGCACGCATGAAAACTTCGAAACTTTAATTTAAAAAAATATGTTTTTTAATTTTAACAAGAACTTGACTTCAGATTTAATGATCACAGATTAAAAATATTTATTACGAAGCCATTTACAATCAAATTTACGCAAATTTTTAGCATTTTCATAGATAAAAACATGTTTTAAAGAAGCAAGTCTTATCTAAATAAAGTTGGTTTAAAAATAAGTTGGTTTACCTCAATTTTTTTATTTTTTTAGGGTTCCGTACCTCAAAAGGAAAAAACGGAACCCTTATAGGATCACTTTGTTGTCCGTCCGTCTGTCTGTCTGTCTGTCTGTCTGTCTGTCTGTCTGTCTGTCAAGACCCTTTTTCTCAGGAACGCGTGGAGGTAACAAACTGAAATTTATAGGAAATACTAAGGTCCATTGCCTCTTAGAGCTGTGAAAATTTCAAACTTCTAGGCCAACGCAATCAAAAGATATAGTCGAATATGTCACAAATTTCAGCAAATTTTCGACATTACCAAATAAATCAAAACCTACGGGGCACTTCCCGTAAACTCAGAATCTTGAAATTTGGCACGAAGTAACTTCTTAGAGCACAGATAAAGGAAAAATTGCGAAAACCATAAATTTTTATTTGCATCATATCAAAAAAATATTTTGAATAATTTTATACCTACTACCCCTTTTCTCATGAACGCGTAAATGTATTGAATTGAAATTCATATCAAATACTTAAGTCTATAACACCTTTAAACTGTAATAAAATCAAACCTCTATGTCAACGCATTCAAAAGAAACAGCAATTTTAGTCGCAATTTTAAACTCGCAACTACTCTCAAAAAATCAAAACCTACAGGGTACTTGCCGTGAACTTAGAATCTTGAAAATTGGCACGAAGCAACTCCTTAGAGCACAATTAAAGGAAAAATTACGAAATCTGTACATTTTTAGTTACATCATATAAAAAAATATTTTTAATAATTTCATACTTACTACCTTATTTCTCATGAACGCGTAAACGTATTAAATTGAAATTCATATCAAATACTCAAGACTATAATACCTTTAAACTGTAATAAAATCAAACCTCTACCTCAACGCATTCAAAAGAAACAGTAATTTTAGCCGTATTTTTTAACTCGCGACTACTCTCAAGGGAATCAAAACCTACAGGGTACTTGCCGTTAACTCAGAATCTTGAAATTTGGTACGCAGCAACGTCTTAAATTATAGGCACAGGAAAAATTGCGAAAACTGTAAATATTTAGTTACATCATATAAAAAAATATTTTTAATAATTTTGTATTTTACTACCCCTTTCCTCAAGAACGCGTACAGGTATTAAATTTAAATTCATACCAAATACTCAGCTTTATAATAACTTTAAGCTGTAAAAAAATCAAACCTCTATTTCAACGCAATCAAAAGAAACAGCAATTTTAGCCGCATATTTTCAAGCTCACAAGTACTCGCAAGGGAATCAAAACCTTCAGTACATAATATTATACCCACTTTTCCTTAGGGTTCCGTAGAAACCCGTAGGTTTGTACGGAACCCTCGGTGCTCGAGTCCTACTCGTACTTGACCGGTTTTTTTATTATTAGAGCACAACAAAATGCATTTTGTTGTTCTCTATTTATATTACAATCTAGCCTATGACCTTGGCTAATAGGTAATTTACATTTAACTTATTTTGCTAGGTAGACTAAAACTAAGAATATGTCCATTAACATTTTTCTTATTGTCTCTATTAAGGGGAAGTCACTTTATGCATTATTTTTTTTATTTTTTTATTTTATTTTATCGGAAAACAAACAGCATAATACATTAGGTATAAAACAGGAGAATAAAATTCCGTAGCCTAATTAGTTTTCACTATTTGCAATACTAATACATCAGAAAATAATAATAATATAAAACCAAGAGTAAATGTTTACATGCTAATGACGAATATACGAGTAGTTTGAATACAAGTCTAAATACAATTCGAAATTCATACGAAGATAATATAATAATTGTTATAATGCAAACAAAATCAAAATCTAAATCAAAGCCCTAATACATGATACATGCATTATATATTGATTAATAAATTACTGGACTAAAGGAGAGCTTAAATGAAAAATGCGTTATTAATTAAGATTTTAAAACTGTTTCGTTTCATCATAAAGAGATCAGCACCATCAGAATATTTATCATTAAAAAGATGTTTTGTACGGATGAAAAATGAATTTTGACGATAATTGGTTGAAATAGAAGGAGAGTATAATTTTAAGTAGTTTCTACGCGAGACAGGCCTATAGGGTACAGACAAATATATTTCAGACAATAGTAAGGGGGAATCAATTACGTTAATAACAATATTATGTAAGAGGGTTAAATCTGCGGCTTCTCTTCTGAGAGTTAGAGGCAAAATATGGTGTCGTTTACAACTGGCTTCATAGTCTGGACATTTAGTTTATTATTGTGTCTTTGTGCATTATGCACATGTAGCACTTTTTATACCACTTTATACTATTCACTAATATTACACTACTCACTACACTAACTCGAACGGCTTGGTTCGCTTGAGTCTTCGTTTTAAGTCAGTGGTGTCGAGCAGCCGGATTGCTTCGACATTCACGTGATGATGAAGCCGTTTTTGGTGGGCTTCGGCATATTTTTGGATGATTTGATCAACGAACTCTATATTAAGGTCCCGATGTAGTTCGTTATTTCTTATGTACCAGGGAGCGTTTACCTAAAAAAAAAAAAGGTAGCACTCCGGGAGTGCCGGCAGAAGTGAAAACTTCAATATTAACGTTGTGTTTAATTATAAGTATAAAAATACTATCATTTATGAGGTAGAATACAATGTTTATTTATTGCGCTATCGTACACAAATATGACAATTTATATGTTGTTATTTATAATATTATATCGTTATTTATATATAACATTAAATTTTATCTCTCAGAAAAATCAACTTCCATCCATAATTTCGACGACTTTTACACCATCGTTAATAATAACGATTAATTCTGATAACAGAATCATCATCGCAAATTTTTACAACTGATACAATTGGTTTATGATAACTGAAGTAAGATACAAACAGTTTTGATTCGAACCTATTTAAGTGTCTAATAAAAAAAATATAAATATAAAATATTAAAAAAAAATATCGGGCGCGCGCTTGTCTAAGCCCCCTGTGCCGCCTAAACAGAGCAGCACACTCAGGCACATGGAACAAAATACTCTACGAGAAGAATGACAACTACGTAGGACGGGACGGCTAACACGCGGACACTAGGGCTGCCGTGTTATAGCACGGAACTAATTCAAAACGCGGGAAAATTTAAAAATCCATCTATAGGTACCTACATATATATGTTTACTATATCTACCTATAAATGTATATTGCTATGTATAGTAGGCGTATAGGTATGAAATAAAACTAACATGATTTACACATTTTTTTAAATATAATTTATTTTCTTTTCAATGCCCATCTTGATTCATCGTCAACAAACTGCCTGTTTCTGACCACACAAAATCGATTGATGCACATGAGCACTGTGTTTTCTTCTAAAATTCCTTTGCCAGGTTTCTGTAAATATATAAAAAGACATGTATTTTGGTAACAAATTATAAACTAAATATTATTATAAGAAATTACTAGTGAAATGGGTGAACTCCATAATATTAGGTAATATATTATAAATGTCAAAGTTTGTAAGAATGTATGGATGTTTGGATGTATGTTTTTTACTCTTTCACACCTAAACAGGTGGACTGATTGAGCTGAAATTTGGTATAGCTTAGACCCTGGAATAACACATAGACTATTAGTACAGCGTGTAAAACCGCTGGGCTCAGCTAGTTATTATATAATAGTATAGTACAGGATATTTGTACAGGAAAATGAATAGTTGTTGTTTAACCCGGGCCCAATTGAGCCGCTTGGGTTAACCTGCTCAATTGGGCCGCAACCACCCCATTAGAATTTAGGCTCTAATTTAAATATGCTAGAAACTTATTCAATCCACCCCTGCTAAAAACAATTGAAGCGCTAGTAGCGGAGGAGTTAAGACATACATATTTTATTACCTGGAGCAGATTAAGCCTCGGAGGGCTCAACTCCTTTGAAAATTCAGAAGAAGAACCAGTGTTCTTTGTTCTTCCATCCATCCCAGCAAGATGTACTACTGGGTTGAATGCTTTGCTAAAACAATGAAAAAAAAACTTTAAATTTTGAGTCACACACTCAATAAAATTGGTGGGCAGGCTTACTTAATAGATTCATAACTAATGACATGAGTGATGCATAAAATCAATAAAACCTGTGAATAACCTATGGTCTTTTTTGGTACACAAATAATATCTCTTCTATCTAAAATTATTTAATTAAATTTGAACTTACTTGAACTTTCAATGTTTGGTTGTTGTCATTATTTTCTTCTCTCTCCTGGGCCAAAATATTATTTGCATAAGGTACAGCAAACTTATTCAATCTTGTTTTTTTTTAAACATGTGTAATAGCGGATTCATCAAAATGTATTCCACATATTCCAGACACGTACAGCTTATATAATGACTGCTCAGATGAACAATCATCATTAGGAAAACAGTACTATGCCCAAATCTTGGCCCTGAAAATAAAATTGTTATTGGTTAGGTTGTTCTTGGTTGATTAGGTTGGTTAGGCACTAAAGCATTTGAAGTGCAATAAATGTACATAAAAAACTTACAAAGATCCGGGTGTGGATCTGGAAGGTAGAGGGAATCTATGGAAGGTAATAGCAGGATTTTCCAAAGAAAATATGCCACACATCGCACGGGTTTTACACATGAGTCAATTACTTACAAAATAAATATAAAAACAAACTCGGTCTGTGTCGTTAATCGTTATGGAGTCTTTTTCTCACAAAACTTATACAATTAATATTATAAAACGTCTCTATCGTGGTGGTTTTATCGTAACAGTTTATTGGAGCCTCAATTTTACATAGAATTTATCATTAAAAAGGGCATTTAACACAAAAATTCAACTTAACAGAAAATCAGAAATTTTTTAAGATGACATTGACATTTGAAATGAATTGACAATTGACATCAAAATATTTTTAATTGCCAGTATATGAATACAAATATGCTATTCATTTTCTACCAATTCATAATACGACTAAAAATAAAGTTTTATTTAATGCAAAAAAACAGCTTAAAATCGAACTTATTATTATTACTTACTTATAGCAAGTGAAACTATTTATTATAGACTAGCTTATGCTCGCGGCTTTGCCCGCATGCCGAAATCCTTTCTTAGCGGAGGTCTATGCCATAGAACCTATCTGTGTTTTGAATTTCAACCCAATCGGTCCAGCGGTTTAGGCTGTGCGTTGATAGATCAGTCAGTCACTCTTTCATTTTATATATTTAGATTTAAGAAAGTTATATCATTATCAAATCTTTGTAATTTATTTATGAAAATACTATTCAAGGATGAAAAAAAAAAACTACCATGGACAAATGTATTTTGTAATGGTATTATCGTCGGTTTAAATTTTGTTTCTCATTCCATCTTGTATAGCGCTGGCTCGTTCTAACAAAACATACACAGTGCTGGCATTGGCTAGTTCAACAGTTGACCCCCCCCTCAGGCACGGTAGAAAGAGTGGGAGATACTAGTTCCTCTCCCTTCCCCTCGATCTTACGCTTTTTCGATCAGCATCACGTGACCCTGACGCGAGTTTGAAAGTTTTTACCCATACAAAAAAGTGCTCAGCGCCGCTAAAGAAGTTTTCACTTCAAAAAAAAGTCCTTAGGACCGCTATAGCGGGTTTGAGTGGATAAACGACTTATGATTAATGATATGGTCGATATCGAGTCGGACCTATGTTTATTATTTCGCTAAAAAGGAAGCACGCTTATCCCGATTCGTATCGAGTCAAACCTATTTTTTAAAGTCCCAATGATTCTGTCTTGTTTTTCCACCTTCGGTCAGAAATGCGACGAGACTAGCTCGTGTCGATCAAGGTCAAATAAGAGCTACACTTAGCGCATAAGATGTAGAGCACCGTGTACATGTGTATGTGTGTGTGTGCAGGGCACGTGCAGCGTGTCAGACAGCGGCGTGACGTGTGCGTGTGTGCGCGGGTGGAGCGGCGAGCGCTGCCAGCGCGCCGCCTGCGAGGACGCCTCCTGCCGACACAACACCACAGGTATGTGTGTGTGCAGCGTGTCTGTGACGTGTGCGTGTGTGCGCGGGTGGAGCGGCGAGCGCTGCCAGCGCGCCGCCTGCGAGGACGCTGAGTGCCGACACAACACCACAGGTATGTGTGTGTGCAGCGTGTCTGTGACGTGTGCGTGTGTGCGCGGGTGGAGCGGCGAGCGCTGCCAGCGCGCCGCCTGCGAGGACGCCTCCTGCCGACACAACACCACAGGTATGTGTGTGTGCAGCGTGTCTGTGACGTGTGCGTGTGTGCGCGGGTGGAGCGGCGAGCGCTGCCAGCGCGCCGCCTGCGAGGACGCCTCCTGCCGACACAACACCACAGGTATGTGTGTGTGCAGCGTGTCTGTGACGTGTGCGTGTGTGCGCGGGTGGAGCGGCGAGCGCTGCCAGCGCGCCGCCTGCGAGGACGCTGAGTGCCGACACAACACCACAGGTATGTGTGTGTGCAGCGTGTCTGTGACGTGTGCGTGTGTGCGCGGGTGGAGCGGCGAGCGCTGCCAGCGCGCCGCCTGCGAGGACGCTGAGTGCCGACACAACACCACAGGTATGTGTGTGTGCAGCGTGTCTGTGACGTGTGCGTGTGTGCGCGGGTGGAGCGGCGAGCGCTGCCAGCGCGCCGCCTGCGAGGACGCTGAGTGCCGACACAACACCACAGGTATGTGTGTGTGCAGCGTGTCTGTGACGTGTGCGTGTGTGCGCGGGTGGAGCGGCGAGCGCTGCCAGCGCGCCGCCTGCGAGGACGCCTCCTGCCGACACAACACCACAGGTATGTGTGTGTGCAGCGTGTCTGTGACGTGTGCGTGTGTGCGCGGGTGGAGCGGCGAGCGCTGCCAGCGCGCCGCCTGCGAGGACGCCTCCTGCCGACACAACACCACAGGTATGTGTGTGTGCAGCGTGTCTGTGACGTGTGCGTGTGTGCGCGGGTGGAGCGGCGAGCGCTGCCAGCGCGCCGCCTGCGAGGACGCTGAGTGCCGACACAACACCACAGGTATGTGTGTGTGCAGCGTGTCTGTGACGTGTGCGTGTGTGCGCGGGTGGAGCGGCGAGCGCTGCCAGCGCGCCGCCTGCGAGGACGCTGAGTGCCGACACAACACCACAGGTATGTGTGTGTGCAGCGTGTCTGTGACGTGTGCGTGTGTGCGCGGGTGGAGCGGCGAGCGCTGCCAGCGCGCCGCCTGCGAGGACGCCTCCTGCCGACACAACACCACAGGTATGTGTGTGTGCAGCGTGTCTGTGACGTGTGCGTGTGTGCGCGGGTGGAGCGGCGAGCGCTGCCAGCGCGCCGCCTGCGAGGACGCCTCCTGCCGACACAACACCACAGGTATGTGTGTGTGCAGCGTGTCTGTGACGTGTGCGTGTGTGCGCGGGTGGAGCGGCGAGCGCTGCCAGCGCGCCGCCTGCGAGGACGCTGAGTGCCGACACAACACCACAGGTATGTGTGTGTGCAGCGTGTCTGTGACGTGTGCGTGTGTGCGCGGGTGGAGCGGCGAGCGCTGCCAGCGCGCCGCCTGCGAGGACGCCTCCTGCCGACACAACACCACAGGTATGTGTGTGTGCAGCGTGTCTGTGACGTGTGCGTGTGTGCGCGGGTGGAGCGGCGAGCGCTGCCAGCGCGCCGCCTGCGAGGACGCTGAGTGCCGACACAACACCACAGGTATGTGTGTGTGCAGCGTGTCAGACAGCGGCGTGACGTGTGCGTGCACAGGTGTGTACACGTGTGCTCTGCTGCCCACACGTCGCTGCACCACGGGCACTACACCTACACTGAAGGGGCGACTACACCTCACTTGGATGCACTCAGGGAGTGAGGAATAGAACGCCCGCCCCGTATGTGCGCGTGGAAACCGAGATTTTCCACCAATATTCATCAAGATGACATATTTACCTCATAATCATAGGGGTTTCTACATTTCTGCAGAGGATTTCGATTCATCTTTCAAAACGGCATAAACTCGCTTGTACGTACGAGAATCTTCTTCAGGAAGTAGCTGCAAGAAGCCGAAGTAAATACGAGTGAATTTATGCCGTTCATTTACAAAGATAATTTCTGCAGAGGGCCTAAATAAAGTAGTCACGACGTGGCTCGTCATATTAATATGAAGTAATCTGTCTTCACATTCCTATATAAAGCGACCTTTCGCACTCTCATGGACGATTAATAAATATAAATAAAAGGCTCGTATTGACGTGCGATAAACTGGTTGAATGGAACCTCTCAGGCGGGACACGATGACGGACGCGACTGGTTCGGAAGTGGTTCACCTCTCGCGACGCTCCTCACTCCTCTGACCGAGTGCCGCGTGCCGCGTGCGGCCGGGAAACACATTCTTGTTACGTAATTCTCTTTTGAATTTGTAAAACCCCACGACGAAGATTTACTAGTTTTGTTAATAACAGAGAAAACTTACTTGAATAATTACGATCGTAAAAACCAAGGCATAGTCGGAAGTTCTAGACCTTAAAAATAATAAATCCATTTATTTGAAGCAATAGTAGTACACTGCCAACAATGGCAATGCACCAGGGACCCATATCAATATATACTTTATTATATCGACTAACATACATTATATTATATCTTAAAACTACTACTACTACTTATGACTATAATATCTTTATTCATAGGCGGATTAGGGGGGGGGGCAGGGGGCCAAGCCCCCCCCCCCCCCAGAAGCATTGTAGAGTTACGAATTTTGCAAATATTTCATAGTCAAGACTATAATTTTTTTCTCGGCGCTCGCAGCAAGCTGCTCGCACACTTATTATTAAGGATGTTTGAACTTTCTAACTGTTCAGAGCGACCTAAACACACTTTTTTCTTAGTAATAATGATAATATTCTTCTTGCCTTTCTGCACCTGGCCCCCCCAGAACCAAATCCTGGATCCGCCTATGTCTTTATCTCTTCTCCTTACATCCTGTCTCGGAGGACAAAATTGGCAAAATTATTTATAAAATTGATACGAACGCATCTGGATATGACGGCTTAAGTGCGGAAATGGTAAGGCTTACACTGCCTGATTCCTTGTCAGTAATCGCGGCTATCGTCAATGGATCGATAATTTCAAACACGTTTCCTAATGAGTGGAAGCGTGCTTTAGTACGGCCCTTACCGAAGTCTAGTAACGTGGAAACTGTCAAAGATCTGAGGCCAATTAGTATACTTCCGGTGTTATCGAAGGTTACTGAAAAGGTAGTATTAGAACAAATGGAACAGTTCATTGTTAAAGAGAACATTATTCCAAAATATCAGTCCGGCTTCCGTAAGGCTCGCGGTACTGAAACTGCACTATTGCATGTTTCAGACGACATAATAACTGCTTCGGATGCCGGGCTCAGTACTGTGCTAGTTCTTTTAGATTTTTCGCGCGCTTTTGACTGCCTTAACCATGAATTAGTCGCTAAACTGGCTTATTACGGATTCTCGGATAATGCTTGCAAATGGTTCGAAACATACTTGAGTGACAGGGAGCAATATGTGGAAATGGAGGGTCAGGATGGAAGTAGAGTAGTCTCGGAGGTACGAAGTGTACCTAGGGGTACCCCACAAGGATCCATACTTAGCCCAACCCTGTTCTCCATTTTCACTGCTGATCTACCAGACCACTTAAAAGTGTGTAATTACCATTTGTATGCGGACGACACACAGATATATTTTAGTTTCGATCCCAAGGACACCGTTCAAGCTTTGTTGAAAGTCAATGAGGACCTAGAAGCTATATTTAGTTGGGCTTCTAGGAACTCATTGATTCTTAACCCAGCTAAATCTAAAATGGTAATACTAGGGACAAAGAGTCAAGTCAGAAAAGTTCTTGAGTTCAATCCCAAGGTGATGATGGATGGTGTGGAACTTCCTATTGTAAATGAGGCTCGTAACTTAGGATTAGTAATGGACGGTGAATTAAGGTTTGTTCTTCATATTAATGAAAAAATAAAAAATAGTTTTTATAAATTAAAAGTCTTATACAACTACAGAAGGCACATTTCGGAGCAGGTAAGAGTATTGTTATGTGACCTACTCGTACTTTCTCCGTTTAACTACTGTAGCGCGGTGTACGGACCTAGGTTATGGGGGAAAACCGAAAAAGCCATTCAGAAAGTGCAGAACGCATGTGCGCGTTTTTGCTTCAACATACCTAGAAGGGCTCATGTTACTCCATATCTGGTAAAGAAGGGCATTCTCAATATGAAATTGCGTAGAGAACTACACTTAGCCTGCATCACTCAGAAGGTATTATGGAGTGGCCGACCGGAGTATCTCTTTGAGAAATTGCGATGGACCAAGGATGATCGTAACAGACGAGCAAAACATACAAATTGTTTGGCTATCCCCAGGAGTAACACTGTAGGTTTTGAGGGATGTTTTAAATACCGTGCTTCAAAAATATGGAATAACTTGCCTCCACCTCTAAGGAATAAACTAAGTGGCCCCACATTCAAAAAGAAGCTAAAAAAACTACTGCTACAGAGGCAGAGGCACGATTTTGAAACATCCTTCAAAATTATCAAATAGTTAAAATAATTAAAAATCCCCAACCATACCAACTCTATCTGCTCTACGTCAGAAACTTGCCTGTAAACACGCTCATACACATACCCCTATTAACACAAACACACACTCTCACGCATGCACACACGTACACACGCACACACACACACACACACGCACGGCACACACTGATACACGTACCTACGATTGAATGAGTTTTCATTTATTTTGAATGTATTATTTTGTATTTTCTGTAATGTTTTAGTATTATAAATCCCGCTGAACCGAATATTTCGGCCAACACCTTAGTCCGAACAAGGGGTGCATTGAAAACCAGCGCTGGGTAAACATCTATCTATAGGTATTCACCCAGTATATGCTGAATGCATCCCTTTTGCCAGCTAATAATAATATATTATTGTTACCGTAATTAGGGCAAGTCGTTCCTATGCGACTCTACTATTACTACCTATTGTAATTTTTAGTTAGGAACTTAATAATAACTTCTTCAATTTTTTTTTCAATGTATTGTATGATGTGTTTTTTATGCTTGGTAATAAATCGTCATTTTATTTTTTTATTTTTTTTATTTTTTATTTATGCAAATTTTAGCATTATGTTAATCTTTGACCTTGTTTATTTAATTCTAGAATAATAATAACCATAAATCTAAAGAAGCTATATATAAGTAAATGCCTAGTAGCCTAGTATCAGTTGATATCAGTGACAGATCTAGTGTAGTAACTTATAACGTCAGTGATGACACGAGCTGCCATCGACCTTCGATAGTCCATCATTCAATTCCAGCTAATGCTTTATTTGCATGACATACAACTATATAACTTATACATAAGTAGTTATATCGTCGTCGCCAAGTTGAGGAAAACTAACATTTTACTCGCGGATTACAAAAAAACTAGTCAAAAAATCCCCGCGCGATGTAAAACATTGTAAATAAAGGTTAAATGATGGAAGGTTCCGTATGTCGGTCAATATTTATTATAATGCCAAATTTATCACTAGTCGCTAAATGATTTCTGTGGTTTCTTTAAATTACCGCACAAGATATATTGATTGTTTAGGCGTTAGATGTTAGGAGCTAACTGATAAATATTGCTTGCTTTATGAAAGTTTATTTAAAAAAAATACTTAATCTATTAGTAGGTACTAAAGCTTACGTCTCAAGTGAAGAAATAGTAAAATACGAGACGTGCCCGACGCTCGCCAAAAGTAGTAAAGCCCGGTAGGACATTGTAGTTATGTGTATCGTTTTTGCAAATAAAAAAGTTGTAGGCTTTTTAGGCTTCCGTAGTTTATTTATACGCTAACTACTTGTCTTGACGAAATTTCCTATGGATCGCTGTTATCTAAAAAAGCTGGCAAAAACAATGTAGGCAGACTGCCGACTATTATAATATAATAGACAATAAAAACTGCCGGTTAAATAATTCAATAAAGGTCAAGACCCTTACTGGCCACTTACATACGAAAAGTTTGTTGCTAACAGAAGCTCTTCTAAGTTGTCTAGCTCTTGTTGCTCTTCTAAGTAATTGGTGGGGCTTTTACCGCTCACTAAACGTCGATGACATTTTCGATAAGATGTCATGAAGTATCAGTCAGCGACTGACATCCCCTGCCAGCAGGGTTGAGATACCTAGAGATTTGGAGGAGGTATATCTAACAGTGGGATAGAACTTAGGACAGACTAAAAAACATAAACGCGCCTCGAACTCTATCTACACTCTCTCTTTCGTGCTTTCACTTTCTCTATAGCACATAAGCTACGCGCAAGGGTTTTGATGAAAAGTAGTTTATTTCAAGGTCTACGCTATATACGAGTATTATACTAGCTGCGCCCGCTGTAGCCTATATGTTATTCCAGGGTCTAAGCTATCTCTATACCAAATTTTAGCTCAATCGGTCCACCCGTTTAGGCGTGAAGAGTAACAAACATACATACATCCAGACATCCATACATTCTTACAAACTTTCACGTTTATAATATTAGTAAGACATATACAAATTTCAGCTCAATCGGTTCAGCTGTTTAGGCGTGAAGAGCTAACAAACAAACACATAATGCCATATGTTCCTACTCATTCACTAGCATTCATAGCTATTTGCTAGTTTAACTCATTGATATTTTGTATTGGTTTGCTAGGCACTTAAAATATTGTTAAGTAATATGAGTAGGTAGTAGGTATATTATTCTATTAATATTATAAATGCCAAAGTGTGTATGGATTTATCCTGTCTATTACGAAATACAATACGTCCGCAATGGCCGATACCGCGTCGGGATCACCAAGGATTTTGAAGACGTCTATAGGCGACAGAACCGCTCATCATCAGGATAATCATCTGCTTGTGTCTGGTTTGATGACACTAGTATAGTTATATAGTATAACTCAGACTGATCATAACTGAGATTGCATCATGTTTATCTACTGGTTTCTTTATAATTAGTCGGTAAAAAGCCCCACAAATCCACTATTATTTGTTTTATTGTCGGAATATGTAAGTAGTTGCATGCAAGCGATGCGATGCGACCTTTCCGCGCCCCTGACCTTCTTGCAGACATTACACCACTTGTGGCTTCTTTATTTTATGCTACTGATTTATTATATATATTACATTATACTGGTGATCATATTATTTTGTCCATCAAGTAGGTTACTAAAATTATTGGACAGATATTTTGTTATTTCGTATATTTAAGAAAAAACAAGTCAAACGACGTAAAAGTTGCTTGGAAGGGTTATGACGTCACTTAAGTACGAATTTAATACTTAGCGCCTCTCTACCCAACTTATAGGTGTTATAATCTCAGTCATTACAAGCTTTATATTACTTTCACCTGTCTGTTGTCTGTCTGTCTGTCTGTCTGTCTGTCTGTAATCAAATCTTGCAAGTTTAATTTGACCCACTTCCCGGTTTCCAATTGAGCTGAAAATTTGCATGCGTGTGTAAATCGGATGACAATGCAATATTTTTATGACATCGAGCTGATCTGATGATGGAGCTGGAAGGTGGCCAAAGGAACTCTGTCATAAAACAACGCAACCCCATCGAGTTTGGGCTCATTTGATTCGTCTTGACGAGTACTTTATGATGCAAGATGATAACAATAATTAAAGCTTGTTTTTAAAAAGTATTTTTTAAATTTCACTTGTTTTAATAACACATCCTAGATTTGCAATGCGTAGCCGCGGGCTGTGCCACAACTTAGAGACTTGTCGACTAAAACGCCCCCTGACAATGTTGATTTATTTTGTTACTAAATTAGTTATTAGGTATGTTAATATTTTTCGTATTATAAAAATATTAATCTACATAATATATTCAAGGACATAATATCAGTCAAAGCTACTAAATATGTATGAATAAAAGTATTAATAAAAGTAGGTATATTATATTTTATAATATCTATACCGTGTTTCAGAAGACGTAAAACTGTAGGTCGCGGTTGTTCTCAAGTCGCAGACCGCGTAGGAATACTATAACCTGAAACTGCAACTTCTAGGTTGGCCTCACAACCTAAATTATATTTTAATTCGTTTTTATGATTTTTAAATTATAATTTGTAATGATACAATGCACGCATATCTACAGACAGGTAGATTACGTAGGGCTGAGTCACAGGGAAATACAACATTACGGACCACAACTAATGACGATGCAGAAGGCCGCACGCAAAAACGTACTATTAAAGTGATTTGACATTCTACCACGAGGCAATCTGTATTTGACAACAGTTTTTGTCCATTTAAAAAGATATTCGTTTTGTGATCGAAATTAGAATAGGTAGCAGAATCGATATTTTGTATTTATCTGTAAGACACCGACTCACAAGCAGACGACCTGATGTGAAGCTGTTACCATCGCCTATTTATAAACATCCGCAACACCAGTTATATTGTCTACTCGGTGTCGGTCGTTGTCGACGTATTGTTGTTCAAGCAGGCTGTGTAAAACCCTCTGTTCCTGGCCTCACTGAACATCAGGCTGGAACTCGATCATAACGGCCGTTTAGCTTTTTGTCTAGCCGATATAATGTCAATGATTTGTATAATTATTGATATTATGAAATAAAATACCTACTGTTATTTCTCTATAAATGCTTTGCATACGACCAGTCTCCCCGTACGGTATGATAAAGGTTTACGTAGCCGGCTTTCTGTCAGTATTCAGTATAATATGCAGCGTGTATGTCGGTAAATCGTAGTCAATGTAACAGCCTCGTAAGTGCAGTAACCGCACCACGGTCCGCCACTCTCGGCCCCCCGGCCCCCTCCCCCAGGCCCCTGGTCCCCGGCCCCCTCCCCCTGGCCCCCGGCCCCAGGCGCGGGGGCAGCCCGGGGGCCACACTCTTCCACGAACAACACGCGGAAAATTGTACTAATATCATACACAAACTGGTCTCTACTACATTGTAACTACAGTTGCTGGTATCACTGGCTTGATGGTCGTCATCAGTTCATCAATAACTAGTATAAGAAATATGAATGTTACGACAGCTTGTGCAATACTACGGAGCTAATGTGGATAGGAATATAGATACTTGGAGCATTTCGAGGTGGGCCCAGCAGTGAGATACTAAAATATTATGTAATAGTTTTGTTAGTCTATATTTATTGAACATTTTCCGTTCTAAAATACTGAGAACTGCATACAGTTCTATGAATTTGTGATAATTATGGAATAAATCTGTCCCTGACATGCTAGGCAACAAATAAATAAAAACAATCGCGTAGAAGTATTTGTATGAATATGAACACCTATAAGGTGGAATCATTAAAACCTGTTCGATAAAAGAAAAATGATTTGTAAATTAAATCATAATGTGTAGTTGACCTTGCGCGGTGAGGCAGTAAACTAGCGGATTCAAAATGCTTTAATTGCAAGAATGTTGTTTTTTGGTGCCCGTATCTGGTCGAGGAAAACATAAAGATGTAATTTAATGTTCGTTTGTTACTCCTCTATGTGCTCATTATTGGCGGGGGTTTTTGGAACATCATTATATTTCCGCGTATAATACGCCCTTACATGTTTTTTTTCAGCTGAATTATTGTTGATTTCATCCACTCTGTAAATACTCAGTTTTGGTGGTGTACGCATTTTTTTTGTAGTCCACCTAACTCCTGTTGTTACGACTCTGTGGCGGATCCAGAGGTTACTCGCGGGCTGAAGCCCTTCCAAAATCCCCTTGTATAGACCTGTCAACCTGCCTTCAAAATCAAAATTCATAAAATGAATATCCTACATCCTCTATAACGATGGGCCTTTTAGGGTCGAGTATCATTATAAAAAGAAAATTTCTCATGTTTATTACTGAACCGCAATCTTTTTCTCTTACATTCTGAAATGCAATTAGACTGGTTAAACTGCAAGCTATTGAATCGCTTCACATCTTCCAGTGTTGTTATTGTTTCATCTCCGGCTAATATGTATTCATGAGATCAATTCGTAGTTGGTAGGTCATCCAGTTTCAACATATCGGTGGCATCATTATAGAGTCCGCCCACTACAGCGGCGATCTTGACCTTCGCACGCGGCTGCGTCACCGCTGCAGTGAGCGCTGCGCCTGTGAGCCAGTGATCAAACACAGCGTCGCCATGGATACCGCGTACACTGCCTGCACCGGCGCACCACGGGGCTCTGCGCCCGATGCATCCTACATGTGCCCCGCACTGTAACATCTGATCATACCTTCAGTCATAGAAAATACATATAAAGCCTTCAGTACAGTGCAGGCCGGCAGTGTGTACGTACGTCACTCGCCATTCGCTGCCAAAACATCGCGACTTGACCTGCGAAAATAATAATTCATTTTCTTGATTATAATTTGGTGTTATTATAGTTCTGAATATTAACATTGTGTGGGTAAATTGTTTTAATAATCAAATTTATTGTAATATACATTGAATATTTAAAACAACCTTAATGTAGTCTGAGCGTAGTGTGTGTTGCGAAGAATGTTATCAATGAAGATCAGTGAGAAATAAGTGATTTGTTTTAACGATGAGAACTAAAACAACGAGCGTACCTTTATACTTATAGTGAATAGTGTTTATTGGAGAAATTGATATATATTTTTGTCTAAAAGACAATTTACATATAATTTAATAATGGGTCGAAGAAAACGGACCGGTCCACTGCGTGAGTATTGAGTATCGAAATGTACATAATATTAAAAATGCATCAGCATCAGCACCGGTGCGTCGGGATATTAACTATGAAAACAAACAACAATATTATAATATGGGACCACAAAATGAATCACTCTCTTAAGTAAAATAGTTCCTTACTACAAATATTTTTAAAATAATTAAACCGCCTCAAGATTATATCGGTTCAGGCCGCTGAGAATAATCGCTAAGAATATTCGCAGAAGCCTGAACTTCCTTAAAAAAAACATTGCGACGAATGAGGACCTTTTTATTTTGATTTCGGATAAATGAAATAGATAAAGTATAGATAGACTATAAGAAAATGTGCAAATACTTCACATTCACAGACGTTCGTTCGATCTAGACCTATTTAGGGCAACTTCGAGCTAAATCCTTAATGCGATTGGCAGGATGTTTGTACATATACGTAGCTATTTGGAATAGCTTATGTAGAGGTTACTCTAATTCTTTACTTTGTCGAATAAACAATCAAACTCTTGGAAACATTGACTAAGCAATTGACATAAACACTAGCTTATGCTCACGGATGTACCACCGCGGCTAAATAAATGTATCTATATTCCAAATGTCAGTCCTTCTCATCCGTTCAGCGGTACAGGGAGTGCATTGATAGATCAGTCAATATGAGTCAGTCAGTCACGCTTTCCTTTTATATATTTAGATTAATTTACTGAGGACAGTATTTAACGTGTTTTTGCATTCAACCCAATAATAATATCTCCAGGGATCGCTAGCTAAATCTGGTCATACACTAGTACAATATGTAAAAACAATTTCCTATTCCCATCATAAAATTCCATCCACCATGTAAATTAGGCCCTGAAATAACACATAGAGTATACTTATCTGGTCGAACCGCCACTACCTATTGTTATTACAAGCGGAAGTTTTATGAATAATGTAATATCAAGTCCCAACATAAACCGTTGAAGGGATTATGCAGTCAAGTGAATTTAAAAAATATATTTAAAAAATAATTAATGAAACCGACTTCAACCTCGCTTTCAAAATCGAGGGCGAGACGCACGTATTAATTAATTACCTGAAAACTACTTGATTATAATATAACGAGACCATCTGGGAAGTAAACTTAACAAAACACCCTAAAACTAATAAGCCATATTAGGCAGCTATTTTTTATTTTATTTAAAATCCAAAGAATACGGTATTTAATTTTTTTTTTCTATTGAAATTACGGACTTATATAATACCAAAGAAATTTTACCTATAATACATATTCAAAATTCTTTGACCCGACAGGGAAATATATAATCCACAGTGCCACGGTAATTTACAGTATTTTAACTCCCTAGAAGCGTCAGAACATAAGGTCGCGCGAATTCGCACCGATGTCGGTAGGGTTCGGTAGGCAGCGAGGTACCGAATACACGTTATTATTGTGAATTACTCAAAATATCAAAAAGAATTAAATATATTAAATAATTTATGATATTTTTACTAATTCCCAACCATTATTCGGAAGCTTACTGCATAAAAACGTCTATTCGGCACCTCACAGCTTGCCGATCCCTGACGTAAACACTTCTAGTGAGTCAAAATACTGTATATCTGTTTACCGTGACAGTGCGTTAGTTCGTAGTCGGCGGAGCGGTGGCGGCAGACGAGTGGCGGCAGACGAGTGGCGGCAGACAATCGATACCAGAAGTAGGTTACACGGCGCCGCTCGAGCCGCTCGCTCGTCTGTGTCACCAGTCACCACTCAACCTCCTCGCTCACTTCACTACACCTACTGAACTTCTTCCTACTACTCCATCGTCTACATCCCTCGATTGTATAGGATTTTCAATAGAATAGCGAAATTAAGGTTAAATTAATTTAAATGTATATTTCAAGATTCGTGAACATGACAAGAATAAGTATAACCTTTTTATTGCAGAGTCTTCAGTAGCAAATTTCCGAACTAGTTACGATACCATTGTTCCTGTAACAGTTTCATAACAAATTAGTTTCAGGATCTTTAGGACCTAAAGAAACAAAATTATAAGTGATCGACTGCATGAATTCTAATCTTTCTGATGATTAGTAAAATCATTGAATAAATAAAGTGCATAATAATAATATAATGAATAGAGTATGTGAAGCGTACAACAGTAAGCGAGCGTGTAATGCGACAACCGACAAGACGCTCGTGTAATGCGATTAGAGCGCGCAACCCTCCGCCGCCGTGGTCCGGCTTCCTTGCTTTACATCTTGTACACTTTAACATGCACTAAGATCTATCGACATATTAAAGCTTAAAAATACCTTATAATAATTATGTTGTACACGTTTATATATATTCTATTTTCTTAACAAATAATGATGTAAATTGTATGTGGTTTTACCCACCGTACTGTGTGCCCACGTGTTATTCCAAGGTCTAAGCTATCTCCATACCAAATTTCAGCTCAATCTGTTCACCCGTTTAGGAACCCGTGAAGAAGTAACAAACATACAGACTTCCGCCACAAACGCGACACACAAAGAAGCCAAACTTTCGCCTTTATAATATGATATTAATGTAGTTGTTGTGATGTTACAGAGTCAGTGGAGTCGTGCGCGGACGTACAATGCTTGCACGGCGGGTCGGCCATGCTGACGTCACGCAGGACGTGCGTGTGTGTGTGCGCGGGGGCGTGGGGCGGGGCACACTGCGGCGTGTACGTGGGGCACGACCACGCGTGCGTGACCCACTGCGCCGCGCCCGCGCACTGCGTCTGGGGCACTGACGGTACGTACAGCGGAACGCACAATACGCCGACAGCGCCACATGGTGCGGATGCGAAGAGCCATTTTTGGTACAATGAAATGTTATTTAGTATCATGTTATTAATCACATTTATTTAGTATCATTTAGAAAGAAATCAGAATTTGATGATCCACCACCCGGAACAAGGGAACTGTGTACCGCATCACAACTTATCTTGTAACAAAAATCAGCTTCCTCATTATATCTTAGCCATTTTTATTTATTCACAAACCAAATATCTAATACTAGCTGCGCCCAGCGGTTTTACCCGCTGTACTGTAGCTAATAGGACTAATACCCGTCTGCAACGCAGAAGGTTGCGGGTTCGATTCCCGCATGGGACAAATGTTTGTGTGATCCACAGATATTTGTTTCTGGTCTGGGTGGCTTTCTGTATCTATTATAAGTATGTATTTACAAAAGAAAAGTATATAAGTATTATATCCGTTATCCTAACCACCATAACACAAGCATTAAGTTGCTTAGCATGGGGTTAGGTGGCGCTGTGTGTAATGTCCTGAAATATTTATTTATTTATGTGTTATTCCAGGGTCTAAGCTAACTATACCAAATTTCAGACCAATCTCTCCATTCGTTCAGACGATTTTTACAAATTTTCACGTTTATAAGATAAGACGACGATTTTCACGTTTATAAGATATGTCTCATATTTTTATTATTAAAATAACAAACTAATTATATATTGTTGTCCGCGTCAACGTCCGTATTGTGTGTATCCCCAGTGAGTGCAACAGAGGCGGGCAACGTGTGGTGCGAGTGTCCGGTGAACGAACAATGTGGTCCGGAGCCAACGAGTACAGCAGGGACAGCGGGTGCAGGGACGAGTGCGGCGCACGCGTGGGCGGGCGCGCTGCTCGCGCTGGTGTCGCTGGCCACGGTGCTGCTGCTCGCGCTGCTCTACTATCTCTACAGGAGGA
Source organism: Hemithea aestivaria (assembly GCA_947507615.1). Classification (NCBI taxonomy): domain Eukaryota; kingdom Metazoa; phylum Arthropoda; class Insecta; order Lepidoptera; family Geometridae; genus Hemithea; species Hemithea aestivaria. Next base: position 189,953 of record OX382347.1, read on the forward strand.
GACAGTCAGTACAACACACTATTGCTTCACTTGTTCCACTCACACTACTTATGTTGCATATTTATTCACATTATCATGGTTTTTAGGGTTCGTCAGTCTGTTTGTTACCTGGCTGGATTCATGAACCGTGATAGTTAGATAGTTGTCAGTTTCACAGATGATGCATTTCTGTTGCTACTGTAACAACAATAAATTTGAATAAATACTAAAAATAGAATAAAATAAATACTTAAAGAGCTCTTCCATACAACATATATGATTTAAATACCGAATTTAGCCATACTTATATTACAAACAGCATGACCGATTAATCAATTTTGTATGTGTGCGGCTAAAACAGTTGATTACAGCCGATATAATGAATAATATGAAGTGATGCCTGTTACAGCGGAACATTCGTGCACGCGCGGCTCCCGGAGGGCGTCGAGATCAACAACCCCATGTACCTCGCCGGCGAGGACGACCTCGACCACCTCCCGCCGCCCACACACAATGTGAGACCTCTCTAATGTTATACTACCACCCACCCACTCGTGGAGTGGAGTGGAGTGGGGGGGGAACCTAGTACGAGCCTACACAAAAACAACATGATTGTCATGATTTGTCAAGTGTGCAAGAATTTCGAGAACAACATTGGTGTTGAAATTTCGTACCAATGTACCTAATTTGCTTGGAACCTTTAAAGGATGGTTCCGTGTTAATAACATAAAATCCCAATAATTACATGCATATCGAATTGATATACCTAGTTATTTTAACGGACTTCATAATATACATCCTTTCGCCTATTGACAAAATGATTCAGACATTTGATGTTCTGATCCGGCTCGAAGGACCAATTTTAACATTTGAAGCGTTATATTAATATTAACTGAACCACTGTATCATGTATCAATATGTTTAATAATGTGGAGGTAGAAATAATGATATAGTGTATGTATCTAATTGTTGACAGAACGGCGGCAATCACTTCGCGAACCCCGTGTACGAGAGCATGTACGCACCGCAACAGAACAACCCCACTGAGGTAAGACTCTCAATATACATAATATAGTATTTCTTAGGAAACTAATTACCTACTGATTAACACAATATTACTGATGTCTAAATGCTGACTCAAAATACAGCGGACCGCAACAGTTCGCATAAATAATCTTCCTGCATATCATTTATACGAACTATCGCGTCAAAAAGCAAGTGGAACTCAATAATATATTATTATATTTTACTTCATATGAAACTTGCTATTATAGCTGCAATTTATTATAAGATTTACGTTTAGAACATGACCTAGGTAACATTAAAGTATTATCCAAGGTCGAAAATTAAGTTATCATTTAACAAAAACTAAGGATAACTAGTTTTTTGATGGGTCTAGAAGGTGCTTTTTTGTGGTAAAGCGTTTATTTATTTATTTATTTATTTATGTACATACAGTAGTGCTAGATACTAAATTACTCAGGGAACTATGGTGGCCGTACTAGTAATAAAACTGTATTACAGCCACCAAAGCCACCCGTTTGGATAAGTGACTCATAAGGAGGTAGGTACATAATATTATTATAAGTAGTTAGACAATACACAAAATTTAGAAAAAATGAAATTAACAAATAAGGATAATAAGTTATACATAACATACTTTTACTATAGTTAAAGGTTTGTTACTTCACCATAAAAACTACATTACAAAAATAATGATAAGTTTGAATAATTAAGACAAATGGTTAAATATTTGAAGGTTACTTAAATTTGAATAATATTAAAGTATAATTATACCTAATATACAAAATTCAAAATTCCTGCGGCGAGCGTATGTGGGTGTGAGTGTGTGTGTGTGTGTGTGTGTGTGTGTGTGTGTGTGTGTGTCTGAGTGGGTGCGTGTGTGTGTGTGTGTGTGTGTGTGTAAGTGTGTGTGCATGTGTATGCGAGTGAGTGCGTGTGTGTGAGAGGATGGGTGTGAGCGAAAGTGGGTGCGAGCATAAAGATAATGTTTTGAAATACGTATATGTGGTAATTAATATACCTTGTTTAGTTGTCTGAGATCGGTATTAGCGATAAAACCGCCAATGTAACACTGTTTATGTTACTAGTTGTGTTTAGTTCTAGTTCTTGTAAGTTGGATCAATGAAATGTTAACAATCTAATCTATAATATCATGTCATTCACCCTACATTACGACTGGCATAATAAGCTCTTCTGATTCCTTATAATTTAAGTGCTTAAGCCACTCGCTTACGGTTTTTTTAGTCTTTCTATATGTTAGGGGGTTTATGTTTAACATTTTGTTGATTCTATTGTACAGTCGATGGCTAAGCACTGGATAATGCCTGCCAGCAAAGGCTGTGCGATAGCGAACTATGGGACAAACTCTATGTGGAAATCGTCGTATTCGATGTCCAAGAGGACTTTGGTTGAATTTTAGGTTCTTATGCTTGTGTAATATGGTGTGGAGTATAAATTGTTGTCTGACTGTAAGCACCTTTGCCTCTTGATACAGAGTGAAAGTGGGGTACCTTCGGGGCTTTTTTAACATTACTTTTAGAATTGCCCTTTGTGCCCGCTCAAGTTGAAGGAGATTAGTTGCACCAACTCCCCCCCATATCGTGACACAGTAGGATAGGATAGATTGAGCCAATGAAAAATAGACCATTTTCAATGTGTCAAGATCTGCCGAAGACCTTATGTTTTTAAATATATATGTTAGTTGTCTCGCACGCGAGGTAAGATTACTGATATGTTTTTTCCAATTTAGGCACCTGTCAATATGGATTCCCAAGTATTTAATGTCATTTACTCTGGACAATGTGGGGCAATCACAATTAGTGCTAAATTGACACCTGTGAGCCTTGATTGAAAGTGAATCATTAGGTTGAGAATTTGCATTTATGGAAAAAGTTATATATTTCGTCTTCTCGACGTTTAAGGTTAGCAAGTTATCAGTCAGCCATTGTATAACTTTTTTGAGAGCATCTTCAGCACAGGCCCTAGCTTCCGTCCAGGTATTAGCATTTATGACAAGCGCTGTGTCATCGGCATAGGCATATATTTGGCAATTGGGGATGTTATGTTGGGTGAGCAGATCATTGACATAAATAGTAAAAAGGCTAGGGCCCAAGATGCTTCCTTGAGGGACTCCATATTTAAGCTGTTTATCTTCACTAGTGTGTTCGCCAATCCTGACACATTGATAGCGATCCGTGAGGTAGTCGCGGAAGATGTCCAGTGCTGTGCCTCTAATACCAAGCTTTTCCAGCTTCTGGAGTAGCTTTGGGATGGAGATAGTGTCAAAAGCTTTTGACAAGTCTAGGAATATTCCTATTGATTTTTGGTTTTTGTCTAGTTGATTCACTATTGCAGAAGTAAGGTCTAAAGTTGCATTTTCTGTGGAGATGTCTTTGCGAAAGCCATACTGTTTATCAGAAATAAGATTAAATTTATTTAAATAATTATTAAGTCTAATATGGAGTAGCTTTTCTAGAATTTTTGAAATTGACGTGAGGATTGAAATTGGCCTATAGTTATTAACAATATCACTTTTACCACTCTTAAAAATGGGTAAAACTAATGCCTTTTTTAATACCTTTGGAAAAGAGCCTGTAGTTAAACATAGATTAAATATATACGTTAAAGGAGGTACCAGGACTTCGCGCGCATCTTTAAGGATCCGAGTTGGAATTCCATCCCAACCTGCAGCAGAGTTTGTTTTGAGTGTAATAATAATCCGTTCTATTTCAGCGGCGTCGGTGTCAAATAAAGCCATTGATTGGACCGCCGTTGGGATGTGGGCTAGGAACTGATCGGATTCAGCAGGGAGATTGTTATTGTCAACTATTTTGTTAGCTAGTTAATAAATATTATATATACATGTTAAATAATGTATATGATGCACTAAAAATAATATATACCACCTACATATTTTACGCTTTCAGTAGGTATAAACTAATTATTATATGTACATATCTGTGTTTCAAATGCATGCTTGTAAGTTTTTCATGCACAGATTATGTTGCAAATTATAATTATTGTTCCTTCACGCCAAAATTACTAAGTCAAAAGCATTTATTCATTTAGATGGTTTTGGCGTGGCTGTGATACTGAACAGAGGGGTCCTTTAGCTAGCGAGTTTATACCTGAAATTTAAATAGTAATTTGTATATTGTTACAGGAACACGCGAATTTGCTGTCGGAGTCAGGACGAGACGCGTCGCCGCCGCCGGAGCGAGCTGCACTACTCTAGATGTATAAGGATACTACATGACGTGTGCCAAACCACTCTACACTCTAACTGCATTAGCATAGGGCTCAATGTTGTACGCACCATCACCAATATACATAATATGTAGGCATGAACGGACCACAAAACGTAACTAATCTCTATATTTTTGGTAACGAGTCGATTTAGGCGGTTCCGTTGTTAGTTTTAAGAATTTTGTGGCAATAACTCGTAGCAATACCACTTGCCGATCTCTAGTGTCGCTCATTTTACTTGTGATAGGACTTGCCACTTTAGTAGCAGTCGTATTCGTAGTCTAGTTTTCAATGCGATAATTGTGTCTGAACCAAAAGTTTAGTAAATAATTTTGGTTAAATTTGAAATCTCAATTTTAATATTTTTGTAGGTTGTGTGTTTAGTAGGATTAAGAATAATTTTGTGGTAGATTAGGAAAATGTACTGATCTGTTTTACCTAAAATTTAAATCAGCCGCCACTTCGCCAGACGTTTGGCGACATTATGCATTGCCGGTATTTTGTCTTAGCTTAAAAAATTAGGCCTAGTTAGAATTATTTGGCATGTTTGTCGTGGCGTACGTATAATTTTTACAAAATTTACATTTTATACATATCGAATTTTTTGTTACTTATGATTTGTGGTTAGTGACGTTATAATAAGTACATAATAAATGTAACAGAATGTGATCGCTAGCAGCTCAGTACGTGGATACTCTTGCCTAACTAATGTTCCTTACACCAGGCATCTAATAATATAGTAGGAAACGTACAATATGTAGTTTATAATCATTTTAATGTTAAGATCAGCCGGCCGCTTGTCGTGAATCTCACATAAACACGTACTTCAGGCCGGTCTCATAATTTTAAGTAAAAATTGTAATTGAATCCAAAATACTCGATTTAATCTCAATTTGAATGGTGTGCCATAAATAATTCCCCGTTTTTATGAATTTAGTAGCGGTTATTATTTAGTGGTTGGAATGAATTTGCCCAGAAAAGGTATCTAAAGATACTTGGCTGTAGTCATTCATGCATGAGGTTGATGAAGCAGTTCAGTTTTTTTGACCCAGTTTATTATACTTAGTAAGTTTGGCTCCAGAATTAATAAGTACTCAATCCAGTGTTAATTTCGGTATATCATAACTTATGGCCAGTTTAGTTGTTTTTATTTAGGAAAATATGTTCTTTAATTTGGCTTCCAAAAAGGTTATTTTTGTGAATCATTATGTATAAAGGATGACGTGCGCAGTGCAGTGTTGCGTAGTGCTTTGTATTTCTCAGAATGTTTAGCAACACTGCAACTGTAATTTCGTTTACGCTAAAATAGAAAAAGACAGAATTTAGAAAACTAAAACTCTCATTATTCTCATAATTTTAGAACAAAATATTCTTGTCACAAATTAATTGAACAAAGACAACATATCAATATGTTTGAGTACAATAATTTTAGTTGTATGAATGTTTGTGATATTTTGACATTATTAGGTAAATAACAATCAAACAACAGTACACATTATTAGAACATTTATTGTAACCTGACACAATTCACTTTATCATGTAATCAATATTTTAGAATAAAAAATATCTTCTACAATACATGAATTTTATTATTTTTACCTTATTTACTAAATAATATAACAATTTAAACATAATGCATACTATATAAGCGTGGATTCCACCAAACTTTTGTTACTTTAAAATTTAACATTGGTAAAATTATAAGTTCTCTTTTATTCACACCGCGTCGACAATAATACCACTGGTGGTGCAGAGTTCTATAGACAGTAATCATTCACCATCAGGCGTGCTGTTTGCAACTAACATAAAAACAAGATTTTTAACAATTCATCTCTGTAACTGAAATTTCACGCTCAGCATGATTACAAAGTTTGGTCGAGTCCACGCGAAACGTGTAAAAACAATAACTTTTATAGGCAGATCAAGGGAGAAGACGACCTTTCAAAGAAGTTATTTTCCTTGTGAGGATAGTGTCCCCTCAGGCATAACCTGTCGCAAGTTGGCGATGGACTGGTAATGTATGTTACGTATAAGTAATGTTCAGTAGAAGTCGTCCACGTTGTGCCGTGGCTTGTTGGCGGAGTTCCTGACCTGGTCCTGTGCGAGGTACATCTCTGCGATCTGTTGCGTTGACGTCGCCTGCTCCGGCGTCTTGTCCGAGCGGACACGGATAAACCTGTTGTAAGGAATTCATTGCATTGTAATCAGAAATACTGTACATTGTGATAAAAAGGAATAATTTTATAAAATAAAAAAATGCATGTTTTTTCATTATACGTTATTTCAAATGTTTCAATGATTGACAAGAAAAGCAGTGGAGTAGTAGAAGACGTTTACCACGTGTTGGTGAAATGTGTCCGAGTCGAAAGAGAGAGAATGGAGATTTTGCATGCGACAGGTGTTATTTTAAAAGATTTCGCAAGCTGTAACACTGTCCTGGCCGATCCTCATTCAGAGGTGGCTGGAATGGTATTCCAGCTTGCTTTATTGTGCACGAAACGTAGATTGTAATCAGAGCTCATAGATTAATTATTGTATATAATCTTGTCCGATGGGGGTGGCATGATCTACATACGAGTATATCAAACCCTCTTTTTTTTTCATCAAATAAAGAGATAATAAAAAAAAAGAAAAGCAAATCAATGCCCGATGGTAAGCATCGTGATTGGCCATATTAAACACAGTGCCACCGTCTGAAATACCCTTCACTTAGACAAGCTGATCAAAGCTAAAAAGTTGTGTATTAATATCACAATGATTAGGCACTAACATCAGTAAGTTTTAAGAGTTAGTCATGCGTATGCGCTTATCTAGGGTTGGTGGTGTAGATATAATGTGTGTTACCTGGGGAACCGCAGCGAGATGCCGCGGTCGGGGTCGACGAGTCCGATGGCGGCTCGGTGCGCGGGGGACAGCGATAAGTCCGCACATCGCACCTCCCACACGTGTGTTGCTGACAACCACACGTCCGGCGCGTGACGCGGGTCCACGCTGCAAGTGGGAATGACACCATTATATTATACACTGTATACTAAATGTGTAGGAGGAACTGGCGATTGTTGGAAGAGAAGAATGAGAGAAACTTGGTGGTTGATAACTTGGTAGATTTGTTACTAGGTAAAATTCCGCTCCGGCAAAATAACAGTAAATAACTAGTGTAAAGTTATATTATAATATTATTAAACAAATTGGGTTGAAATTCCTAAAAAAAAAGAATTTCAACCCAATACATATGGCGATTTAAGTTGTACGTTGAGAGATCAGTTCAGTCACATTTTTCTTTTATACATTTAGATAATGTGTAAATAAATATAAACTACTTATGCTCGCGGCTTTGGCAAGGCGAAATCCTTTCTCAGTGGAGGTCTACGTCATAAAATCAAATTTCAACCCAATCTGTCCAGCGGTTTAGGCTGTGCGTTGATAGATCAGTCAGGCAATCAGTCACTCATTCCTTCTATACTTTTAGATATGAACAGCACTAACTCATAATAATTCCTGGGTCCATCGATGACGCTCTCGCTGAGCTGCTGGGTGAGAGTGGCGAGGTCCTCATCAGTGAAGCCGGTGCCGAGCTTGCAGAGCGCCTGGTACCGGTCGCACTCGGGGTCCCGGGCCGCCGCCAGGAACCCGCCGTATGTGTTGTGTCTCTTGCCGCGCCCGCGGTACGCACCGATTATAACCACGTCTATCGTGTCACCCACGCCGTCCAGGTAGTCTTTCTTCAACTGGAGAATATCAAATCAAAAAAAAATTATGTTACGCTTACGTGTGAACTTCATGTGGACACATTTCAAGTAAATAACCATACCATTTTTGAAGCACCACGTACAGATTGCATCAAGGTCACGCTGTAGAGCCACCACATCATCATCAGTGTTTATTACCCGGTATACTTTTAGATCATCCGCAAACATTCTACACTCCGATTGTATTCGCGAGTATATATCATTTATAAATACTAGGAAGAAGATAAGACCTAGATGTGAACCCTGAGGTACACCAGAGTGCACGGTCCTAGCCGAAGATTCAAAGCCATGGACTTTAACCAATTCTGAACGATTCATGAGGTACGACTCGCACCATCGCAACAAAGACCCACATACGCCGGCACGTCCCAGCTTATGAAATTAAAATGCCATAGTGCACTACGTCAAAAGCCTTAGAAATGTCTGTGTAGACTGAACCTCTAGTTTTTTTTTTCAAGTGCACTGGTAATATCACTTACATATCCTAGTAAATTGGACGCGGTGGACCGGCCGGGCAAAAAGCCGTGTTCGTCCCAGAAAGGTTGATTTTACAAAGCAAATAAAGGCAGTCATAATTAAAATGTAGAATGCTTTTGTATTTTGTTGTACTGTGTTTTGCTTTTGCCATTTTTAAGGTACAAGATACCTCTGTTGTTACTTTGGATTTTTCTAAAACTCTTAAAATATGATACATCAATGATTAAAACAATATTATTAGCATTTTGGAAACGTCTGACATACATATAACGCAGTTGGAAATGATGGCGTCACTACATGTTACATCTCAGAGCGCGTGATACGCTACGGTATGAAGTAATCGTAGCATACCTTGAGCCAGTTGTGTGACCGGCGCGCGATGTCGTACCGCGCGTGCTCCCCGAACAGCGCCTTCACCATGAGTCCCTCGCACGAGCCCCGCACCGACTCCTCCAGGAACTGCTGCACCTCCTCCATCTCCGAGCAGTCCTTCGACGTCGCGAACTGCCACTCGCCTGCGACATCAGGACACCTCATCACATATACTGTAGCACACTACACAGGCAGGCACCTGGCACCTCGGTGAAGTAGTCCCGCAGCAGCGTGCGGCGCACGTGCAGACAGTCACCTGACACCTCGGTGAAGTAGTCCCGCAGCAGCGTGCGGCGCACGTGCAGACAGTCACCTGACACCTCGGTGAAGTAGTCCCGCAGCAGCGTGCGGCGCACGTGCAGACAGTCACCTGACACCTCGGTGAAGTAGTCCCGCAGCAGCGTGCGGCGCACGTGCAGACAGTCACCTGACACCTCGGTGAAGTAGTCCCGCAGCAGCGTGCGGCGCACGTGCAGACAGTCACCTGGCACCTCGGTGAAGTAGTCCCGCAGCAGCGTGCGGCGCACGTGCAGACAGTCACCTGACACCTCGGTGAAGTAGTCCCGCAGCAGCGTGCGGCGCACGTGCAGACAGTCACCTGACACCTCGGTGAAGTAGTCCCGCAGCAGCGTGCGGCGCACGTGCAGACAGTCACCTGACACCTCGGTGAAGTAGTCCCGCAGCAGCGTGCGGCGCACGTGCAGACAGTCACCTGACACCTCGGTGAAGTAGTCCCGCAGCAGCGTGCGGCGCACGTGCAGACAGTCACCTGACACCTCGGTGAAGTAGTCCCGCAGCAGCGTGCGGCGCACGTGCAGACAGTCACCTGACACCTCGGTGAAGTAGTCCCGCAGCAGCGTGCGGCGCACGTGCAGACAGTCACCTGACACCTCGGTGAAGTAGTCCCGCAGCAGCGTGCGGCGCACGTGCAGAGGCTCGTGCACGAGCGCGCGACCGTTGAGGAACAGCACGTCGAACACGAACACGCACACCTGCACCTTCAGCTCACTCTCCACCGCGCCCTTGCGCTTGCGCGTCGACAGGATCTGCAACAATCACGACCCCAACTTAGCCAACGACTTTCAAGCAACTGAGGGGCGGTACACATTGGCCGCTTTTACGTACGCTCACTGGGATTTTACGAAGGAGTCTATTTAGTGAAGCTCCTTCTTTTCGAAATGTTTCTTTACCGATATCTAACCAGACCCCAGAAAGGTCAGGTGTGAGAGTGACTTCGAGTAACTCGAGCTCTACTTTTAAGTTACTGTCACGTCTGACCTTAATTTCGAGAGTTACATAGAGTCTAAGGCTCGATTAGCTACCAGGAAGCTGGATATTTTGGCAAGAGTGAGACAATACTTCACACCGAGACTGTTGCTAACTCTATATCGAGCATAAATTCGGTCGTGTATGGTATATGGTATTGTTCTCATCTTTGGGATGGTACTGCCAAATACCGGCTTCAGACACTGGAGTCGATTGAGAGACGTGCCAAAAAGCTCGTGGGTGAACAAAGGCTTACAGATTCTCGGCTGCAAAGTCTTGAACACCGCAGAATGGTACTTGCTGAGCCTATTCCAGTTATGAGGATGCGTGCGAGCGCCTAACTGAGTAGACACGTTATTCTTTGTTCCGTAGTCAAAAATTAAAAAAGTGTGCTAAAAGTGTATAATATTCATTGAAATTTATATCGTTGTGTAGCGTGTCATTTATGTGTTAAATCGACGTAACTCATTTTTCTTAAAATGTGCGAAAAAGTGCCTAAATTATTAAAAAACCTTGGTTAACGGTCGGTAAATCACAACATAGTGCAGTGATTCACGATCAGCTGAGCGGCAGTGCGAGCGAGCGCGCTACAAGGTCAATGACCGCTAGCTTGGACTTTGAACTCTCCTGTACATCGTATGCTGAGCAGGTTCGCAATTTTTGGCGAACTCTCCAATCGTTGCCGTGGTCGAATGGTTATTGCGTCGCATAGAATTACGGAAGGCGCTGAGGTACCGGGTTCAAATCACAGCGGGAGTAACATTTTTGTCATAACCTTTTTGCGTCTTTTCCTAAGTATTGTTAAATAATACTCCAAAATAAAGCTCGGAAATGGATGAATTAAACAATGTAACAGAGAGAAGATCTATGCTTAAGAGGGCAAAGTCATTCGATATATCTAGCGACAGCAGCTTAACTAATAATTCGGTTGATCTATTAGGAAAAAGCCTGGACTATTCTACAAGTAATGTTGTTTCGTCATATCACAGGGAAGAAATGAAAGAAATGAAAGAGACTATAACTAACCTAACAAATAATTTGCTGAGTACTCAAAATGAGCTAGACAACGTCATTCTTGAAAATATTGACTTAAAAAAGCATATAGCTCAACTGGCCCAGGAAGTTGATGTTCTAAAACAAATTTGTCACAGCCCAATACGCCTTAAAAGAAATTTAACGTCCTCGTGTAAAAAGAACATTAGACGTCGCATCTCGGATAATTTTTCAATGAGTCCACTTTTACTACCTGATTCCGATGAACAATTATTGAAGACACATTCAGGACACTTGGACAGAAAACAAACTGAGATTTCTGGTCAAACGAATAGTAATATTGAGGTTGAAACAACAAAAGATCAATGCTGCTCAGTAGATCAACAGGTCGCGGAATTACAGATGAATAAACTTGCGTCTGCAGGAGGTCAAGTCAGCTTCTCGGAGACTGCAGAACAGGTTCTATCGCAGCAGCTGGTAGAGCTCCCTGTACAGAATGATCAGCTCGAACAGTATGCTAAGAAAGAAAGTAAGGGAGACAAAAATATCAAGAATAAAACTAAAAGACTATTTATATTTGGAGGATCACAGTGTTTAGGCCTGTCGTCGAGTATCAGAAAATCTAGAGCTAAAAGTGCCTACGAGCGTTACGACGTTATAGCGTTCATTAAACCAAACGCAAATGCTGAAGAAATATTGAATTGCGCTAAAATATTCGATATTTATCCAGAGGATAGAGTGATTATATGTATTGGCGAACATGATTCAAATCCTATAAGTGTAATGTCTGAGTTGTGTATATTCTTAAAGAATTCGAACTGCCATGTGTTTGTTTTAAGTGTAACAAAAAGCACATACTTAAATGAAAAAAAGTTAAACGATACTATTAGAATGATATGTAAGCAGCATGATAATAAATGTACCTTTGTTACGAACGAGTTAGACAAAAATATAGATAACGCTTATTATTACATTACTAATATGTGTAGGGTAATTAATAGTGAATTAGATCAATTTGATTACAATGTAATGTTCTTAAGTTTACGAAATAGAAAAAACAAAATTCAATTAAATCAAAACAAGAAATTAAGGCGTGATTCTAAGTTGGAGGTTACTTGTAATGATCGGAACAAGGGTACACAGACGGATTGTTGCGTGACTCTATCCGTGAGCACACAAACTGACGAAATAGAGAATATTGATCAATTTGATAACACTTGTTTTCGTGGCTCAAGATGAGAAACATGTAAAGGACCCACAGACCCTACCTAATCATGAACTTATTAATATTTTTTATCAAAATATCTGTGGCATATCTAATAAAAAAGATGAATTACAAATATATTTGAAGGAGCGTCCTGTGAGCCCTAAATTTATTTGTTTGTGTGAACATTTTCTTAGTAAACAAAGTATGTCTGTATTTAGTATTGACGGTTACAGTATTGGTTCATATAATTGTAGAGCTAATAAAAAGAGGGGTGGTTCGGTAATACTTGTTGACAATGACACAAAGCAAAATATTGAGGAGTTAAAATTTTGTAAAGATCTGTATAAACTAAATAGTTTTGAAATTTGTGGTGTAAGGGACTTAAACACAAATTTAAATATAATATGTGTATATAGAACTGCTGACGACAAAAATTTTGATGTTTTTATTAGTCAATTGGAAAGACTGCTAGAACACTTCTTCAACAAGAAATGCCTTATTGTCGGTGATTTTAATGTGAACATGTTGCGTGAAAACAAATATCAACGAGACTTAATTACTCTTCTTAAGTGTTATAATTTCACTCATTTAATAAACGAAAGTACTTTTATCCGTAACAATGCCGAATCTTGTATAGACAATATTTTCACAAACTTAAACAATGAAAACCTTGAAAGTTGTGACATAGATCACAATATGCTTGCTGATGGTCATGCAGGGTTGTGGTGCGGGGTAACGGTTGAATCTAACAATGGGAGAAAGGCAGTTGAATATTATAACGCGTTTCGTAGAAGCTTTTCAGAAAAAAATAAAAACATTTTTAGACATTCTCTCACACAAAGTGATTTAGGTAACTCAAATGTAAATAATTTTTTAAAATGTTTTACAAAACTATTTCAAAGAAGTTTTAAAAAAAGGAAAGTGAAAGTAAAAACTAAGATGAGACATAATATAAACTGGATAACACGGGGTATTAGGACATCGAGTAAAATGAAGCGATTCTTGACTTCCATAAACAAGTCAAGTTGCCATGAGCCAATGATTTCGTATCGTAACAATTACATTAGGATCTATAGAAGAGTAATAAACTTATCTAAACGGAATAGCGTCAAACGCGAAGTAGAGAATGCTAAAAATAGTTCCAAACAAATATGGAATATAGTAAATAGACAAAGAAATAAAAGTAGGCTAGGGACATTTGTAAATTATAGACTTAAAATTAATAATGACATAATTGATAACATAGAAGACATAGCTGACATATTTTTGAACCAATTTGACCATAGTGCTAATAATAATAATTCTGATAATAATTCTCACAAAGAGCAGGCATTGACATTTTTAGAAAAAAATTGTAATAGAGTAAATAATGACATGGAATTCAGTCCAACTAACAAAACAGAGATCAGGGTGATTGTAAAAAGGATGGCTACTAAGCATTCTTATGGATATGACGAGATACCTATTATTACTATTAAGGATAATATAGATATCCTCGCTCAACCCTTATGTAATTTTTTCAATAGCTGCATAAGCTCTGGTATCTTTCCGGAACAATTAAAAATAGCAAGAATTATACCGGTTCATAAGAAGGGTGTCAAAAATGATCCAAAAAATTTTAGACCTATATCTCTACTACCGGTTTTGTCAAAGATCTATGAGAATATTATTAAAAATAGACTAGTGTTGCATTTAAAGAAATATGACATTTTAAATGAAAGACAATTTGGGTACAAAACGGGGGTTGGTACGAATGACGCCGTCGATCTCTTAATTAATGATGTAGTTTGCAATTTGTCGTGTAAAAAGAAAGTAGCTGGTATATTTTTAGACCTCTCGTCTGCATTTGACTTGGTAGATCATGACATTTTGCTTGCTAAGCTACAATTTTACGGAGTGAGAGGGGAAACTTTGTGTCTTTTTAAATCCTACTTATCAAACAGAAAACAATTTAAAGAATTGAAGGAAATAGACGAAGGACAGGAAGTTGTGATAAAGTCTAGAGTAGTAAATGTTACACGAGGCGTCCCACAAGGTTCAATTTTGGGACCTATATTTTTCATTATTTTCCTCAATGACCTTATAAACTTTATGACCAATTCGATTGCAGATATTAAACTCGTTGTATACGCTGATGACACCAATGCAGTAGTACCTGCAAGTTGTCTTAATGAACTCGAAATGAAAGTAAATGGGGCCCTCGATCTATTCAATATATGGTTTTATGCAAATAATTTGAAGGTGAATATTAAAAAGACACAAGCTATTCTGTTTAAAACCACGATGCAGAAGCGAGAAAAGATCGATATTGTATGTGAAGGGAACAGGTTAGAACTCACCAAGAGTGTCAAGTTTCTAGGTGTACACATTGACGAATTATTGAATTGGAAGGACGAGCTAACCCACATTGACAATACTATCAGCTCAGCCTGTTATGCGCTCAGAAGTCTCCGAGATGAAGTGACCGTTGCCCAGCTCGTAATAGTGTATTATGCTCTCGTAGAGAGCAAATTAAGATATAGTGTCAGATTTTGGGGTAACAGTTACGCTTATAATATGAATAGAGCTTTCATCTTGCAGAAAAGAGCCATTCGGACAATTGTACATATTCCGCCTTGGGAATCTTGCAAGGAATATTTCAAAAACTTAGGTGTTTTGACAGTCCCAAGTTTGTACATCCTAGTGACCCTTATGGACATTGTCAAAAATCCTGACAAATATGAGACCAATTGCCAGAGAGAATTGAGACTGAACACACGTCGTAAAGATCTGGAGTTCGTCTCTTGCCTTAAGCTTAAGGTGGCTCAGCACGCGTCGCGGTATCAGGCGGTGAAATTGTTTAATATTTTGCCAACTGATATGAAGAAAATAGATTGTCCACGCAAATTTAAAAGCACATTAATGCAGTTATTGTTGAAGGGGTGCTTCTACTCAGTGGAGGAATTTTTAAAGTGTAAATTTAATGAATTATGATATTTGTATTTGTAAATTTTTATTTCTGACTTTTTATGTATTATGTAAATTTATTATCCCACCAAAAACATTCTGTAAAAAACTAGCCAAGTCTCGATGGATCTGCTTGTTTATCTCTAAAAAGTAATGAAATCTAGACAAAGTCGTGCCAAGTATAAGGTTCCTTACTGCGATTTCTTTATTATTATAGTTAATGTTGTGTGACTTGGCCGTTGAAGGGTACACAAGGGTACAAAACCAGATGCTCCATGACACTTGGATCGCCTAAAAATAACTATTATTGAAATACGCAGCTTTATCAAGCCTACAATTGATTGGTTATTCAATCAACGTTTTCCAAGTGGCAATTTTCTATCGTGAATGAGTAGCGGACAGATTGGTGTCATGGAGCACCTGGTATAATACCCTTGTGTACCCTTCAACGGCCAAGTCACACAACATTAACTATAATAATAAAGAAATCGCAGTAAGGAACCTTATACTTGGCACGACTTTGTCTAGATTTCATTACTTTTTAGAGATAAACAAGCAGCTCCATCGAGACTTGGCTAGTTTTTTACAGAATGTTTTTGGTGGGATTTCACTTATTTTTGTAGAAACGCTATATTATAAGGTTATCAGAAATACAAACCGTAAGCGCGTTTTAAAATACAGTCAGCGCCATCTAGATACGTGTGCGTTCACTCTTAGTCCAATGCATTATAATAATATTATACCGGGAAGTGAGCCTAATTAAACTTGCAAGATTTAATTACAGACAGACAGACAGACCGACAGATAGACCGACAGGTGAAAGTAAATAAAAGCTTGTAACAAAGGCGGTATGTCGATCTCTTCTAACAGTTTGGTTGGGCTTTTGTGATAGATTCGTTATAGCCTTAGACCACGATATCACCTGATCATAACTGACGATTTACGACACATATACTATGGCTTTTTATATTTTTAATTAATAATTTGGATATTACACAATTTTAACCATTGACTGCAAATGTAACTTTGTAATCCTATACATTTATATGAGATTACAAAGTTATTTATGCAGATTAATTATTTCGATAACGAGACCGAAATTGCATGTTTTTTTAGTTTTTCTATGGTTTATAGAATAAATTCTAAGTATGTACCAAATTTCAGCTCTCTGAGTTTATGGGAAGTACTAGTTCTATTTTGATGATCATGAGTGAGTGAGTGAGTGTCGTAAATGCGAAACTTTGCTTTCGCTTAACTTCGGAACTTAATGACCTACAGACATGAAATTTTGGATTTAAGGTATGTAATTAGTAATTATAGCTTACTGGATGACGAAAATTTCTGTGTTCTGGTCTTATCCAGAGGTTCTCAAATAGGGGCCTGAAATTGCGGCGAAATGGTTCCTGTAAAGGATGGTACGGCAGTGCTTGCTTCGCGCTCGACTTGGCGGGGGCACTACCGTGCCCCCAGATTATTAAGGAACATTATTATTATTGTGATTTAATTTAATTTAATGTAATATTTCAAATACAATACCGATTGTTTGTGAATTAAATAAATGAAATGAAATGAAAATGAGTGGACTGTCTTGTATTATTTTTTATGTTATTTTTCTATTTTGTTTCATAATGTTTAATTCTCACATGTCACCATAATATGTATCTGTTTACTGCTAATAATATTTTATGTTTATCTTTAGTTAACATTACCTGGAAGGGCAGGATCTGCTTGGCCTTGGTGTCATAAGCCACAGCCTCGCAGTCCAACACGCAGCTGTTCACTGAATCCTTCACTAGCGACCGCAGCCGACGGATGATGTCGGGGTATTTACTGAAACAATTCTATATTAGATAACTATACTTCTGTCCAGCCTATATAGGTATAGTCCCACTGCTGGGCAAAGAACTTCTCTAATTGGCTGGACGTGACCAAATCGGACTGGACGTGACTCAGTGGAACTAGCCATAACTTAGTTAGACTGAACGTGACTTAATTTATTAATTCAGTAGTACACAGTGAACAATGTACACATACGTGGTGTTATTCTCCTGGTTGCGGCTGAACACAGCTGCGTTGTTGAAGTCAGGCTTGTCCGCAGCCTCGTTGTAAGGCAGGTGTATCTGGGCTCGCTCTCCATCGTACTTCCATTCACATGTGAACTGGGTGCCTTCAAACCTGTACACAAATAATTATATTATGCGAGTACTGAACTGTGACGAATAGAATACCTATTTATGCTATTTTGGCAATTGGATGAATTACATGAAGATTTATTTGTAAAAAAAGAAAAAAACATAGTAAGTATGTACTAACATTATTAATGTGAATGTATGAATGTGCGTTTGTGTGTGTTTGTGTACATTCTGTCTAAATAACGCCGATTATTTTTTTTATATTTATGTAGAGCGGCTGTGTTATCACTGCGGCCATCTTTGGCCTGTTGTGATCGCCGCTTATTATGGTGAGATTGACCCAAGGGGCTGCGTTAGATTTCACTACAAACTATAGCAGCTTCTAGAATCTGCAGGATTTTCCTTGGGGCCTTTCTTAAATAATGCCTAAGATTAACAACTAAGTACATAGTTGTTAACAGTGATTGAAAATAAATAGGCTGTTATAATAGTGAGTGACACAGCACCTGTTGAAGACCTCGTGCACCCCCTTGGTGGGGTGCGCCAACATGGGCTTCAAGGGTATCCCGACGGTGAGGCGACAGTGCTGCTGCAGCAGGGACACGCCGTGCTGCAGCAGCGCCGGTATCAGCAGCTCGTAGTTGGGACACTCGCAGTACGTTGTCTTTATTATCAGCGCGTGCTCGTCTACTCGCGCCTGGAATCACATTATTTGACAACGCTGGAACCAGAGTGATCTAAGTGACATATAACTAAAAAATAACAATAAAATGATCATAGATTTCCAAAAATAAAGCGTAACGCATTTCCTTCATTTTCTCAGAAACATACTATTGTACCCTGGATCACTCTGGTTCCAGCGTCGTCATTTTAACTCCTTAGCTACTAGCTTCCATTGTTTTATAGTGGGGGTCGGGTGGATTGAATTAGTTTCTAGCATTCTTAAATTAATGCCTATTTTGTTATTATTAACAATATTTATTTAGAGCGTTTAGTCCGCTCGTTTAGGACGCTCTCACGCTCGCACTATTCGACACATTTTGAAATATAAATTCACAAATTTAACTTTTTGAAAACTCCTCAAGAGAGCCGCTGAACACACATTTTTTAAAGTGTTTTCAATGTTATATATTTTAAAATGGCATGCGAAGCAATTTTGAAACAATTTTTGAAGTGAAAACTTCTTTAGCGGCGCTGAGCACTTTTTTGTATGGGTAAAAACTTTAAAACTCGCGTCAGGGTCACGTGATGCTGATCGAAAAAGCGTAAGATCGAGGGGAAGGGAGAGGAACTAGTATCTCCCACTCTTTCTACCGTGCCTGAGTGTGCTGCTCTGTTGATGGTGTAAAAGTCGTCGAAATTATGGATGGAAGTTGATTTTTCTGAGAGATAAAATTTAATCATACTAATATTATAAAAGCGAAAGTTTGTGTGTATGTGTGTGAGTGTGTGAGTGTGTGAGTGTGTGTGTGTGTATGTTTGTTACTTCTTCACGCTTAAACGGATGCACCGATTGACTTGAAATTTGGTATGAAGGTAGCTTGGACTCTGGAATAACACATAGGCTACTTTTTACCCTGATAAATAAAACAGTATCTGAGAGAATTGATGTCAAATGAAAAAAACAACTTTATTTTTGGCGTCTCAATGGTGGCTCCTATAACCTCCAGGTACCAGGATACCAGAAACTTTAAGGAGGTCTATAGTCGAGAAAAAGACAAATCTAAGAAACCATAGATCATCAAATTCGGTCCAGGCGTTCTTGAGTATTTAAATTTTTACGAAGTACCAGGAGACCAGAAACATGTAGGAGGTGTTCGGCTCATTTCGTGAAATTCCGGTGAAGTTCGGATTTGACAAATGACAAATTTGACGCGTTCGATTTTCAATTTTTTTTGAAATTCGAATACGTCTAATGTCGTAATTGTCAAATCCGAACTTCACCGGAATTTCACGAAATGAGCCGAACACCTCCTACATGTTTCTGGTCTCCTGGTACTTCGTAAAAGTTTAAATACTCATAACTCAAGAACGCCTGGACCGAATTTGATGATCTATGGTTTCTTAGATTCGTCTTCATGTCGACTATATGCATGTTAAAAAATATCAAACAAATTAAGTTGGAAAAAAAATATTTAAAATATCTACCAAATGGTAGAATTTTTAAAATCTACGAAATGGTAGAAATTTTGAAAAATCTACCAAATGGTAGAATATTAATTGGTAGTTTTTGGTAAAATATTTTTATGGTAGAAAAAGCTACCAAATGGTAAAAATTTTGAAAAATCTACCAAACGGTAGAAATATTAAAAAATCTATCAGATGGTAGAAATTTTAATAAATCTACCAAATGGTAGAAATTTTGAAAAAACTACCAAATGGTAGAAAATGAAATGGTAGTTTTTGGTAGAATATTTACATGGTAGAAAAAGCTACCAAATGGTAGAAATTTTACAAAATATACGAAATGGTAGAAATTTCGAAAATCTACCAAATGGTAGAAATTTTGAAAAATCTACGAAATGGTAGAAAATTTAAAAAATCTACCATATGGTAGAAATTTTGAAAAATCTACAAAATGGTAGAAATTTTGAAAAATCTACCAAACGGTAGAAATTTTGAAAAATATACAAAATGGTAGAAATTTTAATAAATCTACCACATGGTAGAAATTTTGAAAAATCTACCAAATGGTAGAAAATTAATTGTTAGTTTTTGGTAGAATATTTATATGGTAGAAAAAGTTACCAAATGGTAGAAATTTCAAAAAATCTATCAAATGGTAGAAAATTTAATGTTAGTTTTTGGTAAAATATTTTTATAGTAGAAAAAGATACCAAATGGTAGAAATTTTGAAAAATCTACCAAATGGTAGAAATTAAAAAAAACTACCAAATGGTAGAAATTTTGAAAAATCTACCAAATGGAAGAAATTTTGATAAATCTACCAAATGGTAGAAAATGAAATGGTAGTTTTCCGTAGAATATTTATATGGTAGAAAAAGCTAACATATGGTAGAAATTTTAAAAAATCTATCAAATGGTAGAAATTTTGAAAAATATACCAAATGGTAGAAAATTTAATGTTAGATTTTGGTAAAATATTTTCATGGTAGAAAAAGCTACCTAATGGTAGAAATGTTACCAAAAACTACCATTAAATTTTGTACCATTTGGTAGATTTTTCAAAATTTCTACCATTTGGTAGATTTTTCAAAACTTCTACCATTTCGTAGATTTTTCAAAATTTCTACCTTTTGGTAGCTTTTTCTACCATAAAAATATTTTACCAAAAACTACTATTAAATTTTCTACCATTTGGTAGATTTTTGGAAATTTCTACCATTTGGTCGATTTTTCAAAATTTCTACCATTTGGTAGCTTTTTCTACCATATAAATATTCTACCAAAAACTACCATTTAATTTTCTACCATTTGGTAATTTATTAAAAATTTCTAAAATTTGGCAGATTTATTAAAATTTCTACCATTTGGTGGATTTTTCAAAATTTCTGCCATATGGTAGATTTTTTAAATATTTTTTTTCAAACATAATTTGTTTGATATTTTTTAACATGCATATAGTCGAGAAGAAGACGAATCTAAGAAACCACACATAATCAAAATCGGTCCAGGCGTTCTTAAGTTATGAGTATTGAAACTTTTACGAAGTACCAGGAGACCAGAAACATGTAGGGGGTGTTCGGCTCATTTCGTGAAATTCCGGTGAAGTTCGGATTTGACAAATGACAAATTTGACGCGTTCGATTTTCAATTTTTTTTGAAATTCGAATACGTCTAATGACGTAATTGTCAAATCCGAACTTAACCGGAATCTCACGAAATGAGCCGAACATCTCCTACATGTTTCTGGTCTCCTGGTACTTCGTAGAAGTTTCAATACTCATAACTCAAGAACGCCTAAACCGATTTTGATGATCTATGGTTTCTTAGTTTCGTCTTCTTCTCGACTATATGCATGTTAAAAAAATATCAAACAAATTAAGTAGGAAAAAAATTGAAATCTTACTAATATTATAAAAGCGAAAGTTTGTGTGTATGTGTGTGAGTGTGTGTATGTTTGTTACTTCTTCACGCTTAAACGGATGAACCGATTGACTTAAAATTTGGTATGAAGATAGCTAAAACTCTGGAATAACACATAGGCTACTTTTTATCCTGATAAATGAAACAGTTTCTGTAAAAAATCCAATAAATAAAAAAAAAAGACTTCTGAAATTTGACAATTAATTGTCATTTTGACATTTTCGATTTTCAATTGTTTTTAAGAAATTTGACAATTAATTGACGATTTCCTTTTTTTCAAAATTCGGTTTCTAATTCAGTTCGGTTTTCGGTTTCGATTTTCCATTTTTTCCAAATTCGGTTTCTTATTCGGTTCGGTTTTTGGGTTAGATTTTCCATATTTTCCATATTCGGTTTCTTATTCGGTTCGGTTTTCGGTTTCGATTTTCCATATTTTCCAAATTCGGTTTCTTATTCGTTTCGGTTTTCGGTTTCGATTTTCCATTTCTTTCAAATTCGGTTTCTTATTCGGTTCGGTTTCGGTTTCGATTTTCCATTTTTTCCAAGTTCGGTTTCTTAATCGGTTCGGTTTTCGGTTTCGATTTTCCATTTTTTACAAATTCGGTTTCTTATTCGGTTCGGGTTTCGGTGTAGTTAGGATTTGACAAATTTATTTCGAATTCGATGATTTCCAAATTCGCTTTCTAATTCGGTTCGGTTTTTGGTGAAGATTTGACAAATGACAAATTTGACGCGTTCGATTTTCATTTTTTTTTGAAATTCAAATAAGTCTAATGACGTAATTGTCAAATCCGAACTTAACCGGAATCTCACGAAATGAGCCGAACATCTCCTACATGTTTCTGGTCTCCTGGTACTTCGTAGAAGTTTCAATACTCATCGTGAGATTCCGGTTAAATTCAGATTTGACAATTACGTCATCAGACGTATTCGAATTCCAAAAAAAAATTGAAAATCGAACGCATCAAATTTGTCATTTGTCAAATCCGAACTTCACCGGAATTTCACGAAATGAGCCGATCATCTCCTACATGTTTCTGGTCTCCTGGTACTTCGTAAAAGTTTCAATACTCATAACTCAAGAATGCCCGGACCGAATTTGATGATCTATAATTTCTTAGATTCGTCTTCTTCTCGACTATATGCATGTTTAAAAATATCAAACAAATTAAGTAGGAAAAAAATTGAAATTCGAAATAAATTTGTCAAACCCTAACTTCACCGAAAACCGAACCGAACCGAATCCGCATCCGAATTAAAAAATATCAACCAATTTTCTACCATTTGGAAGATTTTTCAAAAATCCTAACATTTGGTAGATTTTTCAAAATTTCTACCATTTAGTAGATTTTTTAAAATTTCTACCATTTGGTAGCTTTTTCTACCATAAAAATATTTTACTAAAAACTACGATGAAATATTTTTTAAATTATGGTAGATTTTTCTAAATTTCTACCATTTAGTAGATTTTTCAAAACTTATATAAAGTGGATTTAGTTTTTTAAAAATTATTTAAAATTAGAGCAATTATTATAAACAAGTTTTATCGGCAACAACTGTGCCGCGGGTAACACCGCGGGTCGCAGCTAGTGTAATATATAAATAACGATATAATATTATAAATAACAACATATAAATTGTCATATTTGTGTACGATAGCGCAATAAATAAACATCTAGACACGCGGCAGCGAGTCAAGCCAAGTTCAAGCAAAGGAACTGGCGACCGCGCCGTGTGTTATATTACACGAACCGTCCAAAGCGCGTTTTGACGACTTTTTACACCCTCGTTATACAAAAACTATAACACATAGACAAGTCAAATTTGGCACATATACTTAAATATACGAACTATATCTCTGTTCCAAATTCCAATAACACAGCTCAAACGGTTATTTAGATATAAACATCCAGTAATCGGTGAAGTTAATACATACTGAGGGATAGATCAAAAGTAATATCCCAGTTCCAGATGACCTAGAAAGCTGAAATTTGGCATTCCGATAGGTAATGTCCTAGTAACAAAGGGAAAAATCAGAAACTAGTATTTTTTTTATCATTTTAAATTATTATTAATTTTTAAAAAATGTATGATATTAAAGTTTGGGACGCCTAGGAACGCATAAAGCAATACATGTTGCATGTTGCTATATTTTTTGTGTAGGCGGCTATTTTCTGTTAAATATTACGAATTGCGCGCGAGTCCACTATTCCTACTAATATAAAAACAAACATAAATACAAACAACAACATAAATATAAATACAAACTTTATACCTACTGTACGTATGGATATATGTTTTTTACTTTTTCACGCCTAAACGGGTGGGCTGATTGACTTTAAATTTGGTATAATAAAAAATATAGCTTAGACCCCTGGAATAACATAATATACACTACTGTACCAAACTGTATAGCGGGTAAAACAGCTAGGCACAGCTAGTCACTAATAAAAATAGGTTCCTGGTACCTACGTAACAATTGGATATCCTATGTAAATACCTATCAATATATCGACTCACCAGCACAAGGCGGCTCAGTAACATAGAGGTAATAATATTAACATTGTTTACAATAAAAATAATGTGTGTATATCGCCCTAAGGCGATACACACACAATGTTTACACCAACTAGCACCTAAGTGCTAGTTGGTGTAAACATTTTACGTACCTGTAACGTATAGTCATAATATTATAGGTATGTGGCGGTATCTGGGGGCACGGCAGTGCCCCCGTCAAGTCGTCGTCATTACAAGTCTTGTCGGCTTAGGTTTATTTTGATCGAAATACTAATCCAGTTCCAGATTATCTAAAAAGTTAAATTTCCATCCAGGTAGGCGGTAGGTATAAGATAGTTGGGTGAATATAGATAAATTTATTAGTAACTAGTATTGTTTAAAAATCAATTGATTAGGTACAATATTCAAATCAATAGTGCACATAAATGCTATATATAAATAAGTACTAAATTAATTATAGGTATAAGTATATCGAAGCACGGCGAGGCTCACGGGCCGCGGTGTGCGGTGCGACGGCCGTGCCATGGAGCAGTGGGGTGGGGGGAGGTGCAATAAAATAATCGTTTGGTATTAATCTTATTATGACTGGGTGTCTTAAACCTATTACATACTAAAAAGTACTGTACAAAAAGCAATGATATCCCATCAAAAACATAAATGTGAAAAGAGAGCCAAGTTCAATATTACGATGTATGTACTCATAGTTACCTATGATTTGGTAGTTGACTTCAACGACAAAAGAAGTGAGATCTAAATGGGTGCCAAGTTCAATGGTCAGTCCTGAAAAATATTTACAACAACATAAAATATTTTATTACAAAATAAAAGATTATTTCTTCTTATCACTTAGAATTAACATTATTTTGAAGCCCAAAGTTTGACTTGGCTAGTTCTCATGGGTACCATACGACGAAGTATCATTAAGATAAGACAATAGATACTTTATTGTACACCACATAATGTTACAGAAAATACATAAGTACATAATTAAAATTTAAAATTACAATGTACAAGTGGCGGTCTTATCGTTAAAGAGCGATTTCTTCCAGACAACCAATGGATGGAGGGGACTAATTTACACGATAAAAGACGGTGGCGCACTAATTAACATTAAGTGCGTTTAATAGTGATCAAGCTGAAGTTAAGAGAGTACCTACTTAGTATATTATGAGAACTGGCCAAGTCAGTCTTTATGCTTCAAAATAATATTAATTCTAAGTGGTAAGAAGAAATAATCTTTTAAGGTGTAATAAAATATTTTATGTTGTTGTAAATATTTTTCAGGACTGACCATTGAACTTGGCACCCATTTAGATCTCACTTCTTTTGTCGTTGAAGTCAACTACCAAATCATAGGTAACTATGAGTACATACATCGTAATATTGAACTTGGCTCTCTTTTCACATTTATGTTTTTGATGGGATTGTATTCTACCTCATAAATGATAGTACTTTTGTACTTATAATTAAACACAACGTTAATATTGAAGTTTTCACTTCTGCCGGCACTCCCGGAGTGCTACCTTTTTTTTAATTTTGAAACGATAACAAATCAATTTGAAAACACTTTTAAAATGTGTGCAATAATATTGTGCAGCTACTATTATATTTCAAAATGTGTCAAATGCGAGCGAAAGAGCGTCCCGAGTCCCGTAGCAGCACATTGACTGCTGAAAACACAACAAATGTGTTTTTGAGGACGGAACGCGAGTGCTGAACACAAACGGTGTGTTTTGTCAAAGGATTAAAAAAAAAAAAAAAAAAAAAAATTCCATTCTAAATAAATTTCAGGCACCTGGGATAGTTCTGTAAAACCGGCATTACTGTGTTCTGGACTGAAGGCCACAAACATCAGCAAAATTATGTGCATGACGAGATCCAACCACTAAAATATTAAGACTAGCTTAAGCTCGCGGCTTTGCACGCGCGGAGACACCCTTTCTTAGCAAATTTTTACTCCCTAAAACCTACCTGTATGCCAATTTTCAACTCAATCCGTCCAGTGGTTTGGGGTGTGCGTTGATATCAGTGAGTCACTCTTTCCTTTTATATATTTAGATGATAGGTGCAGTATCGTACAGAATTTGATATTTCAACTGAGACACTGAGTCTGATATGGCAATCATGACACTCCAGGACAGGTCATCCTTCCAAGACTTTCAGAGTCAAATCACAAAGAGTAACCCAACTTGTTAAAATTACCTTGAAGACATCAGGAGGCATCCCCTTAGAAGCATCGAGAATGATTTCCTCCCCGTTAACCGGCGGTGGAGTCATAGCCACAGCCTGAGACAACGCTTGCAACACTGACTGCTCGGCCAGACCGATGCGGAGCTTGCCTTCCAGGGAACGGATGAGGAACTTGGCTTCACAGTGTCGGCACGCCACGTACAGGGACTGGATCTTGGAGATCTTCTTCTTCATTACTGCGTGACCTGTATGTTCATGTAAGTTTCTTATTACAGTGTTGGAACACTTTGATTTTTTTTGGTTGGCGTGTGGTTAATGCAAGTGTTCTTTACTGTTGCAGTTCAATTTCCTTGTTTGTCCCATAAAAGACATTTGCTACACATAAAACAATACGATTTTTGACTGTCGCGAGTGTTTCTTTTTCCATTCTCTCGACAATATTAGACGTAAGTTGTGCCCTTTTTGTTGTTTTAGTTATACATAAAACAATGTTATTTATATGCAAAAAATGGCAAAGGAGGTTCTTCTTATGTAAAGAGCTTGTATGGTGTCTGCAGTGTTACCCAAGTTTTTAAAACCAAGTCACATAGATATAGTGTTCGTCATTCTGATAGATAAACAGTGTTTTTAGGCTAGCTTCTGACTTTAAAATAGAATAACAGAATATTGATGGAAGTGGATGTTCCAGAGTTCCAGTCATAAACATTCTCTCATATACCTACTTTTGATAGATAGATAACGCTTTATTGTACACTAAAGTTACAGAACATACAATATCTAACATTAAATTAATACATTTGAAAGTATTAGAATTGGCAGTCTTATCGCTAATAGCGATCTCTTCCAGACAACCAAGCAGGAAGTATATATTAGAGTGACGGTGGTACAACACTAATAAAGCAGAATACAGCATGTAGTAACCAGTCATCTTAGCGATGATCTTGAGCTGTGCGAACACGTTCCGCAGCGTGAGCTTGGGAGCTGCGAACATGGTCCGCTGCGTGGCGCGACACTGCGCCGCCGCCGTCCCCAGGTCCCCGGCGGTGTGGGCGGCCGCCTTCACCTGCGCCACCGTGCGCCCCGTGCTCGCGCCTATAGCCTTCATCAGGTACGTCTCTGCTACGCCTGCACACACCACAAACCAATACCTTTCAATTGGTGACGTCGAGCCCTATTTAGGGGGGAAGATGCTATGTTAGTAGGGCCTGTCCATGATGGAAGATGCATGGAGAATGGAATCTGTAGGGGTCGAGAAGCAACTACGCGGTATGTTTGAGACAGTACCCCTCGGGGCCAGAGCCAAATACCGTGGGGACCCCGCGATTCTGTCCGTACGCCGCAAAGGACCATGGGAGGTGGAGGGAAATCCAATACTATGCAGAAGCAGGGCTCGACGAGTCTTCCGAATGCACTCAATCAATACTCATCAATGAAGCACTTTTGTAACATGATCTCTGAACAACTTTAGCTTCATTTAAATCTTTTTATTATGGAACGTCATTATACACTAGGGCATTGGGTGTATATTATGGTTTAATAGGTCAACCCATATAGAGAAGAAAACAACATGTATTCCTTCTTAAATATATCACAGAAGGGATCTATGATTGTGTAAACAATGGTGTTAAAATTGTCTCGCAAAACTGATCTTTTGTAGCCAATTTCAATAAACCCAATTTGAGTTAATGTCATGAAAATATCTATAATCTAAATTGATATTAGACTACAAAGTTTATTGCCAATAACAGCTGCCCGTTGATAAATATTGTCATGGATTTAGAAAACTGGTGTCTTGTTAACACTACTTACCGAGCTCCAAGCTATGATAAGCCGGCGCGAGCTGATTCAAGCACATGTAGACACTGGGCAGGAGGTCCTGTGGGGTCAGTGCTATCACAGATCTGAAGTAGTTAGCCAAAGTGTCCACGATGCGGAGCCGAGCCGACGTCTCCTCTATCTGCTCCAAAGTCCGAGCTAGAGCCAAATAAGGAACTGCTTCCCCTTCCTGCCAGCACGCATCCTTCACTGGGTGGTACTTTGTGGAGCCAGGGTTATATTCCAGCTCTAGAAAACATTAAGATTTTTCTTTTTTGTGTTTGGGGCACTTTAATATCTACATAGTTTGCACTTCATGGGTCATTTAATCCTGACCTGGATTATAATGCTGGGTTAGTGTAAGTAATAACTAAACACTTCATTATCATATGAGTACAAGGATATTGGTGATTAACTTTTTTTTGGAAAGAATTTTATACAAGCTAAGATTTTAAGTTTAAAGATAGGTACTTTTGAGAAGATTGAGGGTCTTTTGACTTTTGACACAGATTAACAAGGTACCGTTTAATGATACTGTAGGTACCTACGCGATAAGTCCAGAATAATATTATAATTAATGTGAGTTTAAATCACGGAAGTTTAAGATGTTCTACAGTTTTAATAACTTTAATAACTAAAAATTTCTAGTCTATACTGTGTGTGTTTGGTACTTTTTCAGGGCTAAACTGATCATTCAATGACGTGAAACTTTGATATTATGTAACATATTAATCCCAGAACAACATGGGCATAGCAGTTTTAATATTAAATCACAAACCTGGCACAACATTTGGAGCTTCAGTTTCCTTGATAACCTTTTCAATCTTAATTTTAATATTCTCATTCTTTGGACTTTTATCATCAGCATTATTGGACTGTTCTGATTTTACTTTAATTTCCTTTTTTGGTGTGATCAGCTTCTTTCCTTTGGGAGTAATAATGATCAATGTAGTTTCTTTCTCAGATGAGAGTGGGAATTTGTTTGGATTGATTACTTTAGGCACATTTTCAGAGTCTGGTGGTGCAACTTTTAATATAATTTGGTTCAACGGAGATAGTTTTTCTTGTTTCACTGGTGACTTCACTGGAGACTTTAGTACAATTTTCTTTTTCTTTTTAGGTGTTTTATTTTGTTCCGCCTCACTCTCCGAGCTCTCTATGCGTTGTCTTTTGACTTTGTTTTTCTGTGGATTAGAGAAATTGTTATTGAAGAGAAAATGGATTTAATTGAACAGCAGTTATTTTTTCTCACAAAAGTTTTATATTAGTTTTAATAAAGTAAAATTATTTTTTTATATGTAAAATTATGTTTTGTTAGTAACAAAACTCACAGAAATAAATTTAAAGCTAGGCCTGTTTATGATATTTAAGTTCATCTTCAGATGCTCATGACTCAAGGTACTTTCGACTTTCATAACTGTGAGTAAAATAGTATTTAAAATGTGATTCAATTTAATATGGCCCTTTTTTATGTATTTAATATGTACCTTTTCTGTTTTAACATCAGGTGAAGTGGTTGCTTCAGCTTCACTTCCACTGCTTATTCTTGGTCTCTTTGCTGAGGTCTGTAATGATTGATACAACTATTATACTTAGCTGAGAGGAGCAAAGCAACTATGATTCATAGTCACTTTTTACAAGTAGGTGCTCTCTTTTGATGATATCCGGAGGATCACTGCGAGTGGGTGAAGAAGACAGACTGAGGATAGAGTTGAGTGGCGTGCCATGGGAGAGGCCTATGTCCAGCAGTGGACTAACATAGATGACTCTCTTTTAAGGTTTATATTGTCTTTTATTTTAATAAATAAGAAAGTAGAATTGGATAAACATTTGACTAGATATAGTAGTGTTGAATTTTAACAGAAAGTAGGCTTAGTTTGGATAAATTTGGATCATCTGATAGGACAGCGGATGCCTAGAGACAGCTGTATGAAAACAGCAAATGGTCAAATCAAATGCCCAGCAGGGCAATGATTGTAGGACAATGATGAAATAAAAAGCAAAATTAAACAATTTATCAACTACCTTATCATTTCCTTTTTTATCAGGTGACTGTTCGGCATCTGATTTACTTTCAACTGTTTTGTCTCCATCATTGTTTTCATTTTTGACCACCTTCTTTGGAGGCACTTGGAAAAATGAAGTTATACGACTTTGTGCCATGATTCTTGCAGCACTAACATTCACCTCTCTCACTAGGATAAGTTTATCATTAAATTTCTTGAATGTATCGTGGAACAGGACATTACGAACTGTAGGTAAGCTACAGTATGCCACCACACGGCAGTAGTTCATGAGTCGGTAATATCATAATTCATTTGCTTTTACTGTACCAACTTATCTTCTAGGTGAATCCTTTAGCTTCTCCACGATTTAAATATCTTTTAGACCTGAAAAAGTTGCCCAACTTTATAAGAGCGGCAAAACCTCAACCTCTTCTTGTAACAAATAGTCGGTCCGTAAGAGGAAACACATTGGCGTTATTGCGTTATTTCAGACAATTTTTACACTAATATTACCTCAAAACGTGATTAAACAAGAAGTTTGGTAATTATCTCCCAATTTTTAGGAAAATATAATAATATAATTATAAAGAAAATATACAAAAAATATTTTTCGAGTAGTTGTCAGGGTTTTGACTTTTGACATTGACATTCATTTAGGCGCGAATAATGAAGATCTTTTTTTAACCCCCGACGCAAAAACGACGGGGTGTTATAAGTTTGACGTGTCTGTCTGTCTGTCTGTCTGTGTGTGTGTGTGTGTGTGTGTGTGTGTGTGTGTGTGTGTGTGTATGTGTCTGTCTGTGGCATCGTAGCTCCCAAACGGATGAACGGATTTTGATTTAGTTTTTTTTGTTTGAAAGTAGAGTTAGTCGAGAGTGTTCTTAGCTATGTTTGGTGGAAATCGGTCCAAGATGGCCGCCGCTACAAAATGGCGGATTACTTTTTTCTTCCACGACCCCCTCAATATGGGTATCAAATGAAAGGGCTTAACGAGTAGAATACAGCCCACTATATAAAATTTAAAATCCAAGATGGCCGCCATCAAAAAAATTTGAATTACGTATTGCGTTGGGGGTTTTTTAAATTTTTAATTTAATTCACTTGTTTATATTACCAGCTTACGGGATTTGTACAGTCACTTTCGTGTATTTGCCATATTGACGTAAATTTATGTGAAAACCCCGCGTGACATTTTACAATGAAGAATAAAGATCTTTTGGTTGGAATGCCCGCAGTCCGCAGTGGAAATAATAGCGCAATTATTTATACAATAGTTGAATTAATGACAAATTTAATAATCATGCAAAATTCAAGAAAATATATAACGCAAAATGGCAAATAAAAAGTGTAATGAATGTCAGCAAATAATAAAAATGTCAAATGAAAATCACTTCCTTCTCTATTTAATCTGTGATGCACAAATGTCAAATTAAGTCAAATCATTACAAAAAAGTGCATATTGAACATGGAAATTATTTAGAAATAAATGAATTGTGAATTTACAATTTTAATTATAATATTCATTAGCTTTTATACAAGGCTAATATTGGAAATATCTTGAAATTTTATCAATCAAATTAATAGATACTTACGCATTACCGGTCTTACGTCAATTTAGATTATTTTGCTAAGATGGCGCCCTCTACTACTTAAGTGTCAATTTATGTCGTCCATGTTCCGACTGTGGTGTGACTTATTTTGTTTTAATTTTTCAAACAATTTTATAAATGTTGAATGCATCGGCATGTGTTATCCCATATAGTGCAAGTTAGCTCCGGCTGAATGGATCCCGCCGTCGCGTGGTATCAGCCCGAGCAGGAAGGACCCGCGAAGCGCCTGTGGCTTCGTATATGGGAAACTCAAACTGAAATAGACAAAATGAACTTGAAAAACTTAGAAAACGCTAACCCCAATGTCAATAAAGCTCAGGACTTTATACCAATAAACGATGTGAACGGTGAAAATAGGAATAATAATTATTTCAACCCCGCGCGCAGGAAAGTGAACGATAACCGCGCTTCGACTTTTAACCTGAACAAAAACCACGATGTGCTCATAGGAGAATACGGGGGCTGTCCGTGGAGGATACCCAACTATCAGTACAAGCCTGGAGTTCTAGGGTGAGTTTGCATTCATAACTTTTTTCAATCTTGTTAGAAAAGTCAACGTGTTTGACGTTTTGGTTAGGTTTAGTGGTTGGTCGGCGGAGACGTTCGCTGGGACTGGTTAGTCGGAGCGGGCTGGAGATAAGTGTCGCGTAATCCGTATGAGAGGCTCTGCTAGGGTACACAGGATGCTCTCAATTAGACATACTCTAGAAATGAGCATTCCATCAGGGCAACATGGCATGAATCACGACATAATTGATGAGCACAGGTCCACAGGTCATTCAGGTGCAAGCTGTGGGTGTGTGGTTTGTTGATGTTGTGCAACTAATGACCTAATCTCTGTGTCTATCTCTTTCCCTCTGTAGTAAACAAGGAAGTGGACTTGTTTACATTTTTTTAATAGAATAAAAGTGAAAATTTGTCTGTTGGTTTTAGTGAGTAAAACTGCTGGGTATAGTTAACATGTAAATGAGTAGAGAATAACTAATATTAAAAAATCATAGTTTTACCTTTTTCCCTGTGCTGTCCCACTGCTGGGCAAAGTCCTCCCCCAAGCCTTACATAAATTATGTTCTTTTTAATTTACATTTCTTGTTTAATCAGTTCTTTTTATTTAATAAGTTGCAATCAATCCACATTCTTATTTTTCGAACCTTTTCAACACCATGTGTGCATGTTATATTTTGTGTGGCATGTGTTAATAAATTTACACAAAATCTTTTACATAAAACCTTCCCTGCAAGTTGTGAATAGCAGCTAAAAATCACATGGAAAGCTGTTAAATTTGTAGGTAAGTTACTCAGTAACTTTAAACTGGCCGGGGATATTAGGATAGTAGTGATTAACTATCAGGCGGGCCATCAGCTTGTAGTGTCTAACATAAAGGTTACAATAGATAAAGTATTGATTTAAACTATAATACAAGTAGCAGGTTGTTGACACTGGCAGCATCTCCTGGCGAGCTGCCAGGGCCATCGCTGTCCAGAATAGACTAACAATTAGCTCAATGGCCATGCCTCTCATACTGGTATTACACTATACATCACTTATAGACATATGGAGTAGTCAATTTTAACATTTTGTCTACAGCAGTTCTTTTTAATACTATCCTCAGTGATGGAAATTATGTATAGTGTATGGAGGCAGTTCACAAAACACAATGTTTGTGTGTGTCAGCATCTGATTTTCGAACTCAAAAATTTAGTCTTAAGTGTTTTCCACAGACAAAGTGTCAATAAATACTAGTAGGGCCTGATTTTACCTAAAAAGTAGTCTGGGTTATTCTAGGATCTAAACTATGTATCTTCTTCTTCTTGGTCGTTATCCTCATCGCTGAGGGTCGTGTCCTTATGGTTATCTGTCTGCAAAGGTGTTTATCACTGTCCGCCATGCATCTCTATCTTGGGCATGTCTGAGAGCATTATTAAATGACATTCCAGAGCCTTGCTGTATCTGGTCCGACCATCGTGTTGGTGATCGTCCCCTCGGTCGCTTGCCCTCTACTTTGCCCACTAATATGAGTTTCTTGAGATTGTCCCCTTCTCGTCTAGCTATGTGGCCAAAGTATGCAAGTATCCTTTGTAGACATAAGGTAGAAAGTCTTGTCTTTATCTTTAACTCTTTTAGGATAGAGATGTTTGTGCGTTTAGCAGTCCAGGGAATGCGGAGCATACGACGCCAACACTACATTTCCAAGGCATCAATCTTACTTCTTTCCGCCTTCCGTAGGGTCCACGTTTCTACACCATATAGAAAGATGGAAAATACAAGGGCTTTGACTAGTCTGATTTTAGTTCCCTTGAAAATGTTTCTATCGCGCCAGATTTTCGTGAGGTTAGGTTAGTAGTAAACTATGTATATTATATACCAAATTTCAGCATAATCAGTTCAGTTTTAGATTGAATAAGTATCACACATATCCCTATTTTCACACAAAGGAAAGTTTCGCAATTTATTCATAATATCATTATTTCATATGTTTACTGATTACCTACAGGAAAATATCAGAACCGATTTGCATATCTGTGTCATTAGATATACCTATAGGGACTTTCCAGTTAGTCCCATTAAAATCTAAATTGGTTGAGCTGATTTTAAATTATGTTTTAAAATTGGGATCTCTTCCTCTCCTATTGAATGCAAGTTTCAAGTCAGTTTTACATTGCTTTAAATTTCTTTTGTACATGAGAAAGTCACCAATTCATCTACAATATAATCAATAGATACTGTAGCAGAATACAAAAAAATCAGTTCAATGGACTGATCTTGTTCTTTTCACTCAACTTTTTATCCAGTACTGTTAAAATTATTAAGTTTTTGTCAAGTTACATATTTTTTCTGTGTTTAACGGTATGTTTCCTCACAATCATTGTAGATAACAAATAAACAACTTATATTGCAGAAAAACTTGCGTCTGGGCACCATTTGTATTGTTTCTTTTTTAGTTTTGTTGTATTTTAGCACTTATTTACATGGTGCTAAGATCTAAGTTTAAAAGTGTCAGATGATCTCAGGTTTAGTGCTTGAATCGAGGTCGTCTCGCCGCGGTTGTCTAGGCTATAGACTACAACACTAAATACCTACTAGTTAGATAGACTACTGAGTTGTAACTGCAAGATCCTAGAGCCGATCTGCTCGCTTTTCTTCCAGTTAGATCAGTTTGTATTGTTGTTAATGCGGGTTGACCTCGCGACCTTATGCAGCTGTGTGCATGGGCTCTTAGCTCAGTTGTACCAAATTATGCAAATTATACTTATCAAAGCGTATTTTTTATGACACGCCGCCCTGCTGTGACAGAAAACAGGGATATAGCCCAGTCATATTAGGGCTTTCACCTCGGAATGAAAGATAATAAGCTGCAAATTGGTATGAACCTTTGTTTTGTCATTCTAAATGTTGTCTCAAAAGTCACAATCGTTATCGTGTCCGCGTCTCAAGATATTCAAGGTCAAAGGTCACAAAAATCGGTTTTTCGCGAATATCTGGCTTCCTATCGGTTAAATGAGATTTGCATTTATTATAAAAGTTGTAGGCTATAAAATTCCCTACAACTTTTGTTTAAACTTTTTTTTCATACAACCAACCGTTTTGAAGGTAGAGCGCGAAGAGTGCACATCGTACAGTCATATACGGCCTAATGCAAGGTCAAGCGTGAGTTATGGTTATCAGTACGTTATAAAGTCAATTATTTACTTGGAAATTATAATTATTAAACAATGCCTATTATTTATGTACTAACTATTAATTATTTATATTTAATTAAAGTAAGTAACTTGATTATTTATATATAATTATTCATATTTAACTATTTAAGTATAAAATATTATTAATTCTGGATTATATATTTTAGTTCTATTTTAAGTTAACACATTATATATCTTTTCTTTAAAACGCGTAAATTTCTCAATACTTATATACCTGGAAATACTTGTCCCTACCCTATGCCCTTTTCTATTCATTGCCGGGACAGATGTTCTATATAGTATTCAAGGCCACTCTCAAAGAGCATATAAGAGAAGAGACGGCACTTAGAACAAAAAAAATGGTTCAATGTAAATGTATGAAACGGGCAAGAAGATCCAATACCAACATTACGGGCATGATTATCGATTATGACAGTGACAATTAACAACGCCAATGCCGCCAACATTGCTTACGTGGTAGAGTCCGGTCGTTCCTGCACCGGCTACATATTTTATCGATAATTTGTTCGTATTATAATTTCTCACATTTAGGTTATTACATATTACAGAGTTAAATAATTTAGTCTACGTTTATTAATAGGGTAAATGTCTAGTATTAATATATAATAGACTTTACCCACTTAATAAACGTAGACTAAATTATTTAACTCTGTAATATGTAATAACCTAAATGTGAGAAATTATAATACGAACAAATTATCGATAAAATATGTAGCCGGTGCAGGAACGACCCTACCACGTAAGCAATGTTGGCAGCATTGGCGTTGTTAATTGTCACTGTCATAATCGATAATCATGCCCGTAATGTTGGTATTGGATCTTCTTGCCCGTTTCATACATTTACATTGAACCATTTTTTTTGTTCTAAGTGCCGTCTCTTCTCTTATATGCTCTTTGAGAGTGGCCTTGAATACTATATAGAACATCTGTCCCGGCAATGAATAGAAAAGGGCATAGGGTAGGGACAAGTATTTCCAGGTATATAAGTATTGAGAAATTTACGCGTTTTAAAGAAAAGATATATAATGTGTTAACTTAAAATAAAACTAAAATATATAATCCAGAATTAATAATATTTTATACTTAAATAGTTAAATATGAATAATTATATATAAATAATCAAGTTACTTACTTTAATTAAATATAAATAATTAATAGTTAGTACATAAATAATAGGCATTGTTTAATAATTATAATTTCCAAGTAAATAATTGACTTTATAACGTACTGATAACCATAACTCACGCTTGACCTTGCATTAGGCCGTATATGACTGTACGATGTGCACTTCTCGCGCTCTACCTTCAAAACGGTTGGTTGTATGAAAAAAAAGTTTAAACAAAAGTTGTAGGGAATTTTATAGCCTACAACTTTTATAATAAATGCAAATCTCATTTAACCGATAGGAAGCCAGATATTCGCGAAAAACCGATTTTTGTGACCTTTGACCTTGAATATCTTGAGACGCGGACACGATAACGATTGTGACTTTTGAGACAACATTTAGAATGACAAAACAAAGGTTCATACCAATTTGCAGCTTATTATCTTTCATTCCGAGGTTGACCCCTTTTTTTACCTAATATGACTGGGCTAATAATCTTAATTTCCGCAAAAAAATCTTTTCTTAATGAATTATAATGCATTTTGTGTTGGAGCTGATCGTTAATAGATCAGTCAGTTATGCTTGCCTTTTAAATAAATGTACACAAGTGGGTTTTGTAAAAACAAAAACTAAATAAATAAATAACATTCAGCAATACGTAAAGCCATAAAGCTCAACAAAAACCGTGTTGGTTTGTAAATGAGTCAACCATGTTCTGTGGTATATTGCCGCCGGTCTTCGAAAGGAGTCGAACGTCACAGAATGTCCTCGGCACTCGCCACAGGGCCAATTGCTTTGTTTACACACATATTCGAAATGGGAATAAAACTCCGTGATGAGTCGCTTTACTGTTAATTGCTTAAATGTTTACTACCAAAACGAAGCCAATAAGGAATTTGGTACAGCGCGTTACTCATCCACGTAGATTATACAATTATTATCTTAAACGCAATTTAGGAAACGGCCGTGAACGTTTCATCCGATTCTTAAAACAATTCAATTCTAAAACTACTCTTTTAACATCATGATCAACTCAACCGCAGTTTCGGTCGACGCTGATTTACCAGGAGTTTACGCTCATCGACAAATGCAGCTGACATTCTTGTATTTCTCCTGCCATTACAACAAAATATTCCCAACGGGTATGAAACGGCATGTAATACGTGTTGAACTCTAACATACAACTGCAATGGTTCTCCGTAGCATCAAGCACATGTTATGAATATTTCTTTCATCTAGTTGTTTATAAAACTAAGTAGTGAATGACCGTCAGATAGTCAGTTGGCAGGTGTTTACAGATCGTCCGCGTATTTATTAGCATTCATAATGTTTCCTTGATCCACAATCATACAATAAAAGTGTAACAGAACAGGTCTGCGCCCCAAGCTCGGGTGAAAGGCTTCCATTAAGGCCGGCTGCTGACTGACAGCCCGGCGGGAATTCCACTGGCATTTACTTTAAAAATGCGAAGGCGACGTTTATTGGCGGCCTTTGATCATATCTTTTATTTAGCTTGTCAGCTTATATTGATTGAGATTGTTCCGATTCACGTTTTTAAACTAGAGTTAATGTTTTATTTTGATAGCTCTATGCATTTAAATCAGCTGATATTTTAAGATATGGCCTCCATTAATGTATTTGCTAGGATGCGCGACTTTTAACGGTCAAGAATAAAATATATACGCAATATACAAGACTACTGTGGCTGTGGCATAGCTGGAAGAAAAGGTGTCTAATTAATTAGGTACAGGACTGACCTTTTAATCCGTATGATTTTTATTAGGGTTTGAGAGGATTTTCTATCCTTTGAAGATCTCTCAAATGACATGCTACCATTTAATCAGTTCAGTAGAGTTAGGTAGGGTTGGATTGCCGACAATACGTCAGCAATGTTTGACATCGCATCCGCAACGCCAGTGGTGTTGCTGACATGTATAGGTATAGGCGACAGGCGACTATAACCACTCACCATCAGGCAGGGGCCGTCTGCTTGCTCGGTGTCTAACATAATATCAATACCTTTATAAATGGCAATTGCAATCAAATCCAGTTTACAAGCAATAGTGACGTCAGTAGTCACAACGTAACATTTCCTCGTGTAGAACTTCGTCACTGCTAATGGACTGCACGTCACGGTACCCGCGTGCTCGCTCATTCATACACTGCTCTGCGTGATCGATAATGTTAATTATAATAATAGGAAATAGATAGTTGATTTAGCTAGTTTTTTGCTGACATGCCAGCAGAATTAAACTCAAAGAAATGCCAATTAGCCACAGAAATCGAAGAAATTGATAAGCTTACTTCGGTAGGGATATCGAGAGCAATGCAGATAAGAAGTAGAAGATCCTGTTATCACTACGAGCCTAACATCTTCCAATGCAAAGCAAAAGCTAAGGGACTTTGTCTTCAGCTATTGTAGACCAGTCCTCCATTTGTCAAGATCCTGTTAAATTCGTTAGACAAGGTTTATTTTCATGATAATGAGCGAGAAGTCGAGCAAATCAAATGCGTGATGGTAAGCATCATGATTACCTATACTAGACACAGTTCCACCCGGTGTAAAGTCCTTCTTTTATTCAATTATCTTCATAAAATCGACCGTAATATATCATCTATGAGAGTGAGATGAAATACACACCCGTAATTACCAAATCAACAGATATGTTCAGATTTTTTGTGAACATTAGCAATGATCGCGTTACAAATGTGATCTGGTATTATCTCGGTTGCGTAAAGACGTAGGTACATCGTAAACATCGCGTTTGACTACTTGCTGCGTGATCATTTTAACTAGGGACTGATACGAGTATCAGGACCTTGACGCTATTTACGTAGGGCTCTAATAAATAACTTACAGAAACTGACATTATTTCATTTCCGTGTAAACAAAATTCGCTACATTGCTTATCCCCGAATGCTGAGGCCTTTAAAATTGTAACAGATCCTATGAACAATAATAGAAAAGTGTGGCTAAAAATACAACTGTCTATGAAATCCTTACGTAGTTCCTAAAAGATCACATTTTGCAGTTACGATACACCTAAATCCTAAAAGATTGCAAAGTAGAATTGTTCTAGCTTTTACGCCTTAAGTGGTAACCAAACAGACAGTTACAGTGCCTATGGATGCAACACCAAGGGTATACCAGTACGTTTCCAACTCTACAAGAATTCATTCACTTTTCGATAAGATACACATTTGTATTTCAAGATTTGCGGAAGGAGATCATTCCACAGGTTGCACATACGGTAGAAAAATATGTGAGAAAAAAGACGTGACGCCATTACCGAACTGAAGAGTTCTTCAGAACACTTCTCGTTATAAACTCTATAGAACACACTAATAAGAGAGCCAAGGTCTCTCCGTATATTTAGTAGTTTATCAGTACTCGTCTGAACGAGGCCTTCATTAGCATCCATATCATTCCAGATTGCACGAAGAGATCGAGCACTTCTACATGTACATGTCGCCAACGGACACGGAGCACCTCGTGCGCTCCACCGTGGTGAACAGGATCCGAGGGGCCATCCTGTCGCTGTGGCCGCAGGCGCGGGTCGAGGTGTTCGGCTCCTTCCGCACCGGCCTCTACCTGCCCACCAGCGATATTGACCTGGTTGTTATTGGTGAGTGGCCTCTACGTACGGAGCACCTGGTTCAGGTGCTTTCTATCATTCCGAACAGGTCCAGAGCTCGGAATGTCTCTTGTCCCTCCTCAGCCAGTCGTAGAAATGTTTTTTAATTTATTTAAACGGTTAGCTTACTCTGTTTGTTTTATTCTTTTTTACAAGCTTTATATTACTTTCACCTGTCTGTTGTCTGTCTGTCTGTCTGTCTGTCTGTCTGTCTGTCTGTCTGTCTGTCTGTCTGTCTGTCTGTCTGTCTGTAATCAAATCTTGCAAGTTTAATTTGACCCACTTCCCGGTTTCCAATTGAGCTGAAAATTTGCATGCGTGTGTAAATCGGATGACAATGCAATATTTTTATGACATCGAGCTGATCTGATGATGGAGCTGGAAGATGGCCATAGGAACTCTGTCATTAAACAACGCAACCCCATCGAGTTTGGGCTCATTTGATTCGTCTTGACGAGTACTATATGATGCAAGATGGTAATAATAATTAAAGCTTGTTTTTAAAAAGTATTTTTAAAATTTCACTTGTTCATTTTTCATTTTTCTTTTTTTTGGGTCAAATTTAGTAATTGAAATTTCACCCTCTTCCTGTCAACCGATTGATCTGAAATTTGGAATACGCCTTTGGTTCTGGTGACAATTCAATTATGTATATTCAATATTATTGTAAGTCCAAGATGGCCGCTGCTACAAAATGGCGGATAACGTATTTTTTTTAAATCATATCAATATGGGTATCAAATGAAAAGGCTTGACAAGTAGAATACAGTGTACTAAAAAGCCTAAAAATAAAAAAGGTAAAAAAATGTTTTTAAGTTAACTTAAAAACATTTTTTTACCTTTTTTATTTTTTACTAAGATTCTCTGTGACATGTTTAGAGTTCAGGTCTTTTGCGTACGTTTCGAGTGCCCAAAGGCGATATGGAGCGATGATATTCAGAGAGTCGCTAGGAATGGGTGGAGGAGGAAGACGGAGGACCAAATCGAGTGGCGTGCTATGGGGAGGCCTATGTCCAGCAGTGGACGAACGAAGGCTGATGATGATGATGATGGATATTCTATATTAAGACTGTCGTCCATTAGAAAAGTTCACATTTACTATCCGTTCCGGAAAACTAGTACAAAACTAAAAACAACATGTAAAGAGATACGTTATCGTACAAATAAGGACATGCCTACAGAACAATCTATTATTTTATATCGTAACGAGTAGCCGTGTAAAGTCGGGCCCACAAATCTGTCAACTTATCTAATCCACGAGTTAATCTGCTGATAACTCCTATTTTAGAATTCTATGCGGATTCTTGAACAATACTGTCTCTAAGTAATAAAAAAAATAGGTACGGAATAACTCAAACTCAAAATTCATTTATTTAAATAGGCTACAATGGAGCAATTTTGCAAGTCAATTTTACATTTTATTTTAATACTCTACCGCTCATTCGCAGGGCACCTCTATGAGAAGAACGAGCAAGAAACTCGTAGGGATTGCTTTTTTTACGGATATGACATTCCTTAACATGAAGTTTTGACAAAGTTGTTCTTGTCATCTTAATCGGAAGGAAGAGATGATTTTTCTATGGAAATGGAAGAGTCAAAACATGGTGGTAAAATATTTTCGAGTTGGTTACCCGCCTACTTGTCTTGTTGTACATTAAACAGTCGTAATACCAGTAATGTTATCGTCACCATCAGGCTATCTATTTTCTTCAATATCTAGTCCTAGGTCCAAAAATTAGGCCTGGTTTAGACCTCATCTCCACGAAGGATCTGATCCACTGTTCACCGCCGAAATGCAATATTATTTAATATTCATAACTCATTAACAAATTAGGTAAATTAATCGCAATTTTTCCGCGAAATAATCGCACGTGAATGATAAGATAAGCGGCCGTCCACGGAGGAAGTGTAACAATTACCGAACAATAATAATTATTAGACTAACAGTTGAGTCAACTCGGGCGGGGGCAATCACCTACACTTTCACTTGCACTATTGCATTCGGAGGTGAACAGTGGATCAGATCCTTCGTGGAGATGAGGTCTAAACCAGGCCTAATTTTTGGACCTAGGACTAGATATTGAAGAAAATAGATAGCCTAATGGTGACGTCAACATTACTGGTATTACGACTGTACAATGTACAACAAGACAAGTAGGCGGGTAACCAACTCGAAAATCTTTTACCACCATGTTTTGACTCTTCCATTTCCATAGAAAAATCATCTCTTCCTTCTACTAATCCTAAAATAAAAAAATAATGTATCCGATAACTGGCACATATGTTTTGAAATAGAATACGCGAGGATGATGCGCGAGAGTGGTCAAAGTGCGATCACTAGTTTTGGAGAAATGTGTGGACTAATCTTACTAATATTAAAAACGTGAAAGTTTGTAAGAATGTATGGATGCCTATATGTATGTTTGTTACTCTTTCACGCCTAAACCGGTGGACCGATTGAGCTGAAATTTCGTATGGAGATAGCTACTTTCGACTCATGCATTATAAAAATAATCCGTTCTGCGGTTTGGTTGAGCGTTGATAGATCAGTTAATCAGTCAATCACTCCTGTTTATATATTTCAAATAATCGGCGGTAAAGAGCTTCGTTTTGTGATTCAGATACTGTAAATTATCAGTTCCATCAAAGTTAATGACACGTTGCACTTCAAACGCACTCAAATAATGAACACAACGCTTAAAGACCATCATTACATTCACAAGAACAACAAGTTGTACATGAAACCAGTAATTAAATCTCTGACCGCTACCGTGACTTACTTTCCAGTACAGTTGGCTACATTACTGTTATTGTATTTTAATTTTACATTTACTTTAACGATGGAAAGGGGATTTCTTTGATGATTTATGCAGACTATTCTGCTCAAACTTGCTCTTGTTGGAAGAGTTTTGACCAAGATCATCAGGAATAAGTAGGTTTATTGCGTTGTATTGACTTTCAAGCTTCTTCAAAAAAGTTCAGGGCTTAAGATCCGTCGAACTTTTTTTATTCTGTGGGTTCATCTCGAAGACGCCTGAAACCGATTTGGATATTATAACTATACAATGGCTATTATTAATTCCCTTCCAAGGCCGTGCCGTATACGCTCCTCGCACGAAACTGTATCTATGAGAACATAGGTACATAATATTTGGTTGTTGTTTTATACAACTTCTTTCATTGATTTATTCAAGAGATTATTCTGATTATTATTTGTACGATATTTTAGTCTCATCTACATAAATCAGGCGCATTTAGCCACAATTTCAATTTGCCAAAACAAAAACAAGCTTTTTTATTATTACCATCTAGCACCAAAGTACTCGTCAAGACAAATCAAATGAGCCTAAACTCGATGGGGTTGCGTCGTTTAATTACGGAGTTCCTATGACTACCTTCCAGCTCCATCATCAGATCAGCTCGATGTCATTTTTTTTTTTATTTATTTGGTTCACAAATTGGGTGTAGCCCAGAACAAAATTTACAATAATTAATACCATATATAAAGTAAAGGCTCATCCTAAGTACAGTGAACACAGCATGCACATTAAGCGTGTTAAATTTTTACGAGAAAAAAAAAAATCGTTGATAAATAAACAAAAATTATGAAGAGAGTAAATGTATACATGACACAAAAAGGAAATATATATATATATATATATAAACAAAAACTGCTACGTGTAACAAAATAAAATAAACGCAGCGAGGCGGGTAGGGGCTTTAAGTATGATGTTGGATCAGTTGAAAGAAAACACTAAATGAAATTTAGTCATAGACTGATGAAGTGGCAAAATTTAACACGAAGAAAAAAAAAAACAAAA
Source organism: Hemithea aestivaria (assembly GCA_947507615.1). NCBI lineage: Eukaryota > Metazoa > Arthropoda > Insecta > Lepidoptera > Geometridae > Hemithea > Hemithea aestivaria. The sequence continues at coordinate 233,790 of OX382347.1, forward strand.
AATGTATATATCTGCATTAAACCAATCATATTCAAGGTCACCTCTGAAAACCCCTCACTAAGTAAAAACAAATTAAAAAAAAAAAAAAAAACAAGGTAAGTCAATTTACAAGAGATTGTTGAGTCGTGATTTAATAGAGACCAAAGACACATCAAAAATATCTATATCATTACGAATTCCGTTATAAGATGACAACATCCTATACAGGGGAGAGTGAAGTGCCGCGTTTGTTCGACAAAAAGGTAACCTAAAGGTTTTGCGGTTTATAAGTCTACTGCCTGGACGCGGGACTTCAAGGTTTACAGTTTCTAAGAGGTCCGGACATAAAATAAGTCCCCGAACTACTTTAAACAAGAAAAGAATGTCGGACGCCTTCCTTCGACTATATAGCGTCTTGAGCTTATAAAATTTTAATCGTTCGTCGTACGACTTTAACGTTTTACATTTATTGTCAGTGTATGCCATTTGATATATAAATTTCTTTTGTATGCGTTCAATTCTGTTTGTGTGTACAGCGTAGACTGGTGACCATATCACACTATTGTACTCTAGGATACTTCTTATCACACAATTATATATAGGTATGATCACTTTCGCATCTTTAAACAGTTTGATTTGTCTTGATATAAAACCTGATAATCGGGAAGCTTTTTTAATTATGTTGTCGATATGGGTACGAAAGTATAAACTGCTATCTACGGTTACTCCTAAATCTCTAAGACTTGAAACTTCTTGTAGTATGACACTATTTAAAGTGTACTTTGCGGGTGTGGGGTATTTTTTCCTACTGAATTTAATGTGTGAGCATTTATCAATGTTAAGCAGCATTTTGTTTTTCTGACACCACTCGAATACTTTGTCAATTTCGTGTTGGAAAAAATATATATCTTGCTCTGATTTTATAGTAGTGTATAATTTAAGGTCATCTGCATACATCTTGAACGAACAATTGATTTTAGACGTTATGTCATTTATAAAAATTAAGAAAAATAAAGGTCCCAGATGGGATCCTTGTGGAACGCCTGTCGGAATAGCTTTAAGTCCTGACCTGTATCCTCGAATCATAACCAGTTGAGACCTATTTCCTAAGTATGATTCACACCATCTTAGTAACGAACCGTGAATACCCAGAGATGATATTTTCTTGAGTAAGAGGACGTGATCTATGAGGTCGAACGCTTTACTGAAATCAGTGTATATAGCGTGAACTTCTTCGCCTCTGTCGAGTGCCTGCGACACATGATGTATAAAACCGATAATATTCGAAGCTGTTGATTTTTTGGGTAAAAATCCATGTTGTTCTGGGTGAATGAGCTCCTTGACATGCCAGTATATTTTTTTCTGTACCAAAGATTCAAAAACTTTACCTAAAGCCGGGAGAATAGATACTGGTTTATAATTAGAAACGTTACCCAGGTCGCCTTTCTTATGGATAGGGGTCAGACGCGCGATTTTCCACTTAGTTGGAAATATGCCGTCACTAATAGATTTGTTATAAATAACAAACAGGGGCTTACACAGTTGTTCAGCACATTTCTTGAGAACAATGTTTGGTATTCCGTCAAGACCTATTCCTTTACGTGGATCTAATGTTGTAAGTGCTCTATAGATTTCTTGCTCGGATAGATGACAATTATTGAGAGAATTCCAAGACTGTACTTCTTCCCTTTGAGCCAAGTTGGTTGCAGAATTTGCAAGGGAGTAAACTGATTGAAAATATTCAGAAAATAGTTCTACAACCTCCTGACCTCCTTTTGCGGTTTGAGAATTAAATTTAACTTCGTGGGGAATAAAGCTGCTAGTGCGCTTGTGATTATTAATAAAGGACCATAAATGTTTTGGTTGCGTTTTAATGAGAGTAGATGCATTACCTTTGAATCTTTCATAACATTGTCTAAGCATTATGTCGTACCGCCCTCTGAGTATATCTAATGATATTTTGTCTCTCGGGTTTCCGTATTTCTTAAATTTTTTGTGGTATTTTAATTTTTCTTGAGCGCATTTTATCAAAGGCATACTAAACCAAATTGGATATTTTTCACTACGAGGAATATACAATGGAGTATACAACTTTATGATATTATTAATGTTTGAGTAAAAAATGTCAACCATCTCATTAACATCGCCTAAGTTTAGCCATAACTCATGCCAATTAATTTTACTGATTGCCTCTATCATTGCATCATAATTTGCTCTCTCAAAATTATAAACGGGTGTTCTGCTACTTTTTAAACTACGAATGCGCTTGGTACAATGTACAACAATCACAAGGGCAGGGTGGTGAGCGTCTAGGTCCACTAGTGGTGATAAACATTCTGTGACTTCAATTCTATTTGCTATGTCTGACAGTATTAAATCTAAAGTACGTGAATTATGGTTCTTTATTCCGCTGCACTGACGTAAGTTATTAAACAAAATCTCATCCACAAAGGTATTCTCTATAAGACTATTGTTACCGCTGGGTAAATAACAATTTAAAGTAGAATCAAGCTGCCAAACTAAATTTGGCAGGTTAAAGTCCCCTATTAGAATCGTTGAAGACGAATGCGATATTTTATTGTTAATAGTCAAAGTGATGTTTGAGAACAGACTTTCAAAGTGCTCTTGGCTGATAGGGGGTGGGACATAGACGGCACAAATGTTATAAGCGTGACCAGAAGAACTCTTAATATTGACCCACAAGTCCTCGCATGCAGATTCCCACGATTCTTTACGTGACACTGTAAACCTTTTGTGAACTGCGATGCACACACCGCCGCCCTCCCTTCTGGCACTATTACAAGTCGTGCTTCGATCCCGTCTAAAGATGTTGTATCTTAGGTCTAGAAATTCATGATCAAATACAGTAGAATTCAACCACGTCTCCACTAAAACAATGATGTCGTAATCCTCACTTAATGCATTAAGATAAAATTTTTCGGTCTTTGTTCTAAGGCCTCTAACATTTTGAAAGTAAATTGACAACTCAGTCTTTAAGGAGCCCACTTTTACAACATAACACTAAATATTAAAGTCTTTTAATAGCGTCCAAGTCACTGATTACGATAGCCTTCGAGGCCTCGTTTTTCCTTACATAAATCTTGCCGTACCGAATCCAAACAAAGGCATACTTCTTATCCTTGGCAGCGGCCCTGGCGGCTGCGTGCAGCTTCTTATTCGCCGGTGAAAGGTGTTCCCCGACGTATATAGGCTGCTTAGAGCCTGCGATTCCAAGAAGACCCGCGTGTAATTTCTGGCCACCTTGCTTTTTGTTGAAGTTCCGCACAGCTGCCAAGAACTCATCCCTTGCACGGGTGTTAATAAACTTAACAATAAGGGCTCTTGGTCTGCTAGATTCCTCGCTCAATTTGCGAACTCTGTGGAAATTAACAATTTCAGCATCATTTATTTCTCTAGAGACAACTCTACCCGTCTGCTTGATTATAGTAAGAAGGTTTTCGTTTTTATCCTCGGGAATGCACTGAATCTCGACATTGCAGCACCTGGCTTGCTGCTCCATATTGTTGCACTGTACTACGACGTCCCGCAACTGTTTCTGAAGGTCTTCGTTCTTAGCGGTCAGGGCGTCTATCTGAGCCGACTTCTCTTGAACTTCCTTGATCAACTCTTCGTTCTGGGAGTTGATTAAAGTCACGCTCGCTTGTAACGTCTCTATAACCCGTAGTGTAGATTTATTTTCCAGTGTGATCTGTTCCTGAACATGAGATAGAATTGTTGAGGTTGCTTCCTTTAATTTCTGATCAAAGTAAGCTTTAAGATCGGTGATAAAATCGTCACTTAGGTCCCCCGAACGAGCTGGCTGACTCTGTGCTCTCACAGGAGTGTCGTCCCCGCGTTTTTCAGAACCCTTGCAGTCGGGGCATTTCCAGTTCAACTTTGTTTGTTTCGATTCCTTGCCAAAGTTTTCATGTGTGATTCCCAGGCATAGATAGTGGTAAACTCCACTACACAACGAACATATTTTGACGTCATTGCGGCTCTTGGGCACCACGTTGCAGGCTTTACATAATTTCTGATTGGTAGTTGCTGCCATAGTTTCAGCTTGTTCTTGACTATTCCTATTGATAAAAATCCTTGTGGAACGTTTAGCGATGTTATTACACTATAATCAATTGTTCATAAAGTTTATATAAAAAAGTAGACTGTTGGCAAATGTCACTATCGTGCGACACACTAAAAAATTACGACGTTGTGTCAAGTGTCAATTTCTATTAAAATGTCACTGTCACTGACGTTGACGTTTGTTTCGATTAAAATGTCACTGTCTCTGACGTTGACGTTTGTTTCGATTAAAACAACTAAATCAAAAAAATGAGGGTATAGTTTTTACAACGCCGATTGAAATTAATATTAATTTTGGAAATATTTTGGTGAAAACTCCACTAAAACACAAACAAATGTATCGCACAGTTGCGGGAAACAGCTTTCTAGTTGTTTATTTATCACTTGCGTAATTCACTTCGTTTTAACTGATTAAAATGTCGATTTAAATAGAGCAAAATTTAACACGTCTTTTACAGATGAAGGTTTTTGACACTTGATAGTCATAATAATATTGCATTGTCATCCGATTTATACAGGCATGCAAAATTTCAACTGAATCGGAAACCGGCAAGTGGTGGATAACTTGCAAGTTTTGATTACAGATAGACAACAGACGGTTGAAAGGAAATAAAATATTGTAATATGGATATTATGGAGATGTAATATGGAGTGGCGCTCGCCTGATATTTTGCGATATACCGGCACATTTAAATTGCAATACCTACTTCTAGTTCTTAAAATATAGAGTTTGTGAGATAAAACCACGTGGGTGTGAGATGGGTTGGCGCGCTTCAAAACAACAATCACCATGTTTCTATAAACTCATGGTGACGTGTGTTGGCGCCATCTCCAGCGTTCCCATTCTACGTCACACGGCGCCCTAGTCGTGACGTCACCATTGGCAACCCATGACGACTCTAGAACATTTGCACTCACCTAGTACTCGCTGCACTAGTAAATAAATAGAGCACAGAAGGATGACGCCACGCTGGCACGCAGATCTACTTATGACATATGAAAATTTTATAATAAAATCATCGCCAGGAGAAGAGTGAAAAGAATCCGTATTGGCAATTCACACTGGGAGCAATCGCTATCTCCCGATTAAAATAAAATGGTTTGCGACATAGAACCGTAAAGTTACAATCGCGTTTAACTTTGCCCTATGATATACCAATAATATGTGACAAAGTTGAGAAACTCCAATATTATTAACTTAATGAATGTCCTTCAACTTGAATTTTTCAGCTTATAGCTGTTATCGCCATCATTGTAAATTAGCTGATACAGCTTCTGGTGTTAATTGATGAGACCTGGGTTACCCTGTTGATTTTACCCTTAATATGGACTCCCTCTATGTATTGACAGAATGGTAGTACTGTAAATAATGTATAATAGTTGCGAGGCCGTGGGCCGTAACGTCGAGGTATAAATAGCCGTCGCCGGTGTCGCTACGATTCTCAGGCGCTAGACGCATTAGGTGTTGAATGCATTTGGAAGTAGTCTAGCTATAGATGGAAGCCGTATTGTAGCTCACGTGGTGTCTGGGCACTTGAGACCACGTGCGACTAGGGTTCTATTTCCTGATTCTGAATGGATAGTTCCGTGTATTCTTGGCGTCTATTTATCTAGCCATTATCCAATGGTAGGTATAGGACCGGTTTAGAGTATGTATATCTTTTTAGCATGGTATATGTATAACTACCTTGTATTCTTGGTGTCTGTCTTTCTATCAACTTAGCTTGTACCCGCTTATAAGTATAGACCTCCCCATGGTCACGCGACACCATCCGATCCTGAGCGAGTCTCATCCAGTTCACTCCGTATTATTGACAATATCGTCCGACCATCGAGCTTGTAAACTGCCTCGAGATCTTTGTTCTTACCGTGCTCCGTGGGTCACCATAATATTATGATTGGTGTTTGTATAAGTTCAAAATAAATTAAAATATAGAAAACTGTCGTCCCAAAATTCTACAACATTTTAAAGATGTGAGAACGGAAAACCTATGAGTCATATCCGCTATCCGGGCGGGACGCGGAAGTCCTATCACTTCACCAAATTAAACGTTATCGACTCGCGGATGCCATTGATATTTTCACATAATATATCCAACTACTAGCCCAAAAATAATATTAGGTGTCGCGGTTTACATTTTCTAAATGATGGTTATTGTACTTTATTATTTAACTGTTAACCACAAACCCAATTTATATGATGAGTAGTTAAAATATATCCAACTGACATTAGCGTAGTTATAGCCTCCACTTTTTATGGCTGACTTTATGGGGGACGTCAAGCAGTCTACACAAATAACCGTGAGTCAATCAACATCATCTGGACAAAAGTATCGCGAATCAAATGACGTAACACATTCTATGTATACCAGAGTATATACATATAGTGTAGACGTACATAGTTGCGGCATGACTCACCACTCAGCGCATACATTGATTGATGATTGACACGGATATTTGCACGTTCTTTTACTATAGGTCGAGATAAAGGACCGCCTCTACGATGGAGGATTCTTATAACTCTGTATTGTCTTTAAACATGCTCTCATTTGAGAGACGAGGCCGATATTGTGAACCACACAAGTCTGTATGTTGCCTAAATTTCAACCATAATATTTTTTCTGTTCTTTGACTTTTACGTCATACAAAGCAGTAGAAGAGTTGCGAAGAGGTGATGGCGTTTTAAATAACCATAATTATTTATAAAATGTAATGTATGTACGTTACGTACCTGATGGGAGAGAGGGTCACAAGCCGGATTTGCTGTCTCGGTCGTCTCGGTTATTGAAAGAGCTCCGTTGTTCCGTAAATCACTAACTCGTATTATCGTGAATCGTGATAACAGCCGTAACTGTTGCCACTAAGTTCTACAGGCGGATGCTCCTAATCGAAGATCTAGTTTTGTCAAACTGATATTTATTTTGTTCACCGTGTGTAATGGACCTACATTTTGATGATACATTGAAATATTAAAATAAAAGAATTTTGTAACTTTTAAATTTCACTAATATTAACGCTGTGGCTAGTTGGGCATCTAGCTAATTGATTCAAAGTGGTCACATATACAAGATCTCGGGTCCCCGTGACACGCTCGTATTTTTTGCATGGAATTATTCTGGAACGAGTAAACAAAATTCGGGATCTAGGTATTGTTATGGACGACAGTGAATTGCGATTTGACGAGCATATTACAAAACGCTTGGTTTTATTGCTCGAACCTCTGCGCAGTTCAGAGATACAAACATACCAGTTCTTCTCTACAACGCATATGTTCGGAGTGTGCTTGAATTTGGTGCAATTGTTTGGGACCCGAAGGAGATAAAGTACACTCTCTTGCTGGAAAGAGTTCAACGGAAGTTTGCCAGATCCTTATACAAGAAGATGCACGGTTATTATCCCTTCCTTTTCCCATCCTTGTTTGTCTCCGGTATGGTGGGGCTTGTTACTTTAGAGCGCAGACGCAAGCTCCTACTGATTATGCATTACTGTATGCTGTTGCGAAATTTAGTGGATAACCCCTCGGCACTATCTCGGCTGAGTTATTATGTCCCGCTAAACTATACCCGCGTAGGTCGGCGTCGTCGGCATCATCTGCTAGCATTCTCAAGCAGGTTACGCACCCGGTATGCCAGCAATGCGCCCACAGAAAGGGCAGTCAATTTAATTAACTCGTTTTTCATTGAGTTCCAAAATGCCGACATCCATGTCGACCCCATTGGGCTTTTAAGTAAGAATATATTGTTTAGTCTACAATTGTAAGCGTCTTGGCTAGGCTGTAAGTTTACATTTTGTAATTTTTAAATAAATAAATATAACGACCTCTGTACCCAACGATTTTACCTTCTGAAAAGGGTCTAAGCTACCTGATTTTACCAATATCAGCTCTATCGGTTCAGCCGTTCAAGTGTGAAGAGTGACTGAGAGTGATCCATACTTTCACATTTATAATTAATATTAGTAGGATTCAGTTACACATCTAATATGTTGAATACAGACAACCAATCATCGTTTAGTGGCTTTACCATTTGGTATGTGTTGTCCAGGTCAATGGGACAAGCTGCCGCTGTGGACGCTGGAGCGCGAGCTGGTGGTGCAGGACATCGCGGAGAAGGAGAGTATCAAGGTGCTGGAGAAGGCCACCGTGCCCATCGTCAAGATGACCGACAAATACACCGACGTCAAGGTAACACTGCACTTGTACTAGAACAGGCATTAAGGTTCGGCAAACTACTGGCAACGTCATAGGTTTTACGAAGTAAAAACTGATGGACAGTAAACGTTTAATGTTTTGTGTACAGGTGGATATATCATTCAACATGAGCAGCGGCGTGAAGAGTGCAGAGCTCATCAAGCATTTTAAGGTTAGTTCAGCTCAGTCCGCTATAATGTTTAACATTTATCGTATAGAGACAGCATGATTCACGATAAAACACCACGTTTCCAGGAGAAGTATCCGGTCCTGTCGCGCCTGGTGATGGTCCTCAAGCAGTTCCTCCTGCAGCGCGACCTGAACGAGGTGTTCACGGGCGGGATCTCCTCGTACTCGCTCATCCTCATGTGCATCAGCTTCCTCCAGCTGCACCCGCGGCCCGAGCGGCTGCGCCAGTCGCACAACCTCGGCGTGTTGCTGATCGAGTTCTTCGAGCTCTACGGGAGGAAGTTCAACTACGTGAAGACCGCGATCCGGGTCAAGAACGGAGGGTCGTACGTGTCCAAGGACGAGATACAGAAGGAGATGAACGAGGGGCACCGGCCGTCGCTGCTGTGTATCGAGGACCCCCTGACGCCGGGCAACGACATCGGGCGGTCGAGCTACGGCGCGATCCAGGTGAAGCAGGCGTTCGACTACGGCTACATCGTGCTGCAGCAGGCGGCGGCGGGCGCGTCCCCGCACTCGGCGCTGGGCCGCGTGCTGCGCGTCACGGACCACGTGCTGCAGTACCGCCGCTGGGTGCGCGACACCTTCCTGCCCTACTTCCTGCCGCACCCGCGCCCGCCACCGCCACCGCTCGACCCCGCCGCGACTAACAACCGACCCGTCTCCGACGGATCCGACACAGAGGTATGACACACGCCTACGTTATTAATCTCGGTCCTCTCTGCTTTTAAATAGCTGTTGGTGTATTTTGTGATCATTCTGAAGCGTTTGATCGTGTAGACTTTACATTACTGTGCGAGCTACTAATATAATAATGTGTGTGGAAATACCTTGAACTAAATAGATAAGTATTTGTCTAAAGCTCAGCAAAAAGTGAATATTGATAGTGTCACGTCACGTCTTCAGGTTGTGCTGTTATGATGGGAGTACCTCAGGGGTCATTCTTAGGTCCCTCTATGTTCACGGTGTATCATGGTAAAAAACTAAAGATTGACAACGCGACTTTATTGGCTTAATAAATATAGACTAAACTACATTTAATATATTATTGTCAAAAAAATTAAATACTGCATCCCAAGCAGCTATCAAAATTGTGATCAGCTATAGCGTAGCTATGCTAAAACTAGATTGCTGTGCACGTTTCTATAGTTTAATGTCAAATGGAATATTTTCTATGGAAGTCAACTGCAGATAGCAAAAGAGCACTTACGAACTGTACGTTACTCTTAGGAAGTGCGTGTCCACAGTAGTATTAAATGTGAAGTGTTGTTTCCAGGGTTGGTCGGACGGGTCGCCGACGGAGAGCGGCGGGGGTGGCGGTGGTGGCGGGGGTGGCGGGGGCGGCGGGGGCGGCGGGGCGCGCGGCACGTCCCCGCCGCCGCTGTCGGCGCTGCAGTGCTCCTCGCCCACGCCGCGCCGCGTGTCCGCGCACCAGAGCCTCATCATACACCACATCACCAGCAACTCCGACTTCAACAACATACCCTCCGGTGAGGCCGCGGCTTATTGTTTTATACTAAATAGACTTTTGTTGACCATGCAAAATTTAAATGGAACCGGGCGGGTCAAGTCAGTTGTATGCATCACCTGGGCAAAGATCACCACAGAATGGACACCAAAAAAAAGTCGGGGCCGCCGAGGCTGGCCCAGAAAAAGATGGAGAGACGACTTGGACTCTTACCAGACCGGCTGGACTGAGGTGGCGCAAGAAAGGGATACATGGTAGGTAGTGTCCGACCGAAATTTCGGTTTCGGTTTCGGTTTCGGCCGAGTTTCGGCCAAAAATCGAGTTTCGGCGAAAGTTTCGGTTTCGGCCAAAATTGGCCGAAACTTTTGCCGAAACCGAAACTCCCTTCGGAAGTTGTCGTGCACGCTCGCCTAGCTTCGTTTCTCGCGACAACGCTTTGGCGGACGACTGATTATAATAATTGTAATATAGGTTTGTTAATTTTAAATGTGTGATTTGATATTATCTTTGTTGAGACTGGAACTAAGCATGTAATAGCAATTTTAGTAATTATTATATTTATATAGAGGTACTAAAAGAGATTGATGATTATTCTAAGTATAAATAGGTACAAACCAAAGTATTAATTAGTAAGATTTCAAAATACTAATACTTAGTATTTTACCCGTATGTCCCCGAGCGGCTCGATCGAGCCGCACCTGCGCATGCCAATTCGAACCTTATTTTAAAGAAGCTAGAAATAATAGATGTCAATTTTGATTTGAACTTGATTTTTTTCCTGGATCAAGGGGTTAATGAAACAGTAACAATTAATGATGTGATTATAATTAATAACTGATAAACATTTTGCTATAAGAACTTAATGTATGCCAAGCGTTATTCTGACTACGCGCAATGTAGGTTTCCGTAGAACTGGCAAATCGTATATCTACCAGGCGCGGATCCAGGAGGAGGGGTCAATGGGGTCAGGATCCCCCCATAATCCTAGTCGGAAAAAAATCCAATCATATCGACTGGTTTTACGCTTCTTTCATAGATAGAATTAGAAAATTTTCTCTTAGCAGCAAGCTTTACGTAAAAGTTCATAAATTTGTTTTGCTGTTGATAGTGTATTGAGTAATTCGTGTACATAATTTTTTTTTCGGTCCTCGCCTACGAATGCATCTTTCATAGTTAGTATTATTTGAATTATATTAACGGCTGCAATCTTTTTCGCGTTTCATGTTGTCTTTGCAGCTGAGTCTTTGCGCTTGCAGCGAGGTGCTCGCGCATGTATAAAAGTATTTTTTTTTAATTTTAAATTTTCTCGCTGGTCGCAGTGAGCTTTCCGCGCTTTTATAAATAAAAATATTTAGTTTCCTTGCCACCCGGAGCAAGCTAAACGCACATCATTCGTGCTGAAAATTTCAAAATAATTCCGGCGCTCGCAGCGAGCTGCTCGCGCTTTTATAAATAAAAATATTTTGTTTCCTTGCCACAAAGTTCTAGCCGATGACCCCCCCAAAATCATGGTCTGGATCCGCGCCTGATATCTACTGCCTTAATTTTCATCAACGGTATCTTTAAAACTTATAAAACTATCTTAACCGCTATGGTTTTCCTGGAAAGTTCATGATTGAAACTGTATTCGTGATTTTTAACAGTGTTTGAAAGCCATTGGTTTAGATTTTGAGGGCGGGGGACGCCCAAAAAGAATTAAACTTGAATATCTTTCAAATGGATCATTAAAGCGAAAAATTAACTTAGAATTATGTCCTTCATTAAAATACCTATTCAACAATATCCAAAATGATGGTATCAGCCAGAAAAAATATCATCCCCATTTCACAAGTTTGGGAGGTACCGAGGTACCTTTAATTAATTGATATAAATTTATTTATTTTTGTAACTGCTCTCTTACCCTAACCATTGCCCTCCTCTGTGCAAAATGACAGTTTTCTAGGACTTATAGTTTCTCCGTAAAGCCGCGGACACACGGACGGACAGGCAAATTCATGTCCTAATTAATGCAGAATAATGGGTAAAATGCACCAAATTTCAGTATTTTAAAGATTTTTTTACTTGAACACGTGAGTTTCGGTTTCGGTTTCGGCCGAAACTAAAGCCTCGGCCGAACATTCGGTTTCGGTTTCGGTTTCGGCCGTAAAACCAGTTTCGGTCGGACTCTAATGGTAGGATTTGAGGGAGGTGTTTGCCCAGCAGTGGGACAGCATAGACTAAAAAAAATACTAAATAGGCCTACGTTTGACCACATCCCACCAGAAGGAAAGTGAAAATGAGGTCGATGATGGATCATGTAAGATGCCTAGAAAGGTACCTATTCACTCGTGCCTTGAAGATACCCAAGTCACTCTGTCTGTCGGCTTCTGTCACTGTAACACTCTGTCGCCGTGCTGCAGGTGCCTCCTAGTCTAGCGGTCCTAGCGACTGTTGCACGTTTACTGCGAGCTAGTAACAAATGCATCAGCAACGCTACTTATCAGAAAGTGCGAGTTAAGCGACGCGTAAAAAGGATTTTGTCACATTTTTAAAGATGCATTTAAGTCTTATTTTATCTTCTCCTTAAGTTAAGCCTCATGTATCGTATTTTAAAATTCATATCCACACAAAGCTTTGTACCGTTCGTGGTCCGCCTTGTAAGTCGGCGGTCCTGGTTTCAAAATTCAGTGTGGTAAAGATATTCAGCTGGACACTACCGTGTTTCGGAAGGCACGTAAAACTGTGGGTCCCGGCTATAGATGTGAGGCCGGTATATAACCAATCTTACCTATCGGTTAGTTACCAAAAAACCCATTTAATACCCAAAAACACCGTAAAACACCATTTAAAACCTTTGGAATTAAAAAACATTTTTTTGTAATTATAACTACATTTCTTGATTTTTTCGAGACGCAATAGGTGTCTTATGTCCATATTAGCTGCCCCCAGCGGTTTTACCCGCTGTTCTATATAATATTATAGTCTATGTGTTCTAAGCTATCTCTATACGAAATTTCAGCTCAATCAGTCCACCAAGAGCAGAGATTACCTAATGTATTTATAAAAACAAAGGAGTAATAAGTTTAAAAGCTCCTTCTTTGAAAAAAATAATATTATCATAAAGAAAATTATAAAACCCTTTAATAAAAACAATCTATTATTACTCCTACTCTTTACTTAGACAAATCAAATGAACCCAAACTCGTTTGAGCTGCGTCAGCAAGTGGCAAGGTGCAAAAATATTATAATGTTTGCTACGAGAAGTGTGAGTTGAGCTCGCTCTGAACAGTTAAAAAATTCCAATATCCTTAATAACATAAGAGCGAGAAGCTTGCTGAGACTGCAAAAAAAAAATTGCAAAATTCATAACTCTAATGTCAAATAAAAGCTTGTAATAATTTAATTCGATAACTAACCAATCTAACAAAATTCACACACTCACATTCTCACCTAAACTACACTCACACAAACGAAAAAGATTTGATTACAGATAGACAGACAACAGATCCTACACCTATCAGTTGTCTGTCAAATAAAAGCTTGTAATAATTTAATTCGGTTTCTAACTAACAATAAAATAATAATGAAATTCACACACATAAAAATAAATATTCACACATTCTCACCTCGCACACACACAAACGTTAAAAATTTGATTAAAGATAGACAACAGACCTTTCACCTGTCTGTTGTCTGTCAAATAAAAGCTTGTTATAATTATTTTGTTCGATTTCTAACTAACAATTTTTTTCAATAAGTATACTACGAAGTAAGAAGACGAGCAAGACGCTCTCCTGATGGTAAGAGATAACGCTGCCCATTATTAATACAGTGCTACTCAGTATTTTACAAAGGTACGATTCTGGGTGCACTGCGCCAACGCTTCTTACTTGAGAGTCATAAGATGATAAGACTCCTCAGTCCAGTAATTTCATTAGCTACGGTGCCCTTCTACCGAAGCACAGTAATGTTTGCACATCACTGCTCAGGCGGTAGAATAACCGGCACTGTTGGGGTACCCACCTAGTCGACCTCCTGCAAAGGAAGTTTACCCCGGTAAAAGTAATAATAATATTCACACACTCACCAAAGCTACACGCACACACACAAACGTTTAAGATTTGATTACAGATAGACAGACAACAGACCATTCACCTGTCTGTTGTCAGTCAAATAAAAGCTTGTTATAATTTAATTCGGTTTGTAACTTAACCAATCTAACCAAATTCACACATTCGCAATCTACCTATACTACGTACACTCACACACATACATAAAGAGCAGTGCAGACGCCGCACAATACGGCAACGTCGCATTACATACACACTCGGAATCTACCTATACTACGTACACTCACACACATACATAAAGAGCAGTGCAGACGCCGCACAATACGGCAACGTCGCACGACTAGGGCGGATCCAGGATTGGGCCCTGGGGGGGAAGGTGCAAAAATATTATTATAACGTTAACTACAAAATGTGTGAGTTTTGCTCGCTCTGAACAGTTAAAAAATTCAAATATTCTTAAAAGATATATGCAAAATTCGTAACTCAAATTAAAGCTTGTAATAATTTAATTCAATTTCTAACTAACAATAAAATAATAATAATATTCACACACTCACGTCAACTACACACACATACGTAAAAGATTTGATTACAGATAGACAGACAACAGACCATTCACCTGTCTGTTGTCAGTCAAATAAAAGCTTGTTATAATTTAATTCGGTTTGTAACTTAACCAATCTAACCAAATTCACACATTCGCAATCTACCTATACTACGTACACTCACACACATACATAAAGAGCAGTGCAGACGCCGCACAATACGGCAACGTCGCATTACATACACACTCGGAATCTACCTATACTACGTACACTCACACACATACATAAAGAGCAGTGCAGACGCCGCACAATACGGCAACGTCGCACGACTAGGGCGGATCCAGGATTGGGCCCTGGGGGGGAAGGTGCAAAAATATTATTATAACGTTAACTACAAAATGTGTGAGTTTTGCTTGCTCTGAACAGTTAAAAAATTCAAATATTCTTAAAAGATATATGCAAAATTCGTAACTCAAATTAAAGCTTGTAATAATTTAATTCAATTTCTAACTAACAATAAAATAATAATAATATTCACACACTCACGTCAACTACACACACATACGTAAAAGATTTGATTACAGATAGACAGACAACAGACCCTTCACCTGTCTGTTCTGTCAAATAATAGCTTGTTATAATTTAATTCAGTTTGTAACTAAACCAATCTAACAAAATTCACACAATCGCAATCTACCTATACTACGTACACTCACACACATACATAAAGAGCAGTGCAGACGCCGCACAATACGGCAACGTCGCACGACTAGGGCGGATCCAGGATTGGGCCCTGGGGGGGAAGGTGCAAAAATATTATTATAACGTTAACTACAAAATGTGTGAGTTTTGCTCGCTCTGAACAGTTAAAAAATTCAAATATTCTTAAAAGATATATGCAAAATTCGTAACTCAAATTAAAGCTTGTAATAATTTAATTCAATTTCTAACTAACAATAAAATAATAATAATATTCACACACTCACGTCAACTACACACACATACGTAAAAGATTTGATTACAGATAGACAGACAACAGACCCTTCACCTGTCTGTTCTGTCAAATAATAGCTTGTTATAATTTAATTCAGTTTGTAACTAAACCAATCTAACAAAATTCACACAATCGCAATCTACCTATACTACGTACACTCACACACATACATAAAGAGCAGTGCAGACGCCGCACAATACGGCAACGTCGCACGACTAGGGCGGATCCAGGATTGGGCCCTGGGGGGGAAGGTGCAAAAATATTATTATAACGTTAACTACAAAATGTGTGAGTTTTGCTCGCTCTGAACAGTTAAAAACTTCAAATATTCTTAAAAGAAATATGCAAAATTCGTAACTCAAAAAAAAGCTTGGAGTAATTTAATTCAATTTCTAACTAACGATAAAATAATAATAATATTCACACACTCTCACCTCAACTACACACACATACGTAAAAGATATGATTACAAATAGATAGACAACAGACCTTTCACCTGTCTGTTGTCTGTCAAATAAAAGCTTGTTATAATTTAGTTCGATTTCTTACTAACAATAAAAAAAGAATTTTATACTACGAAGTAAGAAGACGAGCAAGACGCTCTCCTGTTGGTAAGAGATAACGCTGCCCATTATTAGTACAGTGCTATTCAGTATTTTACAAAGGTACGATTCTGGGTGCACTGCGCCAACGCTTCTTACTTAAGAGTCATAAGATGATAAGACTCCTCAGCCCAGTAATTTCATTAGCTACAGTGCCCTTCTACCGAAGCACAGTAATGTTTGCACATCATTGCTCAGGCGGTAGAATAACCGGCACTGTTGGGGTACCCACCTAGTCGACCTCCTGCAAAGGAAGTTTACCCCGGTAAAAGTAATAATAATATTCACACACTCACCAAAGCTACACGCACACACACAAACGTTTAAGATTTGATTACAGATAGACAGACAACAGACCATTCACCTGTCTGTTGTCAGTCAAATAAAAGCTTGTTATAATTTAATTCGGTTTGTAACTTAACCAATCTAACCAAATTCACACATTCGCAATCTACCTATACTACGTACACTCACACACATACATAAAGAGCAGAGCGGGCGCCGCACAATACGGCAACGTCGCATTACATACACACTCGGAATCTACCTATACTACGTACACTCACACACATACATAAAGAGCAGTGCAGACGCCGCACAATACGGCAACGTCGCACGACTAGGGCGGATCCAGGATTGGGCCCTGGGGGGGAAGGTGCAAAAATATTATTATAACGTTAACTACAAAATGTGTGAGTTTTGCTCGCTCTGAACAGTTAAAAAATTTATACATTCTTAAAAGAAATATGCAAAATCCGTAACTAAAATAAAAGCATGTAATAATTTAATTCAATTTCTAACTAACGATAAAATAATAATAATAATATTCACACACTCTCACCTCAACTAAACACACATACATAAAAGATTTGATTACAGATAGACAGACAACAGACCCTTCACCTGTCTGTAGTTAACATTATAATAATATTTTGCACATTCCCCACAGGGCCCAATCCTGGATCCGCCCTTGTCTTAAGTGCGACGTTGCCGCTTGGTGCGGCACCGGCACTGCTCTTTATAATAATAATAATAATAATAATTAGGGTTTATACTCCAACAGAACAGGTTACCCTACTTACACTGTCAGAGTCAAATCACAAATTATAGGTTGTGTGGCTAACCTATATGTTGCAGTTTCAGGTCGCCGAGATTCCTACAAGGCCTGCAACATGACCTAACGACTGCCTCCTACATATCTTATAGGAAACAGCCGGGACCCACAGTTTTTCGTGCCTTCCGAAACACGGTAGCGTCCAGGCGAAAATTTTTGCCACACTGAGATTTGAACCCAGGACCTCCGGCTTACAAGTCGGAGATATGACCACTGGGCCACGGACGCTACATGTGTTTATGTATGTGTGAGTGTACGTAGTTACAGGTAGATTGCGAGTGTGTGAAAATGCGACGTTGCCGTTTGGTGCTGCGCCCGCACTGCTCTTTATGTATGTGTGTGAGTGTACGTAGTATAGGTAGATTGCGATTGTGTGAATTTTGTTAGATTGGTTTAGTTACAAACTGAATTAAATTATAACAAGCTATTATTTGACAGAACAGACAGGTGAAGGGTCTGTTGTCTGTCTATCTGTAATCAAATCTTTTATGTATGTGTGTTTAGTTGAGGTGAGAGTGTGTGAATATTATTATTATTATTTTATCGTTAGTTAGAAATTGAATTAAATTATTACATGCTTTTATTTTAGTTACGGATTTTGCATATTTCTTTTAAGAATGTATAAATTTTTTAACTGTTCAGAGCGAGCAAAACTCACACATTTTGTAGTTAACGTTATAATAATATTTTTGCACCTTCCCCCCCAGGGCCCAATCCTGGATCCGCCCTAGTCGTGCGACGTTGCCGTATTGTGCGGCGTCTGCACTGCTCTTTATGTATGTGTGTGAGTGTACGTAGTATAGGTAGATTGCGAGTGTGTATGTAATGCGACGTTGCCGTATTGTGCGGGCCCGCACTGCTCTTTATGTATGTGTGTGAGTGTACGTAGTATAGGTAGATTGCGAATGTGTGAATTTGGTTAGATTGGTTAAGTTACAAACCGAATTAAATTATAACAAGCTTTTATTTGACTGACAACAGACAGGTGAATGGTCTGTTGTCTGTCTATCTGTAATCAAATCTTAAACGTTTGTTTGTGTGCGTGTAGCTTTGGTGAGTGTGTGAATATTATTATTACTTTTACCGGGGTAAACTTCCTTTGCAGGAGGTCGACTAGGTGGGTACCCCAACAGTGCCGGTTATTCTACCGCCTGAGCAGTGATGTGCAAACATTACTGTGCTTCGGTAGAAGGGCACTGTAGCTAATGAAATTACTGGGCTGAGGAGTCTTATCATCTTATGACTCTCAAGTAAGAAGCGTTGGCGCAGTGCACCCAGAATCGTCCCCTTGGTAAAATACTGAGTAGCACTGTATTAATAATGGGCAGCGTTATCTCTTACCATCAGGAGAGCGTCTTGCTCGTCTTCTTACTTCGTAGTATATTAAAAAGAGTTAGAAATCGAACAAAATTATAACAAGCTTTTATTTGACAGACAACAGACAGGTGAAAGGTCTGTTGTCTATCTATTTGTAATCATATCTTTTACGTATGTGTGTGTAGTTGACGTGAGTGTGTGAATATTATTATTATTTTATTGTTAGTTACAAACTGAATTAAATTATAACAAGCTATTATTTGACAGAACAGACAGGTGAAGGGTCTGTTGTCTGTCTATCTGTAATCAAATCTTTTACGTATGTGTGTGTAGTTGACGTGAGTGTGTGAATATTATTATTATTTTATTGTTAGTTAGAAATCGAACTAAATTATAACAAGCTTTTATTTGACAGACAACAGACAGGTGAAAGGTCTGTTGTCTATCTATTTGTAATCATATCTTTTACGTATGTGTGTGTAGTTGAGGTGAGAGTGTGTGAATATTATTATTATTTTATCGTTAGTTAGAAATTGAATTAAATTATTACACGCTTTAATTTGAGTTACGAATTTTGCATATATCTTTTAAGAATATTTGAATTTTTTAACTGTTCAGAGCGAGCAAAACTCACACATTTTGATAGTTAACGTTATAATAATATTTTTGCACCTTCCCCCCCAGGGCCAAATCCTGGATCCGCCCTAGTCGTGCGACGTTGCCGTATTGTGCGGCGTCTGCACTGCTCTTTATGTATGTGTGTGAGTGTACGTAGTATAGGTAGATTCCGAGTGTGTATGTAATGCGACGTTGCCGTATTGTGCGGCGTCTGCACTGCTCTTTATGTATGTGTGTGAGTGTACGTAGTATAGGTAGATTGCGATTGTGTGAATTTTGTTAGATTGGTTTAGTTACAAACTGAATTAAATTATAACAAGCTATTATTTGACAGAAAAGACAGGTGAAGGGTCTGTTGTCTGTCTATCTGTAATCAAATCTTTTACGTATGTGTGTGTAGTTGACGTGAGTGTGTGAATATTATTATTATTTTATTGTTAGTTAGAAATTGATTTAAATTATTACAAGCTTTAATTTGAGTTACGAATTTTGCATATATCTTTTAAGAATATTTGAATTTTTTAACTGTTCAGAGCGAGCAAAACTCACACATTTTGTAGTTAACGTTATAATAATATTTTTGCACCTTCCCCCCCAGGGCCAAATCCTGGATCCGCCCTAGTCGTGCGACTTTGCCGTATTGTGCGGCGTCTGCACTGCTCTTTATGTATGTGTGTGAGTGTACGTAGTATAGGTAGATTCCGAGTGTGTATGTAATGCGACGTTGCCGTATTGTGCGGCGTCTGCACTGCTCTTTATGTATGTGTGTGAGTGTACGTAGTATAGGTAGATTGCGATTGTGTGAATTTTGTTAGATTGGTTTAGTTACAAACTGAATTAAATTATAACAAGCTATTATTTGACAGAAAAGACAGGTGAAGGGTCTGTTGTCTGTCTATCTGTAATCAAATCTTTTACGTATGTGTGTGTAGTTGACGTGAGTGTGTGAATATTATTATTATTTTATTGTTAGTTAGAAATTGAATTAAATTATTACAAGCTTTAATTTGAGTTACGAATTTTGCATTTATCTTTTAAGAATATTTGAATTTTTTAACTGTTCAGAGCGAGCAAAACTCACACATTTTGTAGTTAACGTTATAATAATATTTTTGCACCTTCCCCCCCAGGGCCCAATCCTGGATCCGCCCTAGTCGTGCGACGTTGCCGTATTGTGCGGCGTCTGCACTGCTCTTTATGTATGTGTGTGAGTGTACGTAGTATAGGTAGATTCCGAGTGTGTATGTAATGCGACGTTGCCGTATTGTGCGGCGCCCGCACTGCTCTTTATGTATGTGTGTGAGTGTACGTAGTATAGGTAGATTGCGAATGTGTGAATTTGGTTAGATTGGTTAAGTTACAAACCGAATTAAATTATAACAAGCTTTTATTTGACTGACAACAGACAGGTGAATGGTCTGTTGTCTGTCTATCTGTAATCAAATCTTTAACGTTTGTTTGTGTGCGTGTAGCTTTGGTGAGTGTGTGAATATTATTATTACTTTTACCGGGGTAAACTTCCTTTGCAGGAGGTCGACTAGGTGGGTACCCCAACAGTGCCGGTTATTCTACCGCCTGAGCAGTGATGTGCAAACATTACTGTGCTTCGGTAGAAGGGCACTGTAGCTAATGAAATTACTGGGCTGAGGAGTCTTATCATCTTATGACTCTCAAGTAAGAAGCGTTGGCGCAGTGCACCCAGAATCGTCCCCTTGGTAAAATACTGAGTAGCACTGTATTAATAATGGGCAGCGTTATCTCTTACCATCAGGAGAGCGTCTTGCTCGTCTTCTTACTTCGTAGTATATTAAAAAGAGTTAGAAATCGAACAAAATTATAACAAGCTTTTATTTGACAGACAACAGACAGGTGAAAGGTCTGTTGTCTATCTATTTGTAATCATATCTTTTACGTTTGTGTGTGTAGTTGAGGTGAGAGTGTGTGAATATTTTTATTATTTTATCGTTAGTTAGAAATTGAATTAAATTATTACAAGCTTTTTTTTGAGTTACGAATTTTGCATATATCTTTTAAGAATATTTGAATTTTTTAACTGTTCAGAGCGAGCAAAACTCACACATTTTGTAGTTAACGTTATAATAATATTTTTGCAACTTCCCCCCCAGGGCCCAATCCTGGATCCGCCCTAGTCGTGCGACGTTGCCGTATTGTGCGGGCCCGCACTGCTCTTTATGTATGTGTGTGAGTGTACGTAGTATAGGTAGATTGCGAATGTGTGAATTTTGTTAGATTGGTTTAGTTACAAACTGAATTAAATTATAACAAGCTATTATTTCGCACCCCCCGAGGAAGAAAGTCGTAACTGAAAAACACCAACTTAACAGGAGCAACAAAAAACTGATTTAAAAAATCATCGGCAACCTGAGAAAAATTTAGTATATAGCAAAAAATAGCTAAAATTAACCTCGATTGGCCTATGTATTACAATTTGCAATTTAATTAATCGTCATGGAGTAAATCTTAAAAAATAGATTTACGCTAATTTTCAGCGACACATTTTAATTAATTTATGTAGTTAACAGAAATATTACTTTATTAACATGGAACGGAAACTATAATGCTGACATAACTGCAGATACGACTTTCTGAGCGTATGGTGGCGTTACAAACTCCACGCGTAAGTATGATTTACGACGTTTTTCCACGAAAACTTTGTCTCGGTCTTTTTGCGTAAAATGAATTGCATCCTTTTTCTTCGAAAAATATATTCAAATAAATAATGTATTTCAAGTAAGCGCTTTTTTAAACGAAAAAAATTACAGACATTTTGGCGTATGTTTACATATTACGTTATTCCAATCATTTAATTCATAAAATATTAGTCGTTTCTCAGTACAAAAGAAATAACAAAATAAAAAACAGCCTTTAAATGACTCCAGTATAAGGGATTAATGTGTAAAACTTTTAACTTATTAAAATTTTGTAGAAAGATCTTGTAAATATTACTGATTATGTATTTTAAGGTAGCTTTTGTTGTACTATACCAAAAATCATAAAGGTTTCGTAATAAATTTAATACCAGCTATGTTGAGTAGTTTTACAGCTTTAAAAGTAAACTAAGTAATATTTCAGGATATATTGTATATCTGTGCAAAATTTCATCTAGATCCACTTAGCCGTTTTGGCGCAAATAAATCAGAAATATTCATCCACTCATACATTTGTATTTAATGATTAAGTCTAGTATTATGACAGGAAAAGTGTCATAATTATGTCTTTTTATTAAATTATAACATTGTTTTTCATTTATGAAGTATGTTAATGATGATTAAACCAATTTCAAACATTGCTTGAGTAAAAACAAAGTCTATGACACAAGGAAACACGAATGACTGCAAAGTGTTTCAAATACGATCAGTTATTGCGCCACTAGGTATGGATGCCGAATTGCTGGAAGCCCTGACTTCCGAAGTTGAAACGGGCTTAATAAATGGCGGGAACGGGCGGGATAGGATTTGTTTGTGTAATTCTTGCGCTACTCTCCGAAACGAATCTTAATAAAACGGTTAGAAGGGGTGACTCTTCTACAGTGTTCAAAACTCTTAGAATTCACTAGCGTTTGGTCACTCACGAGCCTTTTGGCGCTCCCCTGAATCGACTCCAGAGTCTGAAGCTGGTATTTGGGAGTATCATCCCAAAGACGAAAACAATATTCTATACATATAGGATCGGCTTTATGATAGAAATAAAACAAATGTCCCGGATGAAGTAATGTTGCACCTTTGCCAAAATACCCAACTTCCTGACAGTCTATTGAGTCTAGACTTGATGTAATTACAGAAGTAAAAGGCAAAAATGAGAGAAATTTCCAGTATCTGAACGTGATTAGCTATCTACAAACATACATTTTGGAAAGGAGAAGTTTCATTAAATCATTATTTCAGTGTTTCCTGTTAATTACAACTTAGGAGTCTTCAAATCGAGGGTTAATAGGTATTTACTAGGTCTGTGTGTCACATCTTCGACCGCGTCATCACTTACCAACAGGTGAGACTGTGGTCAAACGCAGCCCTATTCTCTATATAAATAATAAATAAAATTCTTTTAATAGCAAATAACTTTTATTCATCGCACCCCCCGTCGTCATTTTTTCTTTCCGTCTTTATTAGCTCTACCACTAGATGTTATCTGCTTATCCAAGAAGTGAGTGATATGCAAAACAGATCAACAGTAGATTTACCAGCACAAGACCCGAATTTTTGATCACACAAGAGATCATTCGTCGCGATTGACGTTCCATTTCATGAACGTGACAGATACACCAGTGGTTAGAAGGGCCAGCACAACTGCCTTTTTTTAAAACAGGCTGCACGTTGGTGTGTTAGGCTGAAGGCTAATCAAAATCGGAGTGAGCCCTGGTGCTCATGTCTTTAACACTATCGCAGGTATTCCGGCTGGAAGCCAGCATATTCACATGATTCCACTGCGTTCTATGAACCTCTGATTAGTTATAATCAGATATAGGTATAACAAACATTGAAGGAGGCCAGAAGCATTCAGACGCTTTGATTCCGTAAAAAGAGAGCCATATAAACTGCCGAGTTCATCACGGGCGTAAATGCATCCCACACATGTGGCTTGAATTTGTCTTCAAGTGAGCCTCCGGTTAATCTGACAAATACACATCTGACGGCAAACCTATTAACGTCTCCATGAAGAACAAGAGAGCAGGGTTTTCAGATTCAAAGTAGTGGTGGTAGTGGAAAATTTGAGTGCAGACGTTGAATGTTGGAGAGGCGCACTTTTAGAGAAAGGGATAACTGAAGCTGTGAAACCGTTCTCTTAGTCATTGATTTATAGAGTGACATGGAACACAGAAACTGAAGTGGAACGAGATCTTGCGCTACAGGTCATTAGAAATCAAAACTTATACTACGTCAACCGAGAGAAACTAGAATGAGAATTGCGAGGTCACTCAAACCCTCCGGGGATGTCCTTTGGGTCCTCTTATCCATCCAGTCGCTACGGGTACGATCTTGCATGCCGAGACTTTCTTTCATGACTGGTTAACTCATCATTTGCCTTGAATCCCGCTACTCTCCAGATTTCAAGCTGAAGCAGGGCAGAATGAGTAACTATGATCTGCGTTTAGCGTAATGATACCCAGTTTACATAACTGGCTACACAGATACGTGTGCTGCTGGATTCCAATAACATAAAAACCAATCTCTATACAACTATTTCTTAATAAAAGATGTAAACAATTAGACTTATTTATTTTAATTCTGACTAAAGTTTCGTGAAAGAAGTGAGTAACAAGTAGTTAAAGTGATGAAGGCTGATAAATGTTTCGTAGAAGAATGTGGTAACTGTAATTGCACGACAATATATTTACGAAAATTTCTTTAAAAAGGAG
This sequence comes from Hemithea aestivaria, assembly GCA_947507615.1. Taxonomy (NCBI): domain Eukaryota; kingdom Metazoa; phylum Arthropoda; class Insecta; order Lepidoptera; family Geometridae; genus Hemithea; species Hemithea aestivaria. The sequence goes on from OX382347.1 coordinate 258,314, forward strand.
TTATCTGTAGTTATGTAAAGATATTTGTAAAAATGTTCATACAAGATTGATGTAAGTGTATTTATGATGTTATTGACATGGAAAACTAGTAAATAGTGTGGTCGCAAAAGTAATTAACTTCAGTTTTATGGAGTATTTATATTTGATTTCAGTGTCGAACAAGTTTAGTTTTTTTTTAATAATTCCCTCATTTTTTGAGATAAATTTATGAAAAAAATTGACAATATGTATCGGATTTTTCTTGATTTTATTATGCAATAAAAACAAAAAGTCACAATTAGGGTTAATTCTTTCTTCTTCGAGAGGTGCGATTTGACAGAACAGACAGGTGAAGGGTCTGTTGTCTGTCTATCTGTAATCAAATCTTTTACGTATGTGTGTGTAGTTGACGTGAGTGTGTGAATATTATTATTATTTTATTGTTAGTTAGAAATTGAATTAAATTATTACAAGCTTTAATTTGAGTTACGAATTTTGCATATATCTTTTAAGAATATTTGAATTTTTTAACTGTTCAGAGGGAGCAAAACTCACACATTTTGTAGTTAACGTTATAATAATATTTTTGCACCTTCCCCCCCAGGGCCCAATCCTGGATCCGCCCTAGTCGTGCGACGTTGCCGTATTGTGCGGCGTCTGCACTGCTCTTTATGTATGTGTGTGAGTGTACGTAGTATAGGTAGATTCCGAGTGTGTATGTAATGCGACGTTGCCGTATTGTGCGGGCCCGCACTGCTCTTTATGTATGTGTGTGAGTGTACGTAGTATAGGTAGATTGCGAATGTGTGCATTTGGTTAGATTGGTTAAGTTACAAACCGAATTAAATTATAACAAGCTTTTATTTGACAGAAAACAGACAGGTGAAGGGTCTGTTGTCTGTCTATCTGTAATCAAATCATTTACGTATGTGTGTGTAGTTGAGGTGAGAGTGTGTGAATATTTTTTTTTATTGTTAGTTAAAAATTGAATTAAATTATTACAAGCTTTTATTTGAGTTACGAATTTTGCATATAGTACGGTCCCCAATACAAAAAAATAAAATTTCCGTGGGACACATCTCCGCTATACAGATTATTGGTATGTACTTATTTGTCATATTTTCCTGAACACGAAAAGTGCGGTAGTCACTTCCTAAGTGTATAGAGGGGGTAGTTATGACGTCACAAAGATGGCCGCCAGCCTATTCTATTGTGCGGGTTATTTCAATATCTACTAAACCGATTTACTTAAGTAGGGTGTCAAATGAAAGGTTATTAAATAAGCATCATTTTATTTCTAAGAACTATTAATGTGAAGTAAGTAAGAAAGGAAATAATTCCAAAAAACATAATTTCTAAAAAAAAAATTTCTTCTTATGTATATAACTTGGTAACCGTTAGGATAATGCAAATATAGGTTATTATAAAATATTTAGTTTCTTTCATCAGCTTTCTAAAAAATCTTTAATCATTACAATAAAGCTATATACACGGAACTGCAGCCGTTTGAATGAGCATCGGTAGCGCTGAACTCATAGCGGTAGCTAAGCGATTAGACGGATTTTCTATAGAATGATCATAGAATTTTGAATAAAAAGCATGTGCGATAGTAATGAAAATATATAATAAAATTTAAGTAAGCTGGTACGTATTCATAAGTTGTATTTACAAGTTTTTTTCTGATGTGATCAGCATAATAATAGGTAGGTGTATGTGTTGTACTAAACTTACTGATAAAATTATTAAAAATAAAACATATTTTTATCTAATTAATGTCTTCAACGTAATCTGTATGTTCTGAATAATTATACTGGTTGTAACATTTGTTACCGACATGATGTATCCCTTCTAAGCACTTTTGTTTTTTGTCATTACATCCACAACGGGATGAACACTTTCTTCACATTTTCACCTAATTCACACATTCTCACCTAAGCTACACGCGCGCAAACAAACGTTTAGGATGATGAATACAGATAGACAGACAACAGACCATTCACCTGTCTGTTTTCTGTCAAATAAAAGCTTGTTATAATTTAATTCGGTTTGTAACTTAACCAATCTAACCAAATGCACACATTCGCAATCTACCTATACTACGTACACTCACACACATACATAAAGAGCAGTGCGGGCGCAGCACCAAACGGTAACGTCGCATTTTCACACACTCGCAATCTACCTATAACTACGTACACTCACACACATACATAAAGAGCAGTGCCGGCGCCGCACCACGGTAAAGAGATACTCTTTACCGTGTATGTAGAGTTGAAAGCTGGCAACGTCGCATCGAGATTGAGTACTTACTGATATTAAATATAGGCGTTACAAGTAGGTACCGTAAGTTCAGTTAGTTTGGTCCGTCCGACCAAGTGGAGAGATAGGAATTAGTTATAAAAACTACATTGATACGGTGAAAGCTCTGTGTTCGTAATAAAAAACTATAGGTTGAATAGAATTAAAAACTTTTTTGATAACCACATAATAAATATACCTACTTTAGGTATACCTAATAATTTTAATTCGGTTTTAACTAAACTCACACTCTTGCCTCGTTACGATATCGTAATCAGTTGTAGGTATCTCGACAATATTGTAGGAAATAGGTACTTACTCTCTATTGATATTCTATAAACTTTTATTAAAATTCTATTAACTAATATTTTGCTATTGTTGTTTTGAGGGTGATTTATTATATTAGTTTTGCTTCTTTTTTATTAATGTTGTATAATATTTTTACTATAGGTAGGTTTACTTACCTACTTATTGCAGGGGTATAGGATTTTTTTACTTTGGCGACATGGCATTGCTGTAATGTTAACGTAGTAGGTTTTAACTCAATAATTGCTCAAAATAACGAAGAATAAAATATTTTTTTTTATATTTGTAGGAGAGTTTTAAACTGTTTGAAATTGTGTATTTGGAGTATTATACCACAAGATTTGGAATATAACGTTTTAAATCGGTGTATTTACATCTGTAGTCCCGGCTGTTTCCTATGAGATATGTGGGAGGCAGTCGTCAGGTCATTTTGCAGGCCCTGTAGTCTGTAATAATCTCGGCGACCTGAACTGTAACATATAGGTTAGCCACACAACCTATAAATTTTGTTTTGACTCTGACAGTGTATGAGCTATTATCAGATCTATCTATCATTATACTTATCAGATCTGATCGATCTGATAAGTATACCCCAATTATTATTATTACAACGTTAATTTTATTACAGTTGAATCACGAGTATAACAATGTTTACATCTATCTATCACAGTAGAGTCTGAAAAAATAATGCTTTATCTGTCCGAATTAAGTAATTCAATTAACATGTATTTGGTGTTGCAGGTGTGATCCAGCGGTACGGCGGCGGGGACGAGGCGCGCACGGCTCGCGGCGGTCGCGGCGGCAAACAGCGGCGGTACACGTCGCCGCCGCCGCAGCGGTTCCGCGCCGACCGACACAAGAAGCGGCGCCAGTACACGCCCGCGCCGCAACGATGACGCGCGAAACGATAGCCGCCGCTGCACCCGGCGCCGTGACGGGTCACACGCGCACTATTCAACTGTGCTACTGGTGGACTGTGTTAACGAGTGCGCGTTCAAATACTTGAGACTGTAGCACTGTGCCGTCACTGTGGTATACTGCCTCTACTAGTGATATGTGTTGTGATGGACCGTGTTGTTATATATGAAGCGAGTAGTCAACACTGCAGCCTCTACTGCCCGAGCCGTGACGGGTGCACTATGACTGTGCAACAGACTGTGATGTGGACAGTGTTAACGAGTGCACTTTCTAATAGTCTTTACGTACACAGAGTTCTTAACACTGTAGCACTGTGCTGTCACTGTGTTACCACGGTAAAGAGATATAATACAGTATTTTGACTCCCTAGAAGTCGACCTAGTGTCGACCACAAGTTATACTGCCTCTAATGTGTTACCGATGCGACGGACCGTGTTGTCAAGTGCGTTCAAATACTCCTTCCATAAAGCAAGTAGTGCCACAAGCATTTTACATTGGCCAGTGGCTTTAGACGAGAGTCATACGTTTGTAACTAATACTAAAAGAATATAAGTACTAAGGTGGCAGTCCATTATTGTTAGTTTGTCCATAATGACTGTTATCGTAGTGTTAGCCACAAACGCTTGGCATTTATTTAAGCCTGCCTCGGATGCAGAGGTTCAACACTTTGTGGCATCATTCTTAAAGAAACTCCTCGTGCAGTGATGTGTTCCAATAATCGGACTTTAGTGCTGTGAAATACGTACGATATTTAAGTGGACTGTACATTAGCCGTAGCTGTGATTATGCCTTCTAATTTTAAGCGATTGTTCAGAATTTATATGGAACTTGGATATGGTTTGGTACGGCTAGACAAATGTACTCGTATACTAACTTATTCACTATAGCTGGATTACAAGAGATATACGATTTTGGAAACTACCGTGAGTGTTATCCATATTATAAATACGACACGGCTGTACTCACATTAATTACTCGTTGAGATACAGTCAGTGTTGGTTACTGCAGGCGTGAACTCCTGATGAGGGGCCGAGTAATTGTCCCAAACCGTGGTTGAGAGTTGAGACATATCTCAACGAATAATTAACGTGAGTACAGCCGTGTCGTATTTATAATATACAAGAGATATCTCAGTTTTAATTTGAGTACATTTTCCTCTAGTAATCAGTAAAGGTAATGCATTTGTCTAGGCGTATTGTTGAGGGTACATTTTGTCTGTGGTATAGAGGTGGAAGTAAGATGTGTTCTGTTTATATAAGAACTATAATCGTGCATTGTGTGGTGCAAAAGTATGCAAAGGAAATGTGTAGAGACGGGGATAATATTAATATTGGATGAAACTCAAATGATTCTCAAGTTTTGAGTGTTTCAATATTGAATATTTACATCAGATTAAAATGATGAAGGATCTATTTAAAGTGCTATTTATATATAGAACTTGGTGAGGAGAGTACAGTTTCATTGCGAGTCACCAAAATATTAAACCCCATATTTTAAGTTGTGTCCTCCTCTATTCCACCCCGAAGTTAATAAAATGGCATCTAATCAACCATTTTTATTTTAGAACCCTTTTCTATGAAAAAGGTTGATTCGTTGGTGAGGACATAACTAAAATACTAAAAATACTCGGAAATCTCCTCAGAGTAATTCTATTTGGAAGGACAGTAATGATTGGACTTAAGCCCGTTAAAGGTGAGGACAGGGAAGATAATATGACAGTAAGAGAACCTCAGTGGGAGACCTCTTGCTAATTTTAATGTAATATGAGATAAATATGGCGTAGTTTAGCAAACATGTTCCAAAACTCAAGGGCGTAGTTATGCAAACATGCACCCAAGGCGCCCTTGTGGATTGGAACATTTTTGCTAAAATATGTCCTAATAAATTAGTTTATGAAATATATAAAAAAAAAAAGGAATATACTCACAGCAATGAATTAAGAGTTTTACATTTATTCATGATTGAAATATTATTTTAAGACTTGGGTAATAAAATTAACCCTAAAAATTGACTAGAGTTCATGCAAAATGAAAATAGCAATGTAAAACAGAACTCTTATTATTGTAACATAACATCCCTTCGAAGTGTCAGTACTACTTACAATGTGTTATACTGAGGATTAAGCTTATTTATACACAAAGTTCAGAACTCTAAATCCTCAAAATTAATTCTATGAATTAATGAGAGTGTCACATGATACATATGCTCTTAATATTAGTTTAATCCACAGTAGGTATATAGACATGTATGAAGTTTGGTCTAATTTAGACTCAAGGTGTACCTTCTAGCTAGCTCAAAAAACTTTACACAGACAAAAATAAAATGTTAGAGGTGATAAAGTTAAATGGCGTTGTTTTACTTGGTTGTATAATATTATGTGACAACATTGTATAGGTTGGCCACACGATGTATAATTGAAATATTGATTTGACCCTGACAAAGTAGGATAACCTCTTCTGTTGGGATAACCCTGATATCATTAAAGACTAGCTGCGCCCAGCGGTTATACCCGCAGTACTTATGTAGCCTATGTGGTATTCCAGTCTAAGCTATCTCTATACAAAATTTCAACTCAATCGGTCCACCCGTTTTGGCGTGAAAGAGTAACAAACATCCTGATATCCAGACATCCATTTTTACAAACTTTCACATTTATAATATTAGTAAGATGTGACAGGAATATTTCATTTTACATTGTACCTACTGATTACATTTTATTTTTGTCCAACTATAATAATGTTAATTTTGTGGAATAACCATTAGCTAATCAGGGCAATGTATGGTATATCTCAAGTGCCTAGCATTGTGCATTAGTGCATTGTGTGTGAACAAACTTACCTTTAATATTTATTTTAATTAATTTATTTCCTGTAGATCTCTTGTATGCATTGATATTTATGTACAGTTAATTTAGGAACGACGACATTTAGGTTAAAGAAAGTCAAAAAATGTAAAAAAAATATACCTTCTCAGATAAGCATACCTGCTCTGTTATAATGGCATATTTTTATAAATGGCATATTTATATATCTGTTTGAAGTTATAACAGCAAAACTATCTAAACATATAAAAGGAAAGTGTGACTGATCGACTGATCTATCAACGCACAGCTTAAACCACTGGACGGATTCACTTGAAATTTGGAATCTAGATAGATTTTACGATATAGACCTCCGTTAAGAAAGGTTTTTATCACGCGAGCAAAGCTGCGAGCACACTAGTAAAATGATAAAAATGTATTTGAAGGTTCCCGTTTTTGCGTAATCTCGCTCGCACGGTATTACGAATTTTGAAGTATACTAAATAATTTTTGATTTTTTCGCAGTATTCCCCATTTAATATAAAAATATAAATGGCATAGGGTTTACAAAATATAAGTGTATTCCTCATTTTAATAATAACTGGGAATACTTTTTAAATTATAAAAAATATGTATATTAGCTTTACTAAGAAACAGTTTCAAAAAGTAACAAAAAATTTATATTTCAAAATACGTCATATCGTACGAGTGAGAGAAGACGAGGCCCTTCATATTCAAATTATAAATAACATTTTGAGAAATAGTTTAAATTAAATTAATATTTATTTCAAAGTCATATCCTTAGGTTCATAAATACATGAGGTGAGATATAACGCTTATAAGTTTTTGTGTGGGGACGCGACGTCACTGTCCAGTAAAAAAAATTCCCAACTGAGTTTGGCCAGTGACGTCATGATCTCCCGAGCAACTTTAATGGGTTGTCTCATACAGTTTTTTAAAAGGAATTTACAAAAAAATTGTGTCCAATGGTTTTTTTGATGGACAAAACATTTTTTAGTCTACATCTACATTATATTATTAGTCTCTATAACGCCTACTGAGGGTTCTAGGACGAACGGTCGTGATATAAGTACATATATAGATAAATATGTTAACTATGCAAAAATTAGATGGATGCCTACGTATAATTAACCATGTATATGTAATGAGTGCAACTAAATTATGATTAGTTTAAGAGAGGGTCGCGTCGAGGGCGAGCCACTCTACCGGAGCCATTGTGAACTTAGGGCCTTAAACAAGCGACGTCTTATGGCTTAAGGGCTTAATACACTTAGCTGATTTTTTTTATTTATTCGGTTCACCAATTGGGTGTAGCCCAGAACACGATTTACAATAATTATTACGATATAATATGTAAAGTAAAGGCTCATCCCAAGTACAGTGAATATGAGAATTCCTAAATTATATAGCCTAAATTCAGTCGTTATTAAATTAGTGTGACGTTTAACAAGTTCGATTCCTAAATTCAGAAGCAAGGATCGTATCTGACGTGACTCAATCTGAATTTAGGTTTCTATATTTAGGAACTAAATTCAGCTAAGCGTAATAAGCCTTTAACGCTAAAAAAATGTACTTGGATGACAGGCGTCATTCGTTTATCCACAACTATCGTCCCCAGTACATTTAGCGTTAGCCATAAGATGGTTTGTCTAAGCCAACTGTTTGATTGACTAGCCTTCGCTGATTACTCGTGACGTCATCGAAGCTTGAATTTATCCAATGGATGAATAGGGAAGAGGGAGGTGTCATATTCGTACTACTTATGGACATGTACGCGCATTGCCAAATTCTCATATAAAAATGTTTTTGACGTCCCGTATTGTTGAGAATTTACTGTGACAGTGTGTGTAGAGCAAGACTTGTTGCAAGTGGCGCTGACCCTTTAACATTATTGTCCGTTTCACATTATTGTAGTGCATATTTGAATCGCTGGAATGTTACTAAAATTACATTTAGTCTAGTAGCTAAATAGTTCAGGTTGTTCACGATTGAATTCATGTCTTCCACTGACACTGACTGACTGACTGTGTTGACTTGTCTTCGACTCGCTCGCTGACAAATAACTACATTTTGAAAGTCTTGAAAATCCATACGAGTGACTGGATTAAGGCTCTATTTTAGTCATTCCTTGGGAAATAACAGTGCGGATGATACCTTCGCAAAGATAATGTTACGAGTGGGGGCGACTGGCTTAATAAAAAAAAATGCATTTAATGAATTGTAACAATGGTTCGGAGAGTCGACGCGACCGCGAGCTGCGTTCTAAATAGTACCGCGCCGTTTAGGCGGTCTGTATGCCACCATCGACCTATGTACCCAGTAGATAGTTCTACCTAACGAACTTGGATATCATGTATCAAACGTATTAGGGAAATCCATCTTATCGTGTAGCCTAAAATCCGTACTCTTGTCAGTAGGTTGAGGTAGAGAGCTGTCTACGGTGTATATAGTCGATGGTCGCACATTGTGTGTACATAGGCGAGTCACGTGACACGTGTATATTTAACACATTTGTAAATACCTTGTAAATACTTCGCCAGATATATATATTATATTACTTATATAAAATTTAATTTAAACAAATGTTTTAAAAAAATAATTTAGAAAAATACAAAAAAATAAATAAATACATACGGGAGTATGACGTGGAAAACAATATTGTCTTTCATTTGAAACCCCCTGACACCCGTTACACGAGTAATGACTAATGACTGTACGACGACGTATTAACACTTGTTGCTATCATTACAAGCGTATATATTTTTTTTTGTATATAAAACTGAAAACACTTTAAATGTGTGCAATAATATTATGCAGGGCTGGTCTTGAGGAATTTTCAATGATTGAATTCTAAATCAAATCAAATTGTTTATTTGCAGGAAATACATGTTATGGTACAGTTATTATACCTATGTCTCGATACAACATATTTCGTCTGCAAGCAGACTTGCAAAAATTCATGTCATTCAAAATTTTAGTCCATTTACATATAAAATATTATTAGGTCAAAATTAATTACAATATTTTTAGCACATTAAATTGCAATATTATATTCTTTAAATTCTTTTATGGTGTAGAAGCAGTTTTCCAAAAGCCAGTCACATAAAGTTTTCTTAAATTTACCGCCCTTTAACACCTTGATATTGTCAGGTACTGAGTTATAGATAGATATACACATATTATAAGCATCTGGGGGCACGGTAGTGCCCCCGCCAAGTCGAGCGCGAAGCAAGCACTGCCGTACCATCCTTTACAGGAACCATTTCGCCGCATTTTCACGCCCCTATTTGAGAACCTCTGGATAAGACCAGAACACAGCAATTTTGGTCATCCAGTAAGCTATAATTACATACTTAAAATCCAAAATTTCAAGTCTGTCTCTATTATAGTTAATGTTGTGTGACTTGGCCGTTGAAGGGTAGACAAGGGTATTTATATGAAAACGTTGATTGAATAACCAGTCAATTGTAGGCTTGATAAAGCCTACAATTGACTGCGTTGCGTATTTCAATAATACTTATGTTTAGGCGATCCAAGTGTCATGGAGCATCTGGTTTTGTACCCTTGTGTACCCTTCAACGGCCAAGTCACACAACATTAACTATAATAGTAAAGAAATCGCAGTAAGAAATCTTAGACTTGGCACGACTTTGTCTAGATTTCATTATTTTTTAGAGATAAACAAGCAGCTCCATCGAGACTTGGCTAGTTTTTTACAGAATGTTTTTGGTGGGATCTCTTTTATATATATCTTTTTGGGCACGAGGTTGATATAATAGGTGTGTGAATCTGTTTCGGTTTTGACGGGTATACACTTCAGAATATGTTTGAAATAAAGAAGGTTGTTGTTTAACGAGGAAGCAAATGTCTCTTATGTACATGCATGTCTGAGGAAGTATACGGCATTTTTTAAAAAGAGGTCTGCAACTGTCCATAAACCAAGCTTTATTGATGACTCTAACACATCGTTTCTGTATCTTGAACACCTGTCTACTTCAACCGAGTTTCCCCACGTTATCAAACCGTAACCAAGTAAAGACGACACGTGGCCGTGGTATGCTACTAAAGCTGCCTCCATAGACACGATATTTCTAATTTTTTTCAAAGCAAACACGAATCTGTCAAGTTTTTTGCATAATAAATCAATATGTACTTAATTTCTAATTTAAATTTTTATCTAAAGTCAAACCTAAAAATTTATAATTTTCAACAATGTCAACAATCTCGTTATTAAAAATAATGTCCAATTTTATTTGATTAGAATTATAGGAGTTAAATTGTTCTATTTTAGTTTTATTTACGTTAATATTTAAATTATTAGTTTTCATCCATTGTATCACGTCAAAAAGGGTATTGTCAACAGACAACTGAGTCGCTTCCTTACTAGCACATTTGACAGCTATAGTAGTGTCATCTGCAAACAGTATGCACTTTTCAGGAGTGGATAGTGGAAGATCGTTAATATAGATCAAGAAGAGCAACGGTCCCAAAATGCTACCTTGGGGAACTCCACTGCTGTTAACCAATGACTGTGATCTAAATTTTTCCTTAATTAACTTAATTAATATTTCAAAATTTAGCAAATAGTGCGAGCGAGAGAGCGTCACTCGGTATATATATATAAAATCACCGGAAAATAACAAGATTCGTAGTCGCACTTTATAAATTTCCTAGGAAATTTATAAACTTTCGTAGAATTCCAAACGAGAGATAGGACATTGTATTATTTTACGCCCACATTTTCGTAAATTGATAAACTTACCGAACTCACTCGTGAAATTATACGTGTGAAATTTACCATAGAGCTACGAAAGTTTTGAAGTGGCCATGACCAAAAAAGCGAAAACAGTTGATTAGGTTAGCCACAACTCACAACAAGCGCCGGCGAAGTGCCAGATTCAAGTTTTTTTTACTGGCATTTTTTAAACTGTAGATGTTCAGAGACGTGGACGCGTCATGGACACTGGATATTTACAAATATAAATCATTTAGGTAGGTATCAAAAATCAACTCGTATCTGGTAGTGGTCACTGTTCAAACTTAATCTAACCAACAGATTTCGGATTTTCCAGATCTATAGTTTATAGGTTGGCAAGTCTAATTGCACCTACCTAAGTCTATGGTAACAAGCATTGTCACTGTCAACATCGACCAATCAGAGAGCAGCGCGTTATTTTCCGTATTTTAAAAAAGCGTAAAATTAAAGCTTATCTGTGATTGGTCGATCCGTTTAGAATCTTACGAATGGAATATCCGTTAGTTTACAAATCATCATCATCATAATACAATTTATCTCTCGTTTGGAAACCTACGAAAGTTTATAAATTTCCTAGGAAATTTAAAAAACCTCACTGACTCCCTACAAGCGCTAGTCTCAAAATTAGAATCGTCCTTTCAGGACGTTGGTGCTCACTAAGACGGAATTCTCTCGTTTTCAAAAACGAGTTTGTATGCAAATCAGTAACCATCTTGGTCTCACAAATAATATAATAGGTAGGTAGGTGGTAACAGCTGAATTGAAACCTGCAATTTGTTTTCTTTTTCAATATAACGTAATTATTATAGTGTAGACTGTGGACGTTGTTCAGTTAGTGTGACTTATTTGACTTAACTGTCTCGCCGCTTGACTCGCCTAAACTGATAAATGTTTAATGAAGTAGCCACACGACACATGGCTACCACTTTACACATTCCCGTAAAAGAACATCCTGACGATATACCGAACAGGTCGAGCCTTTCGATGTCATTGTAGCCCCTATATCGCGGGCATAAAGGCGCCACTGAAAGAAACGTTACAACGCAATTATAATATATTCCATAAAAGAGGGTAGTCGGAGTACGCGTGCGCGGCGGCCGGTGTTTACGGCGCGGCAGTCAGTCGTACGGCGACGGTCGCACGCGGCACACGCGCTCGCCCGCGCCCGCTGCCACCGCGCGCGTGTTGTGTCCCCGGGACTCCGAGCGCTCGCACCGCTCCCTCAGCTCGCCGTGCTGTGTGCTGCGCTCTCTCGGGGTGAGTTCCTCCCGTTACCCGACTGCTACTGAAATATGCGCTCAGCCGAACGCCCGCGGTCCTCTGACCCGATTTTGGAAATATAAATTGATGTCGCGCGGCGAGTGTGTAACGCTTCATGAAGTGATCGTTATCATCACATCGCAATCGATGATGACACGCCGTCAAATAATGTATTAACGCCGTACTACGCTCGAATGTTTACGTGACGCGCCTACACTGAATATTTACTGCTCATCTCCACCAGCTTTACGATCCAATACCTAAGTGAACACAATACCACACATTATTACACTCCTCCCAACTGTAACGATATGGGTACCTTCAGCAGTTTAGCTGTACTACTCGTGAATATCTTGGAATCCAAGATTTAAAATTTTAAATAGGGATTAAAATAAAATAAAAACACCTAACTTCGGACCTCCGTATTATATGAATATTCGGTACACTAAACATAATCTAAACGTATATACACGAATAAAAGAGTAGGTTGTATTATTATTTAAGTCTGAAAATTTTAGCCTAATAAATGACAACACACGTTGTAATCGTAGCTCAATAATAATAATACAGTGCAGTCCAATAGAACGACAGAGCTACAGGTCGCTGAGCACAACCTCGGCGTCAGTGAAGTACTTGATGCGGATGGTCTCCGTGACGACGTCACGCGTGCTTCTATTGCACTCCTCGAGTATCTCGTGCAGGTCGAAGGTGACGGGCGCCGGCGGCGGCGGGTCGTAGCTGAACCGGCGGGTGTTGCTGTAGGAGGCGACCACGTCGCCGCCGTACTCCACGCGATACCTGATGCGCAGCGTGTCGAGCCGCCGGTTCACCGAGAGCGTGGCGAGCGCCTCCTGTCCCGGCTGCAGGTTCACACTGACGCCGTCGTCGGAGGACACCGTCACCGACTGCGAGTGCTCCTCGCTGGACCCTACCGTGCCGCCGAACGCGAAGCGCGCCGACCCGGAGATGATCGCCTCGTACCCGATCTCGAAGGCGGCTTCCCAGTTGTTGCTCTGGGACCACGAGACGGCGAAGGTGTTGGTCTCGGTGGTGCTCAGCCGGCCGTCGTACGACGCGGCGTGCGAGCTCCTGTTCCTGTAGGTCCGCGTGGTCCTCACCAGCGGCTCCTGCTGGGAATCTATCACCTGCGCCGAGCCCGGGATGGGGGTCAGGGTCCTGGTCATCCTCGCGAAGTGAAACTGTTGATAATTGTCATCTCCGGAGATCCTCTTGATGGCGCGCAGCACGGAGGACTCGGAGAGGCCCAGGGTGCTGTAGACGTTGGTGAGGGCGGTGGTGATGCTGCCGGTGGCGGTGGCAGACAGCCGCCCGCGCTGCTCGGTCACGATCACTCTGATGGCGCCTTCTGTCATCTTGAACGGCTGCAACAAACACTTTCACTATATTGCTATCGTGGAAGGGCCTCGACCATCAAATTGCCAAGCCCTTTTACCAAGTGTAATTAGAAAATAATAATAACCGACCAAAAATAAAAAAAAAATGGCCCTAAGCTTAGATTCAAGGCAGCTCTCGCTTCCTGAACTTACGGCTCTGCGAATCCATGTCAGATACAAACACACTTTAAAAAGTTTTGATGTAGATATAACGTGTAATATAATATTACGACGTTATCCAACAAATCTGACTTGTTTAGAAACCGTAAATGATTGTACCTACTACATATAAATATCACGCAGTTCATAAAATTTTTAATAATTTATTTCACTACCTTTACACGCCTAATATATAGCGTTGAAGTTACAACATTAATTCTACCTGTTTATAAATCGTGTTGAAGGCACGTTGAGTAGGTTTAAGTTTCAATTAGTGCATGCGATGCTCTTCAAGACTATCATTACATAGATAGCTAGTCATTTCCCTTCTAACCTTCAAAAAATATCCTGTATGAACACCATGATTTAATATACCTTGATGGAGTTCGTAGGTTATTTTTAACAAGCTTTTATTTACTTCCCTGTCTGTTGTCTGTCTGTGTGTGTCTGTAATAAAATCTTGCAAGTTTAATTAGACCCACTTCGCGGTGTCCGATTAAGCTGAAATGTTGCATGCCTGTATGAATCGGATGACAATACAATATTTTTATGACATCGAGCTGATCTTATGATGGAGCTGTAGGTGGCCATAGGAACTCCGTTATTTAACGACGTAACCCCATCGAGTTTGGGCTCAATTGATTCGTCTGGACGAGTACTTTTTGGTGCTAGATGGTAATAATAATAAAAGCTTGTTTTTAAAAGTTATTTTTAACCCCCGACGCAAAAACGACGGGGTGTTATAAGTTTGACGTGTCTGTCTGTCTGTCTGTGTGTGTGTCTGTCTGTGGCATCGTAGCTCCCGAACGGATGAACGGATTTTGATTTAGTTTTTTTTGTTTGAAAGTAGAGTTAGTCGAGAGTGTTTTTAGTCATGTTTGGTGGAAATCGGTCCAAGATGGCCGCCGCTACAAAATGGCGGATTACTTTTTTATTCCACGACCCCGTCAATATGGATATCAAATGAAAGGGCTTAACAAGTAAAATACAACGCACTATAATAAATTTAAAATCCAAGATGCCCGCCACCACAAAATGGTGATTTACATATTGCGTTGGGGGTTTTTTAAATTTTAAATTTAATTCACTTTTAATTGCACTTGTTTATTATAAAATTTTTGAAAAATTATAATAGTAAATAGTACAATGTATTTATCATGGTTATCCGCTGCTGTTTTCTTGATCGTCCTGAGCCCTGGACATGCTGGGATACTATAGCCGGAGGTGCAATGAAATGTATTTACACAATTCATTTACTAGAGATATAATATAACATAATTATTAAAGAATGAAATAAAACAGATATTTATGAAAGTATAATAATAATTTATTAAAAATATAAAATATTTATTAAGTAAATCATATTACGACTTAATAAAATAGGTTAGTCAATTTTATGACTAAATATTGGAGCTATATGAAATATCAATAAATGTACGACCATCAACGAGATTAAAAGAAAGACAATCAACATGAGACAGCACCACATACATACTACTCTATTAGATATACGTAGGTAATATAACAGCAACCATAATAAGTCAGTGTGACTCGTGAGGTGCTAGCCGCTGAGCGCAATGTGAGCGCCAGTGAAGTACTTGAGGCGAATGGTCTCTGTGACGACCTCCTCGTTGTTCTTCTTGCACTTGGCTAAAATCCCAGACAGCTTGAAGACGGTGTCGGGGCGGTCGTCGTGCTTCACCCAGACCTCACCGCCGTACCTGACGCGGTACTGGATCCTGAGAGTGATGGTGTACCGTTTCACCGAGAGACTGGCGTTCACGATCTGTCCCGGCTGCAGGTCCATCTTGACGTTGTCTTCGGCGACGATCACCACCGCCTGCGAGTACTCCTTGTTCAGGCCGAGGGAGTTGCCGAAGGTCAAGGTGCCGGAGCCGGAGAGGACGGCGCTGTACCCGATGGTGACGGCGTTGTCGAGGCGAGTGGACTGCGACCACGAGATGGCGACCGAGTTGGTCTCGGTGGTGGAGAGCCGCGCCTCGTACGTCGCCGGGTGCGACCAGTTGTTCTCGTAGGTGCGCGTGCTCCTCACCAGCGGCTCGTGATCCATGCCGACCAGTTGCTCCGACCCCTCTATTGGTTCCAAGGTCTTCGTCATGTTTTTGAATTGGAATTTACTGTACAGACTGGGCTTGTCGGTGTGAATAATTTTAACCATGGCATCTAGAACGGAGGACTCCGTGAGGCCGAGCGACTTGTAGATGTCACCAGTGAGCGGGGCGGTGACGCGGCCGGTGGCGTGCGCCAGCAGCCGGCCCGCGTCCGCTGAGATGTTCACGTTGATCGAGCCTTCTGTCATGTTCAACAACTGCAACAAAATGTTCTACATTAACCTCATCGTTCACACTAGAACGGCGTTATTCGCGATTGAATTCATGTTAAAGTACCTAACTAGTTGCTCGAGTTGCTCGCTTTCAAATTATATATCATAGAAATTAAAAAAACAAAAAACAAAACGTCAGCAAAGGAGAGAAAACATCAGGAGAGCGCCTTGCTCGTCTTCTACTTCATCACATAAAAAAAATAATTAAATCGGTTAGATAAGTAGGTAGTGCAACAACAAACTTGACCTTATCTCCAATAAATCTTCAATATATACTTTTTCGGGTAAAAACGTTTGTCAAAGAGGCTTTGTCGTTCGCGATCAGCGGAATTATGCCGGTCCAAAATCGTTTCTCGTTTTGCTGGCGCTCACTGTCAAATTTTAACAAAATTTTGAAAAAAAACTTGAAAATTCTTACGATGCCAGTACAAACTCAAATGCAACTTCAATTTTTTTTAATTTAGCATCTTTTGGGCGCCTTATAGTGGCGTTTTTAAAAAAAATGTGTTTATAGGTTTTTTTTGCTTACGTTTTGCTGCGCCGCCGTCTCTTTTTTTTTGCAGAATTTAGGCCCTGGGTGTGTTCCACGACTCGAAGATTCTTTACGACGGACGACAAGCATGTACAGACTACGTCGATAAAAAAAACCAAAGCATTGGGTTTTATTATTAGGATGTGTGGATCATTTGCAAAATCTAAAACCTTTAAAAAAATATATTGTATGTTTGTAAGAAGTATTTTAGAATATGCGTCTCAAATCTGGAGAACCCAAAATACTCGTATGTATGGATGTATGGAATAAGTTGCACGATTTGAACGTGTTCAAATCAAATTAATTAATTAATCACTTGTTTAAAATTGAAAATTCCAATTTACTCATCTAAATACATATTATTGATTTATGTAAGAAATTCCATGTAACTTTTGTTCTAAATATATTATTATATATTATGTTATGACCTTTTATCTAAATTATCTTATAATACCCCCCATTGATATACAACCCGCTTATAAATATACTAGCTCATGCTCGAGGCTTTGCCCGTGTGGAGAAATCCTTTCTTAGTGGAAGTCTACATCATGAAACATAGGTATGTGTGTTCCGAATTCCAACTAAATTCGCTCAGCGGTTTGGGCTGTACGTTGATAGATCAGTCACTCAGTCACCATTTCATAAATAAACAAGTGAAATTTTAAAAATACTTTTTAAAAACAAGCTTTAATTATTATTATCGTATTGTATCATAAAGTACTCGTCAAGACGAATCAAATGAGCCCAAACTCGATGGGGTTGCGTTGTTTTATGACGGAGTTCCTATGGCCTCCTTCCAGCTCCATCATCAGATCAGCTTGATGTCATAAAAATATTGCATTGTCATCCGATTTACACACGCATGCAAATTTTCAGCTCAATTGGAAACCGGGAAGTGGGTCAAATTAAACTTGCAAGATTTGATTACAGACAGACAGACAGACAGACAGACAACAGACAGGTGAAAGTAATATAAAGCTTGTAAAAAGAATTAAAAACAATAATTTTTCCTAAACTGGTCTAATATACAGAATACAGGGGATGTATCTTCCAAAATAATAAATAAATTATAATAAATTCTTTATTGACTAAGACAGTGTATTTCTCTCCTTGTAGGCTTGTAATAATTTCCATCAGAGTCAATTAGCCAATACGGCGCGGCGTCAGTAGTCAGCAGGTGATGGGAACTTAAAGCTATACGTCGTGGAGCGCAACGTGAGCGTCAGTGAAGAACTTGACGCGGATGGTCTCCGTGACCTTGTGCTGGCTCCTTTTCTTGCACTTTTTCAGTACTCTCTTCAGATCGTAGGTTCTGGTATGTTTGGGGTAGTCGACCTCCACCTTGCCGTCGTACTCCACGTAGTAATTGACGCGTAGTGTGAGGATGCTGCGGTCGACCGAGAGGACAGCGTCGACCGCGCGGCCCGGCTGCAGCTCCACTGTCACCTTGTCTTCAGCGGTGATCGTCACCGCTTGTGTGTGCTCCTTGCTCTCGCCGAGGGTGTTACCGAAGGTCATGCGCGCGGAGCCGGTCACCAGCGCGCTGTACCCGATCTCGAAGGCGGTGTCTTTGTGCTGGCTGCAGCACCACGAGGATGAGATGGAGTTGGTCTCGGTGGTGGACAGCTTCACCTCGTACTGCGCCGGATACGAGCAGGACGAGTTGTCGAGGCTCCGCTTGGTCTTCACCAGCGGCTTGCGCTCCACGTCTACGATTCGCCCCGAAAACGGTATAGGAGTCAAAGTCTTAGTTAAGTTTTTAAATTCGAAGCTACGACACTTGTCATCGTCGCTGTCGTAGTCGCTGTCGTCTTCGTCGAGCTTGTTGATGGCTTTCAACACGGAGGACTTTGTGAGGTCTAGCGTTTTGTATACGTCCGTGAGCGGGGTGGTGATGCTGCCGGTGGCTTGGAGCACCGGCCTGCCCTCCTCCATTGCAATGTCCACGTTGAGAGAACCGGTTGTCATGGCGGCGGACTGAAACAATCATATGTTTCGCTATGTATTGTAGTTGAAGGAACTTGAACGATGAAATTAGTGAATTGCTGAGAGAAATTGCTCTTTGCCAGCCCATAACAAGTGTTAGAAATTGTGATACATAACGATTTAAATGCTTAATGAACGATGCGAAAAAGCAAATCAACCAAATTAAAAATAAACAATATAAGAAATGACATAGTCTATGGCACTATGGTCTGACATAAGTCATGATGACAAGGCGGCTAGATAAAATGTATGTGATAAAATAGCAACAGAAAAATAGTAAACTATGTAATTGCCGAAAATATAATACAGTTCAACAAGTAAATATGTACTTTTATTCAAGATCCTGTTGGTATGTATGTTTGATACTATTAATTCAGAAGCGGGATGAACCTGACGAACGCTAACATGTCCAAATGCTGTTAGTAAGAGCTGTTCATGACGGAATGGATATTGAAAGAGATTGGGTATGTTTTTCATTAATAATAGTTCTAGTGAGTTACTAGGTAATTGTAGATCGATCTGGAAATTTGGCTGAGCGGTGAAATGCGCGTCAGCGATGTGCACTGCTTTGCGTTTGCGACGCAACGCTATGGTAAGTTGGCAGCAACTGGTTGTGCCCAGGTATTTATTTTGCTCACTTATTATTGTGTTTAATATTTTGTATCAAACGATAGCTTTGCTGGTCTGTGTAGTTCAGAGTTCAGAAGTCTAACAAATTTTATTGGTTTAATTTTTTGTAGTGTAATAATGGTTACACACACACATTACAGTATACTTAATAATAATTAATTATTAAAATAAATAAAACGGACAGTTCTACCTCTATATTATGGTGGGTTCGTGTACAATGTCCTACACACATATTTTGGTACCTACATTTTCTGTGAGGTACTTGATTAGACAAGTTATTTTATGTTGCTGATATTTTATGTGATATTGCTCTTCGGAGCAATGACCTTTATGTTAAATTAAACTAAATTTTAACAAACCTTTACTGTAATCAGTGGTAAATAATAGTTGTTTTGCTATAGCGAGGTTGCTAGAATAAGCAAATTTTGCATAACCTTATTTGATTTGGTGAGAAGATGAAGGAATAAATAAAATGAATTACTGTTCATATTAAGGCATTTCTTGTCATGCTTGAGGAGGTCAGTTTTGAAGATGGGGCACTGGCCGCACTGATCTGTCAAGTTTTGCTTCTTTGTCAAGAATAGCTGATGGTATAATATATTTTGAATTTTGCTAAATTGTACAATATGTTTTCCAATGGAAGTAAGAGAATCTTACTCTAGCATTTATGATGAAATTATTGCTGACCATATCCTTATCGCAGACTTTCCTAGCACAGTGTTTATGATACCTTGAGAAGGTGGACATTAGCAGAGCTGCGGCACCCAACCACACGTTGGAGCTGCAAGCAGAAAAGAGGAATGTTCAACGTGTGGGTTTTGAGTACCTTCTTCTTGGTCGTAGCCTCATGATTGAGGGACGTGATCATGGTGCCTCATAAGCTTTGACACCACTTCCTTCCATCGATGCCGGTCCTGCGCCATTTGGATTGACGCTTGTAGGGTGGCTCCCGTAGCATCCTGGGTCACATGCGTCCATCGCGTGGGTGAGCGCCCTCTACCTCTCTTCCCTTCTACACTGCCAGTAAGGATAAGTCTCTCCAGACTGTCTGGGTCGCGCCTGACGGTGTGTCCGAAGAATTTGAGGACTCTCTGCATGCAGATTGTTGTTCGAGTACCTAAGGTATTATGAAACTGTTTGTCAATGTTACCTACAAAATATGGCATCGGTTCACATTAAGTTCATTTTAGACTTTGTAACAATTCGGTTCGTAAAGATTATTTTATTAATCTTCTATGCTTGATACTGAGACGGAATGTATAGTGTACCGTAAAGTCTATCCCACCAAAAACATTCTGTAAAAAACTAGCCAAGTCTCGATGGAGCTGCTTGTTTATCTCTAAAAAGTAATGAAATCTAGACAAAGTCGTGCCAAGTATAAGGTTCCTTACTGCGATTTCTTTATTATTATAGTTAATGTTGTGTGACTTGGCCGTTGAAGGGTACACAAGGGTACAAAACCAGATGCTCCATGACACTTGGATCGCCTAAACATTAGTATTATTGAAATACGCAGCTTTATCAAGCCTACAATTGACTGGTTATCCAATCAACGTTTTCCAAGTGGAAATTTTCTATCGTGAATGGGTAGCGGACAGATTGGTGCAATAGTGTCATGGAGCACCTGGTATAATACCCTTGTGTACCCTTCAACGGCCAAGTCACACAACATTAACTATAATAATAAAGAAATCGCAGTAAGGAACCTTATACTTGGCACGACTTTGTCTAGATTTCATTACTTTTTAGAGATAAACAAGCAGCTCCATCGAGACTTGGCTAGTTTTTTACAGAATGTTTTTGGTGGGATTTCACTTATTTTTGTAGAAACGCTATATTATAAGGTTATCAGAAATACAAACCGTAAGCGCGTTTTAAAATACAGTCAGCGCCATCTAGATACGTGTACGTTCACTCTTAGTCCAATGCATCATAATATTATACCGGGAAGTGGGCCTAATTAAACTTGCAAGATTTAATTACAGACAGACAGACCGACAGGTGAAAGTAAATAAAAGCTTGTAGTAAAGGCGGTATGGCGATCTCTTCTAATAGTTTGGTTGGGCTCTTATTTTAGTTGGCCACGCTAGATATTGCCTGATCATAACTGACGATTTTCGACACATATACACACTCACATATACATATACTATGCCTTAAATATATTTTGAATTAAAAAATTGGATATTACACAAATTTTAACCATTGACTGCAAATGTAACTTTGTAATCCTATACATTTATATGAGATTACAAAGTTATTTATGCAGATGAATTATCTCGAAAACGAGACCGAAATTGCATGTTTTTTTAGTTTTCCTATGGCTTATACAATAAATTCTAAGTATGTACCAAATTTCAGCTCTCTGAGTTTATGGGAAGTACTAGTTCTATTTTGATGATCATGAGTGAGTGAGTGTCGAAAATGCGAAACTTTGCTTTCGCTTAACTTCGGAACTTAATGACCTACAGACTTGAAATTTTGGATTTTAAGTATGTAATTATAGCTTACTGGATGACGAAAATTTCTGTGTTCTGGTCTTATCCAGAGGTTCTCAAATAGGGGCCTGAAAATGCGACGAAATGGTTCCTGTAAAGATGGTACGGCAGTGCTTGCTTCGCGCTCGACTTGGCGGGGGCACTACCGTGCCCCCAGATTACTATAGTTATTAATCAGTCATATTCCCATTGGCAATTAATAATAAATCTTGAAGCTTAGCCCCTGAAGCAGGGAAATATGATATTAGAGAACCATTTTTGAGGCTGAAACATTGAATGTGTTTTAAGTAAATTATATCTGCATTAATTATATATATCTGTATACATGTAGAGATGATGTACCTATACCCAGTAGGTATTGACACAAAGTATTTTTACATTTGAATTACTATAGCTATAATATTGGATACAGAGTTTTCTAGAATCAAATTGGGTTTTAATATCAGTGAACCAGAACAATATTTTGGTTCAGAAAGTAAAAGAAAAAAAAAAGTGTTTAGTGAAATAAAATGACAGTAAAAGCACGGCTTATACTAAATGTTCCCAATGAGGTCAAAGTGACTGTGATATTAAAATATTGTTCTGTCAGTCTTAGGTCCGTCTAAACATAACATTGTACCTTGAAATGTGTCTTTTATTATTATTACAATTTGCATGCTGAAAAGCGGACTGTAGCAGACTATTATATTATAGAATAGAAAACTCCTTATTGTTCACACAAATATAGCAATATAAACTTGGAACTAAGGTTGCACAGAAGGAAGTGTTACGATTGGCAGTCTTATCACTGATGGCGATCTCTTCCAGACAACCATATTATAATAACTTGTTATCTTTTGTATACATACTCTCGCAATGAATAACTTTGAAATTTGAACTTTGAGTATATAATGTAGACTTATTAATAAATGTAGTGTATTCCACAATGAATGATGTTGACTCATCAAACTGATATTTTATGGATATATATTCTCACATATTATTTGGGAGGCCTACAGCTATGGTGCATAAATAAAGTAGTGAAGAGCCAATAAATAGCTTCCACATATAAAGTGATAACACCATTATATGCAAAAGGAATAAGGATACAATATTATAACAGATGACATATTATCTTTTTGGAAGGGTTTACATAATTCTTATCATAGACTTGAGTAAATGAAATGTATGTGTACAATCATTTGAATGCTCTTAGGGCAGGTTGTCTATTACAGAATGATTTACGGGTTACCACCAAACTACTAATGGGGGGATTTATACTGCTCACTACATAGCTCAGATTTCATATTATTGAATGGTACAGAAGAACAAATAATAAAATAATTTTGTGATAATTTGTATTCATAGTTGGAATTCTGGATTTGCCCCAGATGTCATAAAGTAGAATTATTGTTATGACACTACATGATTTATAAACGTGAGCATGTAACCTTTTGTAAAGAAGACATTTTTTTAATTATTGCAATTGTTACTACCTACTTTCTATGTAAGGCGGATTTGAAATTTAATTAGGTAAATTATTTAGATATGATTACATTTAAAAGTAACGGTATGCAATGGTTACCTGTCGTTTGAACTATCTAGTGCCATCTTTATGGGATAGTAGTATCCAGTCATTAAGTTAAGATTGCTAGTAGTACTAGTTTAAAAGTATGTTCAGGCTACCATATTTGCGCATTGTTTGTTGATAGAAACACTTCAAAAGTAAGTGTGAAATTACATGATCAGTAAATATCAATGGTCCATCTATGAATGTAGTGATCAATGAATATCAATGGCCCATCTATGGATTTAGTGATCAATGAATATCAATGGTCCATCTGTGGTGTGTGTATCTAGGATGTGTATATGAAGTCACTTAAATTATATAACATTAAAGCATGAAGAGTTTTGTGGGAGGTATTGTGTAAATGAGAATTTACTTAATATTTATTCATAGGTGAATAAGAATTGTTTTAGATAAAGATATAATTAGTCTTCCACACTGTTAATAATATTGTTTTGAATGAGTGGTAGGAGACCAACAAACAAATGATGAACTGAAACTGTCTTTTGCTATATATGTAAATATAGGTTACATATATACACGTTGGTATACATGCACAGAATGTTCTCGTTTAGATCCATTTGATAACTAGGTGATATAGTAGAAGGCATATCAAATATAAAGACTAACTGACAGTTTATATTTGGAGGACCATAATTAAATATTGATGATATTGCATTTTATAATATAACTAGCTGACCCGGCGAACTTCGTTCCGCCTTAGAGTAATAAAATTACCCAATTTTTGTTTTTATTTAAATTAATTTAATTATCGGGGGTAGACTTTCTTACCGGGGGTAGACTTTCTTTGCAGGAGGTCGTCTAGGTGGGTACCCCAACAGTGCCAGTTATTCTACCGCCTGATCAGTGATGTGCAAACATTACTGTGCTTCGGTAGGAGGGCTCTGTAGCTAGTGAAATTACTGGGCTAAAGAGTCTTAACATCTTATGACTCTTTAGTAAGAAGCGTTGGTGCAGTGTTCCTGGAATTTCACATCATTGTAAAATCCTTGGTAGCACTGTACTGATTATGGGCAGCGTTATCTCTTAACATCAGGAGAGAGTCTTGCTCGTCTTATACTTCATCACATTAAAAAAAAATGTGGGGTAGTGGGTGATACAAACTGCAAGGCGATGCCTTATATATTTATTGTATCAATACTTTACATCTACAATGCTTAGAGACTATAGTACGTACGCTAGATATAACAATACTAAAGCCAAAGAGTGGGCTGTGTGACTACCTCACTCAATAGCCAATTGCTTTCCGAACTATGATAGTGATACTCTCCATTCAATGGATTTTTCATTTTGATATGGAAATAATATCCATCTTCTCCTTTCCAAAACATCAGCGGGTATTGCAACGTGTCATATGAACGATGTGTTTCTGATATTTTTTGCAGTTGCCCCATAATCGCGACGTGACAGCACAATATCTCTTCTTTCCAAGTTTTCACCAACAATCAGGATTATCCGTGCGTTTCTCCGGAAAACTTCAATGCGTTACAATACTCGCAAACAATGTCCATTGACCCAATTTGAACGCTAGTATGCAGGCAGTAATCAGTGATGCAATGTATCGAAATGCTGCTCGATTAAAATCAGGACTTGATACATTTCTTCAACTCTGAGATTTGCTCGATGATTTCGCATTG
Organism: Hemithea aestivaria; assembly: GCA_947507615.1. Lineage (NCBI taxonomy): Eukaryota > Metazoa > Arthropoda > Insecta > Lepidoptera > Geometridae > Hemithea > Hemithea aestivaria. The sequence goes on from OX382347.1 coordinate 283,399, forward strand.
CCAAGCGTGCCTTTTCTCGGGCTGCCTCTATTTGCTCTTCTGATTGATAAGTACGCAGCCGAGACATACTAACGCGGCTCTCTTCACGTGCAATTTCTTGTTCTTCATCTGTCCTTTCATTCGCAATGTTCCGAATCCTAGTCGCATTTCCGCTTTGTCGGTAAAGATTCGATTGTCTTGGTCGCGGCATTGTTTTTAATCAAATTTTCTTAACTATCTGCAAATATTTTAATATTTTCCAACCAAAACAAATCAAACGTTAAACTTCAAAATTTATAATTGTTATTTTTTTTGTGACGTTTTCTTATACTTCCAGCAAGTAGTTTATAATACAAATAAATTTCTCAAACATCTCCTACATGTTTCTGGTGTCCTGGTACTTCGTAAAAGTTTACTACATACTCATAACTCAAGAACGCCTGGACCGATTTTGATGATCTATGGTTTCTTTGATTAAAATTTCCACCATTTTTCAACTTAAATTTCTACCAGTTAAATTTCCATCAAATTCTACCATTCAAATTTAATTCACATTCAAAAAGTTACAAACCAAGTCACCGACCTCCTTATGTCATTTACGTCAAATTTTGAAAATAGAATACACGTCAAAATGACAATCAGCTGTCAAATTTCGGCAACAGTCATTTGTTTTTCATTCATAACTATGTTTAGTTAAAATTTTCTTCAAATCATACCAATCGAGATAAAAAGTATCCTATAGCACGCCCCCGGTCCTAAGCTACCTCCCCACCAATTTTCATCCAAATCTGTTCGGCCGTTCTCGAGTTATAAATAGTGTAACTAACACAACTTTCTTTTATATATATAGATATGGTATTAAGTTTCATTTCACAAACTTAAAAGTTAACTAATAATTGTATGAGCTTGGATGAGGAAATTCCCACAGATTCGAGGTCCTTTGGCCGCGACAGACATAACCAATGTAAACACCACAATGCATGACAAGTGATGGCAAATTTTGGTATTGTCATTTAGAATAGAATGTTGTTTTTAAGATTTGATGAATTGGGTATGTTGATATTGTTCGGACCTAAATGATGGTACATTTCTTCATGCTAATAAGATGGTGCTCTCAAAGGGAGTCATTGTTCACAAATTGTCACTATCATATATCAGTAACTTTCTGAAGGGACTTACTTTATGTTTTGGACATCGTCAAGATAGAAAATACTGTTGTAACCGGTATGGAAACTCAATTTATGTGGAATTACTATGAAGCATTTGTGTGACTGTACAATTGTACAATGTCTATAATATTAGCAAGTGTTAGTAAAGAGTTTGAGTTGTTATAATAATTAACAGTTATTGACATATATATTGAAAAAATGGCGACTTGTGTATTATGTATGGGTTATGGGAGTCCGTTGTGTTTTTATGTGAATTACATTAAGACTTGGTGACTGTTACGAGTTAGAACTCATACCTACAATAAAATATATATGTGACCCTGGTGAGGGAGTAATATGTTGAACTTATACCTACTATAAAGTATATATGTGACCCTGGTGAGGGAGTAATATGTTCTAAGTTGGCCAGATTTTATCTGGCAAAGTTATGTAAATGTGACCCTGGTGAGGGAAATATCTGTTGTAAATTGGCCAGAGCTGGCAATGTTTTGTAAATGAGACCCTGGTGAGGGAAATATCTGTTGTAAATTGGCCAGAGCTGGCAATGTTTTGTAAATGAGACCCTGGTGAGGGAAATATCTGTTGTAAATTGGCCAGAGCTGGCAATGTTTTGTAAATGAGGCCCTGGTGAGGGAAATATCTGTTTTAAATTGGCCAGAGCTGGCAATGTTTTGTAAATGAGACCCTGGTGAGGGAAATATATGTTTTTGGCCAGAGTTGGCGAAGATTGATGGCTAGAGCTGCCAAAGTCCCGGTTGGCCAGAGTTGGCGAAGATTGATGGCTAGAGCTGCCAAAGTCCCGGTTGGCCAAAGTTGGCGAAGATTGTTGGATAGAGCTAGCAAAGTAATCAGTGGCCAGAGCTGGTAATATGCGATGATGATATCATATGGTTCAGATCAATATGAAGATTTTGTTGATGAGACACCGACACACCGTAACAGACATTTGACTTCACTAATCGTACTATGATATCAAGAATGCAACAGCAAAGCATGAGAATCGTTATTTAAGAGAGACAAATCTTAGTGCTAAGCAATGACCTATCGAGTTTTCCGGAAAATGATTCAGTCTTCAAGAAGTTCTAAATACTGGAAACGCAGATGAATGAGGTATTGTTAGCTTAATTTATATGGTCATATAATATCTACTTGAATGTAATAGAGTGTCTATGGCCTTTATGAAGAATAATGGTTGCCAAGGATACTGTTGCTCATAATGTCATCTATGTTTTAATTATTGAAATATTATGTAAATGCAAGGAAATGTATAAAATGAAGATATACAAAGAATTCTGAAGATATCAAACAAGCTTTCAGATGTGATATACTAGGAATGGGGAATATCCTTTATAGATCAAAAACGTTGACCAGAAGGAAAATCTGCTATACCTAGCAAATAGATCAATAAAACCAAGATGAATGCCAATGGGTATTGTACACATTATATCATAGACCGATGATAAAGGATATTTATAAACAAGACAAGGACATTGATTACATTGAGGTCTATGCTCCAGTGGTCTACCACTCGCCTATAAGATGCCTGATTGGATGCCAAGAGGGAACTAGAAACAGATACACCGAATGGATGGAGTCACAGCATTCTTACTCAGCAAAGTTACTGAAGAAACTTACATTTAAAACCTGGTTATGAGGATGAACATTATGATTGTAAACTAAATATGTCAATGTATAATAGACACGAGCCAGCGAACAAACTATTGGCACAGACAATTAAATATTGCTTTAGAATTTGGGATGCCTTGCTCAAGAATAAATCCATATGTTTATATTGTAAATGGAAAAGATGTGATTGTTATAGCAGTATAATATATCGATGATATAGAATAGATCTTTATAACATTGAGGAAATGTCATAAATTATAAAAAGAGATACAAAAATAAAAAAAGGAAAGGTACCTGAAGGATTTAGGAACGACCAAGCATTACATTGGTTCCAGAATATCACAAGAATACAAAATTTAATTTCAATTGAATAAGCAATATATACAAAGATATTACAACAGTCAGCCCACTAATGAACATTGGGCGGCATGAGGTATCAGAAGGCAACAATGCTTATGAAACTCGTCTATAATGTACCTAATTATAATGGAAATGTTACCAGTTGTTGTGATGCAGACTAAGCAAATGATGCTGAGGATAGAAGATACATATTTTCACTCCCATTATGCCATAAGCTAGAATTATGGAAAACAAAACATAGCCTTATCTAAAGTGAAGCATATTATGGAAAAAGTTATGCCATTTGATAAGTCAATGTGATAATATAGATGGAGATGACTGGAAGCTCCTTCGTCGGCATATTAGCAGATGACTGTCTTTAAATAAATAGTCATGATAAAAGTAATCAAAATTATAATATCTCTTTAATAAAATGCCAATTTCACTAAGAAAGTAACTTCGCATGATAAAAGACGTAGTGCCATTCAAACGAAAAATTAATTATGACAATAAGATGTAAACATTTTAAACTTAATAAAACAAACAGCAATATCCATGAGTTTCTTGCTCGTTCTTCTCATGGAGGTGCTTTGCGAACGAGCGGTAGTCATTTACTAACATAATTCTCAAAAAAAAAACGTGTTAAATTTAAAATTAATTAACTTGAGTTTTTCTTTTATTAAAATGATTTACAACAACACAACGCGAATATGAAGCTTAACTAAAAAGTTTTTATTTAATCTAAATCAAATTATTGCTCTGTACCATTAGTTGTCGATATTTAAAAAAAAATGTACTTGCTCAAATGTATTTACTATCCCGAATACGATGTACTGTCGGTAGTATGGGGACATACACCAACAAAGAATGGCCGAGATGTGTTTGGGGATAGGGACATCCCCATGGCAGAACGGCCGATTGTTAGAAATTGTGATACATAACGATTTAAATGCTTAATGAACGATGCGAAAAAGCAAATCAACCAAATTAAAAATAAACAATATAAGAAATGACATAGTCTATGGCACTATGGTCTGACATAAGTCATGATGACAAGGCGGCTAGATAAAATGTATGTGATAAAATAGCAACAGAAAAATAGTAAACTATGTAATTGCCGAAAATATAATACAGTTCAACAAGTAAATATGTACTTTTATTCAAGATCCTGTTGGTATGTATGTTTGATACTATTACAAGTGAATTAAATAAAAAAATTAGAAAACCCCCGACACTTTCAAAATGTGAAATTCAATTTTGTTGTGGGAGCCATCTTGGATTTTAAATTTATTATAGTGTGTTGTATGCGACATCGAGGTCAAAGGCTATAAACTAAACGAATAAAAAAAGATTAAAATATACTTATTTTAAATTTTTATTACTAAAACTTTATATAATATTTACAATACGTGATTATTATATTGTAGATTTTACAGAGAAAATACCACATAATATAACATATTACTTCTGCTATAAAAATCTACTTTATAAAAACAGATTAGCAATCAACAAGTACATAGGTATAAAGTAAATGTTATATTATAATTATTTGCGATCCGTTAGTTTATAAAATGTAAAGTTGGTAAAATACTTAAGCTGGTTGTCTTCTCTGTGTGTAATAGTATCCGGAGGAGGCTCTTAACATGTGAGTGTAGCATACAGTGTTAGTACCTACTCGTACCTAGGCACTAGGCAGGCCACCCATATTTGTTTTTAAATGATTTCAAAATGGGGATGTTGACTAAAAAAAATTTTTGTCATAACGTAGATTATTGAAAAAAAGGACACATAATATATTTTTTTTATTTGTAAATCTGCTAAAAAACGTGAGAGATAGACACACACTAAAGTTGCTTGATCGTTACGTCACACCACAAAATCTTGTACAGTTTTGTTTGGAGGTGTACGCGTCCCAATACAGAATCGCATGAGCGTTATATCTTTGCCATTTTTTATTTTATTTGCAAGAAAAAAATACGTACCTATAGCATATTTTTTTATTATTAAAATAACGGATTAATACTGTACGATCTGCACGAAGCTGAAGTAAATTTAAGGAGTTTATGCCGTTTATTTATTTGTTTTCAAAAATTGTCATCATGCCAGTTTTTAATATTTCAAACTGAAAATACTTTTAAAATGTATGCAATAATAATATTATTATGCAGGGTCATAAGGAATTTTCAAAATAAAAAATTCTACGAATTTGTATTTCAAAATTTGCAAACAGTGCGAGCGAGAGAGCGTCACTCGATATATACGCTCTTAACAAAATTATGCGTACTTGTAAGGCAACTGACAGTTATGGCAATACTTCAGTATGTCGCAATACATTATGCAAAATATTTTCTGTCAAACTTTTATTATGACAACAAAAAATATGCGAAACAATACGCAGTACGCATCCAGCAGAGATAGTTCAAAAATGTTCAAAGTTACTTCCAGCCTCCAGTCTCCAGCAGGAGTCAAGTGTACAATATTGTACCGTCTTACCAATGCGATAACCAGCTTTTAATTTACCACAATTTTTTTTTCTTTCTTTCTATTCTTCATGTAGGTACTTACATACCGGTAATGTACATCTATATAATATTCTTGTTAGAAACATCTTGGATCTACACGTAGGTAGGTAGATACTTACCGTAAATTAGGCACAAAGAATTCAGCCAAATGAGATCACTCGTGACTCGTGGGACACCCGCGACGTCGAATTTCGCGCTCTTTGTCGTGTATTCCACACCAAACTCATGAACAATAAACAAAAGCGGCTAATGATAACACTTGTGTATTCACGAAAACACTTTAATTAAACAAAACGTATGTTCAGACACCTCAAATGAAGTTAGACACAATAGTTAAAATAATGATGAAATAGTTTTAATACTAGTGGATGCCACAAATCCTCCCTTACAAGCTACTAGCATTATTTGCAAATACTGTATGTATCGGATGAGAGGCACACAGATAATAGCTAGCGACAATATTATAATTCTAGGAATTACGTATTTATCGGCAACGCCCGGCGCCGCTGAGAAACATACTGTACGCGTGCCGCGTGACGCATAGTCTGTACATACTACATACATAGTAGCACAAAGGAAAAATAACAATTTAATTCCAACAGGATTCGTAGAACACTTGAGGTCAGGAATCAATTATCCCAAAAACTAAATATATCTTGGAAAAATTATAATATCCTATACATACCTATAATATTTTAGGTTATATGTATGTACTTACCGACTGTTTTATTTAATCACACGAAATCCAAACACACGAAGCAAGTGGTGCGGCGGTGGAATATCGAATGACTAGGGATCCCACAGATTGTTCACAGAATTGACAAGCACGTAGGTTATCCTAAGTATTAGAAATTATTGTGAAATCACAATTGAATATTGTTTTAACTTTCTATTTAATAAAATGGGTGATTAAATACCCCACTTACACGTTATTATGATTGGTAATAGGTACGTTAAAACTGAGCAGAAAAAAAACAATGCGAAATGGAACGCGTAACGCGTTTAGTCGTATGTACTGATAACGACAGACTAAATTCCTGAACAATTCGCACAAGCAAAACTACGAATTAAATTTGCAATATTCCCTGAACCAGATTAGATTGAGTGATTTTTATATGAAGGCGTTATTTACTTCTTTAAATAATATTCCTATACCTCTACTTATATAACAAAATGTGAAAGTATGGATAATAGATGTGTGTGTGTGCTTGTGACCTTTTTACACATAAATAAATGTTTGAGCTAATATTTGGTAGATACCTATAATATGGTAAAATAGATCTTTTGAAATAACACAAAGGAATTTCATAGGATAAAACCGCTGGATACGACAACATTAGGTAATATAAGTACCTATGTATTATGGATTATAACAAATCGGTATTCATCGTTTTGAGATATGCAGGGTAATTCATGATCAATTCAATTCGTTACTCTCTAGTAACGTTCGTTTTCTCGTTTCAAAACATGGAATATTAAAAAGACTACAGCGATGCCTAATTAATTTAGGTACAGAATCCACATAGTTATTCTTTAAGGAACAACATAACAAGTTAGCCAACAGCCAAAACATTACAACAGTGAATACGGATGCTGCAAATGCGGGAACAATAATTAAAAACTTTTTTTTTATTAAAATCTAAGTAAAAATAAAAATGCGCGGTTGTTTAATAAATATTCGAGTATATTATAAATATAGGTATATTATGCATACTACATAGGTACCTAGACTACACTGATAAAATTATATAGTTGTTGTTATACACACTAACCATTGCATTGATTTAATCAATAATTATTGTTTTTTTTTTCAAATTACTCTGACGGGAAGTAGTAAGCGTAAGTGCAGACATACAGACGTATCTAGCTACCTAACTATTCTACAACTATATAGGATGTATTTAACAACATTATAGTGACTAGAGGCTATTTGGTTACCTACTAATTTACACTGGGGGCAATTAGTAATTTTACTGAAATCGCCGATAAAAATGGTGTAATTACACATAGAATGGTTCAGATATGATACTTTGGCGTTTTTCAATATTACCTAACTGTAGTTTATAGGAATGAATTGGGAAACTCCTTTTGGCTTAACGTGCAATCTCTTTAAACACGTTTTATATTTGTCGGCTCATAGTAATTACCACCAGAGTAAAGAAGCCAATACAGCGTCAGTAGTCAGCAGTTGAAGTTAAAGCTACATGTCATGGAGCACAACGTGAGCGTCAGTGAAGAACTTGACGCGGATGGTCTCCGTGACCTTGCGCTGGTTCCTTTTCTCGCACTTTTTCAGTACGTTCTTCAGATCGTAGGTGATGTATTGTTCGGGGAAGTCGGCGACCACCTCGCCACCGTACTCCACGCGGTACTTCACCTCGAGCGTGATGATGCTGCGATTGACCGCGAGGACCGCGTCGACCGCACGACCCGGCTGCAGCTCCACCTTCACGCTGTCCTCGGCGGCGATGGTCACCGCTTGCGTGTGCTCCTTGCTCTCTCCGAGGGTGTCGCTGAAGGTCATACGCGCGGAACCAGTCAAGACAGCGTTCAACCCAATCTCGAAGGCGGTGTCTTCCTTATGGCTGCCGGTCCACGAGGTCGAGATGGAGTTAGTCTCGGTGGTGGACAGCTTCGCCTCGTATGTCGCCGGCTGCGCGCTCTGGTTCCTGTAGGTCCGAGTGGTGGTCACCAGGGGTGTGCGCTCCACGTTTACTAGTTTCTCTGAATGCGGAATAGGAGTCAAGGTCTTAGTCATGTTTTTAAACTCGAACTTTTCACACTTTCCGTCATCGTCGCCGTCGTCCTCCGCGAGGCTGTTGATGGCTTCCAACACGGAGGACCTTGTGAGGTCGAGCGTCTTGTAGATGTCCGTGAGTGGGGTGGTGATGCTGCCGGTGGCGTGCACCGACAGCCTGCCCGCCTCCAATGCAATGTCCACGCTGACCGCACCAGTAGGCATGACGGAGGAATGAGGACTGAAACAAATATGTGACACTGATTTTATTACACAATTTTTTGAATTATACAATTTATACGTAGCATTGCACTGGGCCTGAGACATTACCTACTTTTTGAATCTTGTCATGTCCAGTGATTTTTCTGGTTACATTGTCCTTAAATTATGACACACAAATATCTTTACAAAATATTATGTACTATGTACCTATATTATGCTAAACAAATTAGGGCAACTGATAGTTATGGTAAAACGACAGTGTACCTACCTACCTATGTCTCAATTCTATTACTTATGCCAAATTATGTTTAGGCCAAAAAAATATGCGAAACATTGTCAAGTATACTGCATACTAATATTAGGACAAATTATAGAGATCGAGATAGCTCAAAAATGTTTTGTCCCCCCAGAAAGCTCTCAGTAGATAACCTTTTCATAGTAAGATTAAAAGTTTAGTATAGACTCCGAAGGTTTCAGGGTCAAACAGAGTGTATAATATTCTTCATGTACATACTGGTGATGTAGATTTTAGGAGCGGCGATAACCTAGATGTTTATATGTATTATTGTAGGAAGCATTTTGGACCTGTACTTACTGTAAATTAATGCACAAAGAATTCTGACAAATGAGATCACCCGTGGAACTCCTACCACGACGTATTTCGTTCTCCTTTGCGTGTGTTCCTCACAAAAATTTGTAACAATAACAAATGCGACTAATAATAACACTTTAATAAAACTGAACGTGTGTTAGACAGACACCTTTAAATTAGACACAATCAAAATAATTGTGAAATATACATACATATGTATAGGAACTATCGGGTGCCATGGGCCATGAATCCTTTGTTACAAGTAACTAGCAATATTTGCAAAGACTGTATGCATGGGATAAGTGATACACAGATATACAATACAATACAAATACTCTTTATTGTGACCATATTAAATATATAATAGGATATAATAGGTACATATAGATTCATATGATTCTAGGAACTAGTAACAGAGTTTATCGACAACGCCCGGCGCCAAACGCTGAGATACATACGTAAGCCACAGTAATATACGTAATGACGCATAAACTGCACATGCACAAAGGAACGATATGAAATTAATTCCACGAGGAATCGAAGATCTTAAGGTCAGGATTGAATTATCCCAAGAAAAAAACATATTTATTTTCAAAAATAAAATACTGTACATAATATTATTAGGATATGAGATAGGTTATAAGTACTTACCGACAATTATATTAATTTAATTAGTATTTAATAAAACACGAAATCCCAACGCTGCGCTGCTAGTGGTGCAGTGGTGCGATATCGAATGACTATGGATTCCTCAGCACTCAGATTGTAAGACGCAAGTAGTATAGGATGGTACTCGTACCTACCTATTTGAAATCATTGTGAAACTACAATGATTTCATTATTTATTAATAAAATAAATGATCAAATACCCCACTTACATTATAAATATGATTGTTAATACGTTTAAGCTGGGTAGAAAAATTAATGCGAAATGGAACGCGCTTTGTCGTGTGCACTGATGCGTATATTGAAACCCTACCTCTATTCAGCACCGCGACCGAACTGAGATGCGGGAGCCTTTCCATACGTGAATTCTCAAAATGCGACTTTAATCCCTTCCGCTATTCAGCACCGCGACCGATCTGAGCTGCGGGAGCCTTTACGTGCATTCATTCTGTAATTGCGACTTTAATCCCTTCCGCTATTCAGATCGACCGATCTGAACTCGGGGATTGATTCCAGGGTAATATTTAAATCTGTTTGATGAAAACGCTTGTCTGTCGTATGTTTGCTTAGATCTTTAAGGGGCCGTTCAAGTATTACGTAAGCACCAAGGAGGGGTGGGGGGTCTCTGTTTTGCTTATTTTCGATGACATGGGGGCTAGGGGGTCTATTTGATGATTACGTCATCGTTAGTTATTTACGTTTTTTCGGGGAAAATTGAGGCTCTCAAGCCGAATATGCAAAACGTGTGGTCTTTATCATGCTTCCGTCAAATCATTAAATCGTCACATCGAGAAGATCCATAAAAAAGTAAACACGCCCACAGAGGGAAAAGTTAGACCTGTAAGAGTCGCTGCTCGTCGTGCTAATGAACTGATGTGCATTATTCAAAATTTAGAGCACCAAGATGTTGAATGGCTCGATGAGAGTGACGTAGACATTCCAAAATCGGATGAAAGTGAGCAGACTCACAACACTGAGCAGCAATCCAATGTCATCGATAACTTAGAATCATGGATTCAGGTTTCATGGGCTGAAGACTGTTAATGTGTACCAAAAATATTCTTTATATTTGTTATGTTTTTTTTTTTATGTGATGATGTAGAAACACGAGCAAGACGCTCTCCTGATGTTAAAAGATAACGGCTACCCATAATCAGTACAGTGTTACCTAGGATTTCACAATTATGTGAAATGCTAGGAGCACTGCACCAACGCTTCTTACTCAAGAGTCATAAGGTGTTAAGACTCTTTAGCCCAGTAATTTCACTAGCTACAGTGCCCTCCTACCGGAGCACAGTAATGTTTGCACATCACTGCTCAGGCGGTAGAATAACTGGCACTGTTGGGGTACCCACCTAGACGACCTCCTGCAAAGGAAGTCTACCCCTGGTAAAAAATGGTATGTTCTTTATTTCTGAATTTATTTTTTTGTCCCTTACTCTATGTGTATTAGTTAAACCTAATATTTTTATGAATTTTCCTATTTTAAAAATAAAAAAACATTTATAACTAAAAATGTTTACGTAAGCATAGGGGGAGGGGTAAGTGCTTTGCTTACTTTTGATGACAAGGGGGGGCGGGGGGGTAAAAAATGGTAAGAAATCTGCTTACGTAATACTTGAACGGCCCCTAAAACCACGCAACGAAATTTGATTGTGATTCAAGAGGAAAGTTTATGTATTACTAGTGGACCCGCGCCTTCGTAGCGCGTAAAACAGTCTACAAATACTACATACCTTTAGTCATTCAAGAGACGAGACAAGACAAGAGACAGGACAAGAGACAAGACAGAAGAGACAAGACAAAAGAGACAAGACTAAAAAGACAATACAAAAGAGACAAGACAAAAGAGACAGGAAGGACATGCGACAGGACAAGAGGCAAGACAAGAGGCAAGACAAGAGGCAAGACTGAGTTTCAAAAAGAAAAAAATTATATTGCAAGGTCTGTACTTTATATTTATACGAGTAGGTATACCATATTCCATATTATAGTATATCAATAATAAAAATAAATTAAAGTTTATAGAATAATTATATTTTCGTATTTATTTATTACATTTCCTTAACAATGCGTCAACGTCTCATTCAGTATTCAGAACTAAAATTAGTAGCAAACAAACACTAAAAATTGGTCGATCTGAATAGCGGAAGGGATTAAAGTCGCAATTAGAGAATAAATGCACGTAAAGGCTCCCGCAGCTCAGATCGGTCGCGGTGCTGAATAGCGGAAGGGATTAAAGTGGCATTTTGAGAATTCACCTATGGAAAAGCTCCCGCATCTCAGTTCGGTCGCGGTGCTGAATAGAGGTAGGGTTTCAATATACGCTGCACTGATAACGGCAGACTAAAATCCTGAACAATTTGCACAAGCAAAACTACGAATCCCAATATAAATATGATATTTCTGAAGAAAATTAGATTTGGGTGAAATATTTTTTTTTGGAAGGCGTTAACTACTTTTCGAATATTCTTATTAATTACTTTTTCTTCTAATGGGAGCTGGCAAATAAACCAGCAACACGTCGACCCATTGGGATCTATTGTGTTTTCCCTCATCGTTTCCTACTCTTGGAAAAGTGGGTTATTAAGGCGGTGGTCCTACTTAGAGGAAGAATTCTATACTCCTCTGGTTTGGGATAGGCTATCCCAAGGAGCCTCATGCGTTTCGTAGCTAAAACATCGCATTCACATAAAATGTGCTCCATTGTCTCCCTGACGTCGCCGCAGGCTCTACAATCGTTTATTGTAGTCAGCCTCATTTTGAACAGCATGTCGTTGGTTCATAATGCCCGGTTAAGGCACCAATGAAAGCCCGTCCTTTGCTTCTTCCATTATTCAGGATATATTTAGAAGCTTCCTGTAGCTGTTACCTAAAAATTTCTTCGAATGTATCATGTTATGTTCATCTTCCTTTCTAGCCCTGAGCTGTGAGCTTCTTTGAATTACTTACTACTTATAATAATATAATATGAAAGTATGGGTGTGTGTCTGTTACCTCTTCAAACCTAATTGAACGTATGACCTATTTGATTTATATTTATAAGAACTGTTGGAATAACACATAAACATCGATATTTTTTATCGAGTTAAACCGCTGAACACAGCTAATTATGAATATTGAATAACAGAATAGTGTTTTAACCGACTTTACAAAAGGAAAGATTTTCAATTCGTCGGAACTTTTTCAATATACCTGTATTCATATATGTACCTATCCATTATGTCCATAGATTATTTCAAAACGCCTGAATCTATTTGGATAATGTTCGTAAGAAGTAAAGTCCTAAAACTCTGCATAAATTGTAGTTTATTTCAGGGGTTATCTCATAATAAGTTTCACTCGATACGTTCCATTAAAATCGATAGTCTAGTTTGTACGTCCATGACAAAAAATATTGACAAAGTGTATTGGAGGTATGCCCTAGGTACATGTTTTTTTTGTAGTGAATAAGCTGTAGTGTACCAACGTCATGGCTAACTTCACAATTCACAATCACTACTAAACTGGTATAAAACAAAGTCGCATCCAGCTGTCTGTCTGTCCCCACGTATATCTTAGATCTTTAAAACTACGAAATGGATTTTGATGCGGTTTTTGAAATAGATAGTGATTCAGAAGGAAGGTTTATATCAGTAAAATATTTACATGCATTATATAGTAAAATCACTGATTATAATTTTCTGTTCTTCTTTAACCCGCGCGCCCTTCGTAGTCCGAAGGGCGCGCGGGTTCACTAGTGACCTATATATAATAGTGCAAGGATAGTGATCGTTGTATAGCGATGATCCCACAAACAAAGAAAATGATAAACAACACAATTTATTTGTTATTCGTAAAAAATCGTAAATGTTAAGCGATGTGCATATTTAATAACGATCTCAGTGGTGTTAGCATATTTTAATGGCTGAGTCGGTAATATGTAAAGTGGCTCCACTCGGGCCCTGTTATGTTAATGTACTAAGTTCTTTACGATTTAGAGCTAGGTGTCTACTTAGGTCGCCTATGATGAACTTTATATTGATATATAATAAGTAGCTTTAAGTGGATTTCAATTCGATATGTACCAAATGTAAAATTGTACATTGAACATATTTTTGTAATATTATTGGAGCTGTATGTCTATAATATAATTTAAAAAGAGCATTAATTAGTATATATTTGGAGGAGAGGAGGTTTTTTGTATAATACACGTTTGGATTATCCAAACAAATATACACTAGTAGTTCGCCGCGAACTGGGACCTCGCAGACCCAATTTCCCTCAAAATAGGTAAAAGTTATGTACCTATCTACGAAATATAAATGTATGAAAACTTTAACCTATAATATTCGTAAAAGGAAAGGAAAAATACGTAACGGATATACATTAAAAAAATCTTTATCTCTGTGACTATTTTATTGTTGTGATCAAAATTTCAATAATAATTAAATATGAAAGGTTATGTGTGTATTCACCTGCAGAAAATAATAGAATAAAATAATAAATATTACTATAGTTTTTACAAAAAATCTCACAAAATCTTCATATTTTGTAGCACTTGTTTACGAAGAAGTTGCCGATGTAGTGGACATTAGAAGAATAGAAATTGGAAAAAAAATATCTAGCTTTACTTGTGTTATACAGCAAATTTACAACAGTTATTATAATATTGATATTGTAGCTAATTCTATAACATTTTTGTCGTAGCAGCCGATGATGACTTAGACTTGGAGCGAGAACGCAAACATCTAGGCTCGCAGGTTTTCAAGATGTATCTACAGCTACTGAGAAAGACAAAGTGTCCTTGTTCAAGGCATTATCAGACTTTTTATACGTGCAACTCGTCGATCACATTTGCACTTTCCATCAGGTGGGATGTGATCAAATGTAGGCCTAATATTAATTATTTTTTTAAACAAAAGACTTGTGGATGAACTTTCCAAACAACAACTTTACAAAAAACGGATCCTGTACAACAATGATTTCAGGATGCTTTTGGCGCTGTTTCGATACTACAGACTACAGAGCGTTAGGGATGTTTGCAGATGTTAGAGTGAATGATGGTTTTAATGTCATGTGATAGGTTTATGTGTTATAAATAACAATCCCAATAAGTTTCTTGCTCGTTCTTCTCATAGAAATGCTTTTCGAACGAGCAGTAGAGTCTTAAAATACTTAGATATAAACAATTGTAAAATTTACTTTCAAAAGTGAAGCACTTGTAGCCTTTAGTCCAGTAAAAGAAATGTGGATCGAAAAGTCGAAAGCAGAAAAACTAACTTAGGAACTTTGTTTAGACTATTCTCTATTTATAACATAAACATACTAAAAGTCCCCACCGAGGAGGCCGAGGAAGGTCCCATTTTTAGGTTTTTTGCTTATGCCAATTCGAGTGTAATGTGCCCAAACTTGACGGGTTCACTAATAGCCATTGAAGAGGTTCAGTAAACACCTCCTGGCTCCATCATCACATCAGCTCAGTGGTACCAAATTATTGAACTGTCATTATATTTCTAGATCTTTGCAAAGTTTCATTATGGTACGACAACCAGAAGTTGGTCAAATATTACTTGCAAGATTTTTTTACCGACTTTGTATGGAAACCTAATTTCAGCGTCTTAAAAATAGACCATATTTGGAAGCTCATAGCTACAACGACAATGATTGGACAACGATTGGATTGGATATAGATAAAACGTGTTAAAGCCAAAGTTGTAGGATTTTTTTTTTAATGTAGTAGGTACAACAAAATATCGTACAACGCCCAGTTTTTGACATTTAGGCAAAAAACCTAAAAATGGGACCTTCTTCGGCCCCCCACCCCTCGGGCTCACCTCGGTGGGGACTTTTAGTATGTTTATCTCCTGAATACTCCAAACAAAGTTCCTAAGTTAGTTTTTCTGCTTTCGACTTTTCGATCCACATGCCTCTTTTGGGCACTCATTGACTGGACTACTATTTGAATAAAAAAATGGGTTTAAGTTTGATTAATAAATTTAAACATAATATCCTGCACCACCCGCACGATCATTTAAATTCATAATATTTTGAGTAAGTCAACATGGCTATTCAATTATCCGTTAGGGAACCGAACCTAGGACCGAATTATAAAAATGTATGAAATGACGTATTACGTCGTATCGATTTTTCACAATTCGGTCTTTGGTTCGGTTCCCTGACGGATAACTGAATATCCCTGCAGTTCTCATAATATTATAATCGATAAACATTGTAATCTTGTATTCTCTATAACTCTACAACCCTTGCACCGATTTGGCTCATTTTTGGACGTGAGAATTCTTTTAGTTTGTACTACCTGTTTAAAAAGTTTTATGAAGACTGGATCATCGCTTTCATTGTAATAAAGCAATCTCCTTAACTCTTGAACCCTTCGACCGATTTGGCTCATGTTCGAACTTAAAAATTCTATGGATTTATATTACGCGTTTGCAAAGTTTCATGCAGATTGGACCATTGGTTTTCCAGTTATCGCGTAACAAACATACATACAAACATACACTTTGGCTAATATATTTGTGTCGCTTATAAAAAATGTGTATATGTTAGAAAAAAAATTATCAGCGCTCCAGTTTTGAAATAATCGTCAGACCTAGCGTAAAGACTTTAAGTCACTTATATCTCTGCAACCCTGAAACCTATTTAGCTAATTTTTTCACTAAAATTATCCAATTAACCTTCTTAACTTGTGTGTAAAATTTCATTTAATTTGGATTAACCGTTTTCAAGTAAACGTCAACCAAACTTAAGCACCAGAGGTCAAGCGTTAAACTGGTCCAAACGCAGGCATTTCGCGGCTTTCGACTCTAAGACCTCGCTTCGCTCGGTCGAAAATTCCAAAAGACTATATTAGTAAAGAGTGGCGGAAAATTAATCATCTGCTTTTGTTTTATACAAAAGAAGGTGTATGTTTTGTCTCTAATTAATTCACCTTTAAACTCCCGAGCGGCTCGATCGGGCCACAACCACCCCGTTCGAGTTTAGGTTTTAATTTAAGAATGCTAGAAACGAATTCAATCCACCCCGTTAAAAAACAATATAGTCCAGTCAATTTAGACATTCGAAGTTACATAAAGTCCCAACAAGCTGAATTTCTGTGAAGTTGTTCAAAACACAATTATAAACAATGTCTAGAAGTTCCCCATCATTCCCCTATAAGGAAAAAATTTAATTCAAGGTCAAAGGTCAAAACAATGAGTTTTTCGCGATTTTCAGCAAAACGGTAAGTTTATCATAAAAACATCTTAGACAAAATTGTAGATCATAAAATTGTCTACAAAAAATTAGGCTCAAACTATGTCTAAACCAAATTGTAGCTTAATGGGGTCATTAGTTACTGATTTCGTATTCAAACATTGACCTCCTTTATCCCGCCTTAGAGGTTGATTTTTGGAATAAAAAGTATCCCATATCATTTTTTAGGACTTGGTCTACCTTTGTACCAAATTTCAGCTCAATAGGGCCAGCGGTTCTAAATTTACCATACAAACTTTGACCCCCCCTTACCCCCTCTTTAAAGTTAAATTGTGTCATAAAAACTATTCAATGTTCCTCAACACAATCCCAACAATCGTTTTACAAAATTTCAGCTCAATCGGGTAAACGGTTACGGATTTTCATACAAACGTTTTTCGGGAATAATTCCTTTTCCTGAGGGAATTTCAAAAAATCGCTTCTTATTGCACGATGAAATCTTCCAAAGAATACGCTGTCCAAATTTCAGCTCAATCCGTCCGGCCGTTTGGGCTGTGCGTTGATAGCACGAAAGTGTACGAACGATTTTATATAAGAGATTACAACTTTTTGAATCGTTATATCTCAAAAACGGTGGCTCGTAGAAAAAAAAGTATTAAATATTTTTTTGTAGACAATTTTATGATCTACAATTTTGTCTAAGATATTTTTATGATAAAACTTACCGTTTTGCTGAAAATCGCGAAAAACTCATTTTTTTACCTTTGACCTTGAATTATTTTTTTTCCTTACAGGGGAATGATGGGGAACTTCTAGACATTGTTTATAATTATGTTTTGAACAACTTTACAAAAATTCAGCTTGTTGGGACTTTATGTAACTTCACTCTCATTTTTTGGTCTAAATTGACCGGACTAATAGGGATGTTGACTAATTTTTGGAATTGCTTTTATATGATAGATAAACCCATTTCATACACGAATATCATATTTTTATGCAA
The DNA here is from genome assembly GCA_947507615.1 of Hemithea aestivaria. Lineage (NCBI taxonomy): Eukaryota > Metazoa > Arthropoda > Insecta > Lepidoptera > Geometridae > Hemithea > Hemithea aestivaria. The sequence continues at coordinate 301,445 of OX382347.1, forward strand.
AAATATATGAAATTTCAATTTAAAAATACGTAAATAAAAATGATTTTTTGAATTCCGGCTAAAACGTTCCGAACTGTCATCTGACAGTGCGTGACGTCACACCACTGGCTGGACTTACGTTTCCTAAGCAATGTTCCTGATTTTGACACATTTTAATTATTCATTACTTAAAAACCACTGAACCGATTTTAATGCAACTTATACTGTGCCCTTAGTTGGTCCATACTTAAACCAAAAATAAAGTCAATAACTGAAATGTCTCTCTGAAAATATAAGCTCCATTTTGGTTATTGACTTTTTTTTGCTTAAATTCGGACCAACTTAGGGCACACGTTGCATCAAAATTGGTTCAGTGGTTTTTAGTTTTTAAGTTATGAATAATATTAAAATGTGACGAAATCAGGAACATTTCATAGGAAGCGTAAGTCAGCGCAGCGGTGCGGTGCGTGCCAGTGGTGTGACGTGACGCGCTCTGATTGGCGTTCGCATTCGCGTAACAATAAGTAAAAATTATTGAAATTAAAATTGATTTTATTCAATTTTGGCTTGTAAATAGATCCTTAAAATGTTATTATAAATAGGTTTTTAAATACTGTCTTTTATGTGAAAAACATAAGTTTATATGAATTTGTAACATGTGTCAACATCCCTATTGAAGCGCTATTAGCTGAGGAGTTATTAAGAAAAACCTCTAAAGTCATTAAGAAGCACTGTACGGGACAAGCCACTGGTCCCCGAAACACAGTTTTTTAACTAGTTTGGGGACCTATCGATTCATATATTTGTTGTGATGTAATTTATTTTACTTCATCACAGATAAAAGAATACTAGACTTCACTTAAAAAAAAAAACTCCGATAGTCCTAATTGGTCCAATTTTTGCCATTCTGTTTTATTAGCTTACATTCATTAGTTAAACTTACAATGCAGGTTTCATGTAAATCGGTACCTACAGCAGTTTTCAAGTAAATTATTAAATAGCGCCTCTTATCCTCGCTTATTAAAAGCGAACTTAAATTCAATATTATTTTTAATTATTTCTAGTGTTTATTTATTAAAAGTTTAAATAAAATAAGTGCATATTACCTTAAAAGGCCAGATTGGGAAAAAAGACGAATCTATAATCTACTAGTTTTATTGATTAATATTGGATGAGGCTAAAGACCTAGGGCTCCTGTGGTACTATACCGGTTCAAAAGACCGGTACTTACCTATAACTATCTCATGATCGTTTCTGCGTAACTGCGTAAAGAAGCCCGATCTCAGGGTATCTCTACGTCATAATAACAATCTAGAGTGCTTTTCTCGAAATAAATCCCACGGCAAATAGCGGAACGTAAATATAATTTAATCGATGATTACCTGCAGTACTTCAAGTTCTTATATAAGATTATTTTTATTTTGTCATCATCTTCCTGCCCTTATCCTACATTATGTAAGGTCGGCACAACTCGTCTTCCTCCTCCATTCTGAGGCAGAGGGAGCACTTGAATTTATAGATATAGTAAGCGCTCGTCTAGGGGACTTCTTTCGTGAAAACTACTCTATGTTCGATCTTTGAACCCAATCCATTCAACATTTTGAACTTCTTTTAGACATGGACACTGACACACAAGCAGACAGCACGCCTGGTGGTGAGTAGCCCGCCTGATGGTGAGCGGTTCCGTAGACGTATACCACACAAGTGGTGGTGCCGACGTCATAATGAGGACATTTTCATTCTTTCATTCACAACAACAAACAACTGAGTAAAATATTTAAAAATATTATGTACTCTTGATGAAAAAAAACTGTCACCTGTTTGGCAGGGACAAGTGACGCGGTTCATTAAAGCCTTTTTATAATGAGAAGCCGCAACGAGGGCTACCCGTGGAGGCTATTTATATAGCCTTGCGGTCACACCTGCTCGGTACCTACTCACAGGCGATCGAGACTGTCAGAAGGCTTACAGCTAACTTGAAAATTAACTCCACTTATGGAATAAACCATTAAAAAAAACAGCTAAATCTGATGACTAACTAACGAAACTAGTAATATCCGGATATATTAGATCGTTGACTCAAAATTAAGTTGCAAATGTTGTAGGTACCGGATATGCATTATGCATACAAAGCAAATTCAATAAAAGCTTTCGATACAATTGAAATGGGACCACGAAGGAAGTACCTATTCTCTTAGAAACAATAAACGTAGTTATCGATATGAAAGTAAAATTTTTCAACCGATCAAAACTTAAATGACCAAAGAATTGTGAACTGTATTCCACCTTTTTTAAAATTGGTTAAAAACTATTAATAGTTATTTGTTATACAAGAGTGCAAAGTTGCTTTTTTACCGCGTGCTCAGTTTGTATGACCGAGCAAGCGAAGGATTTTAAAATTAAATCACGAGCGTAGCGAGTGATTTAATAATTAGAATCCTGAGCGTTAGCGAGGGAATCAAAAGAGCACAAGGTCAAAAATCTTTGCACTCGAGTGTGACACATAATTTTTCATCCCCCCTCAGCGAGGAAATAACTCAATGCTAAAAGTTTTTTTTTAATTATTCTCACCATGGATGCGCACAGTGTTGCCAGTGCACTATCTTCAAAAATAACCAGTATTAAATTTTAATTTACGTAGGTACGCTTACTTAAGAGTCCTTTTCACGAAAGAGGTCCCACGGAATTTAGCGGAACTAATTTTTTATTCTATTATTATTGGACTTCATATTTTAAATCATTTTTATTTGCAACATAAAATAAATACCTTTTTGATTTAGAAATTAAATATGAGAGTTAAAAAGTTAAAGGTATTTAAATTTTTAAAATGTGCGATAGTGGCGTCCCGCAAAAAGGTCTCCTTTCGTGAAAAGCACTCTACCTATTCGTTTTAGTGATTATTTCCTCATTTTCAGTTTATTACAGTGAGAAATCGTTAATAAAAAAGTTACCAAAAAGTAATACTTAGAAAAAATCTTGCTACTAACTAAATAAAGTTATAAGAAATTGGCTTATTCTATTAACTCTGCTAAATTAACTCAACTATTACAGTACTATATAATTCATTAAAAAAACATTATTGCCTCGAAATGTAACTTATATCTAAACAACTAACGTAAATATAGTTCAAAAGAAACGTAATATGTTACAAAAGTAACTTACTGGTAAGGCTGATGGTGCGCCCAAAGCAAATTAAAAAAAAAAGTTTACTAAAGAGGTTCTTACTCCGAGTTTTTAACAAATTTAAAAAAGTTGTACGCTTATTTCGGTACCATAGAAGTGGAAGTAAATAGGTTTAATTATGTTTTTGTCTCTAGAGGGTAAAGTAAATTTGAATTTCTCTAGAGGATAAAATGGACTTTTCCAGTCAGATATCGATGAGTAAAAATACACTTTCCGAGACAGTGGGATGAAATAGTTATTTGTTATACAAGAGTGCAAAGTTGCTTTTTTTACCGCGTGCTCAGTTTGTATGACCGAGCAAGCGAAGGATTCTAAAATTAAATCACGAGCGTAGCGAGTGATTTAATAATTAGAATCCTGAGCGATAGTGAGGGAATCAAAAGAGCACAAGGTCAAAAATCTTTGCACTCGAGTGTGACACATAATTTTTCATCCCCCCTCAGCGAGGAAATAACTCAATGCAAAAAGTTTTTTTTTTAATTATTCTCACCATGGATGCGCACAGTGTTGCCAGTGCACTATCTTCAAAAATAACTAGTATTCAATTTTAATTCACGTAGGTACGCTTACTTAGAGTCCTTTTCACGAAATAGGTCCCACGGAATTTAGCGGAACTAATTTTTTATTTTATTATTATTGGACTTCATATTTTAAATCATTTTTATTTGTTACATAAAATAAATACCTTTTTGATTAAGAAATTAAATATGAGAAATTATGAGGCGTTAAAAAGGTAAAGGTATTTAAACTTTTAAAATGTGCAATAGTGGCGTCCCGCAAAAAGGTTTCCTTTCGTGAAAAGCACTCTACCTATTCGTTTTAGTGATCATTTTCAGTTTATTACAGTGAGAAATCGTTAATAAAAAAGTTACTAAAAAGTAATACTTAGAAAAAATCTTGCTACTAACTAGATAAAGTTATAAAAAATTGGCTTATTCTATTAACTCTGCTAAATTAACTCAACTATTATTTACTATTACAGTACTATATAATTCATTAAAAACATTATTTCCTCGAAATGTAACTTATATCTAAACAACTAACGTAAATATAGTTCAAAAGAAACGTAATATGTTACAAAAGTAACTTACTGGCAAGGCTGATGGTGCGCCCAAAGCAAATTAAAAAAAAAAGTTTACTAAAGAGGTTCTTACTCCGAGTTTTTTACAAATTTAAAAAAGTTGTACGCTTATTTCGGTACCATAGAGGTGGAAGTAAATAGGTTTAATTATGTTTTTGTCTCTAGAGGGTAAAGTAAGTTTGAATTTCTCTAGAGGAAAATATAGACTTTTCCAGTCAGATATCGATGAGTAAAACTACACTTTCCGAGATAGTGGGATGAAATAGTTATTTGTTATACAAGAGTGCAAAGTTGCTTTTTTACCGCGTGCTCAGTTTGTATGACCGAGCTAGCGAAGGATTCTAAAATTAAATCACGAGCGTAGCGAGTGATTTATTAATTAGAATCCTGAGCGTTAGCGAGGGAATCAAAAGAGCACAAGGTCAAAAATCTTTGCACTCGAGTGTGACACATAATTTTTCATCCCCCCTCAGCGAGGAAATAACTCAATGCTAAAAGTTTTTTTTTAATTATTCTCACCATGGATGCGCACTGTGTTGCCAGTGCACTATCTTCAAAAATAACCAGTATTCAATTTTAATTTACGTAGGTACGCTTACTTAGAGTCCTTTTCACGAAAGAGGTCACACGGAATTTAGCGGAAATAATTTTTAATTCTATTATTATTGGACTTCATATTGTAAATCATTTTTATTTGTTACATAAAATAAATACCTTTTTGATTAAGAAATTAAATATGAGAAATTATGAGGCGTTAAAAAGTAAAAGGTATTTAAACTTTTAAAATGTGCAATAGTGGCGTCCCGCAAAAAGGTCTCCTTTCGTGAAAAGCATTCTACCTATTCGTTTTAGTGATTATTTCCTCATTTTCAGTTTATTACAGTGAGAAATCGTTAATAAAAAAGTTACTAAAAAGTAATACTTAGAAAAAATCTTGCTACTAACTAGATTTAATAAAGTTATAAAAAAATTGGCTTATTCTATTACCTCTGCTAAATTAACTCAACTATTATTTACTATTACAGTACTATATAATTCATTAAAAACATTATTGCCTCGAAATGTAACTTATATCTAAACAACTAACGTAATTTGAATTATCAAAAGAAACGTGATATGTTACAAAAGTAACTCACTGGCAAGGCTGATGGTGCGCCCAAAGCAAATTAAAAAAAAAAGTTTACTAAAGAGGTTCTTACTCCGAGTTTTTAACAAATTTAAAAAAGTTGTACGCTTATTTCGGTACCATAGAGGTGGAAGTAAATAGGTTTAATTATGTTTTTGTCTCTAGAGGGTAAAGTAAATTTGAATTTCTCTAGAGGATAAAATGGACTTTTCCAGTCAGATATCGATGAGTAAAAATACACTTTCCGAGATAGTGGGATGAAAAAAATATTTCTGCATCATTATTAATTTCTGTTTAGACTTTATTATTTACTAGTGCACCCGCGCGCACTTCGTCGCGCTTAAAAGAAAATAATCATTGTTATTCTACTATATGGACGTACATATAAACCTTGAATCATTCTATCTAGTAATGAAAATCGCATCAAAATCCGTTGCGTAGTTTTAAAGATATAAGCATACTTAGAGCTAGACAGACGCGGGCAGCAAGTTTATTTTATACCTACTATGTAGTGATTACTCGGACAATAAGAGACACATAACAAATAACAATATACTTAACGAATATTATCTATTAATATTATAATGTCTTTCAATATCTATTATAAGTATGGATTTACAAAAGAGAAGTGTATAAGTAGGTATTATATCCGTTATCCTAACCACCATAACACAAGCATTAAGTTGCTAAGCTTGGGATTAAGCGGCGCGTGAAATGTCCTGAAATATTAATTTATTTATTAACTATGCAAGTGAATGTAATCAATATACTACTCGTATGATGGCCAGTCGACTGCAACGTGACTTCTATCCCGCTTCTAATGGCGCATGACTTCACGCCATTGTCTCCTTCGTAGAATTAATTATACCACCAGGTTCCGGCAATTAGACACAATTCATTTATTGCTATACTTAGTAATATACATTACATAATCTATTTACGTAATTAATCATGTCGCCAATCGGTCACAATGACCGTGTTCCGACATGATGTTTAGTGAAGCCAGGGACTTGGCGATCATCAAGTTAGTCGAGTCATAGAGCCTTAATGTTGCAGGCTACGTAGTAGTCTTGGGAACCTGAAACTGCGACATGTAGAATGGCTACCTAAATATTTTGTTATTTGTAGTGTATGTGTAACCTAACCTCTGCGGTTGACGTATACCTAAACCCTATTGTGTCTATTCTCAGACCTACCAAAAATACAAAATAAAAAAATAATCGTAAAAATCAGTCAAGCTGTTTCGAAAGAATACGATAACAAACACTGAGACATGACATTTTTATTAATTAGATGATAATATTATTTAAACAAAACAATAATGATCATAAAAAATAAAATAATATGTGTGATAAATAGTTATTAAGTTAATATTGTAATAAGTTACGTTAAGTGCGTATAAAATTAGATTCGTAAATTGAGAAATAATGTTAATGCAACCTAGGTTTTCGATTTAGAATATCTTTTGATCTACTATAATATTTGAATTTACGGCTTAATTGCTCTAGAAGGTATTTAAATAGGTCTGGACATATCTTGCTTATTTTAGTACTTAAATGTAATTTTATTCTAAGAAGCTTTGGGTATAATACTAGAGGAGTCAACAAAATACAAATTATAGTAAATAATTATATTTATAATTATAAAATTCCTAGTGACGAATAATACAAAACTTAAGTATTTTATAAGGTACACGTTTATTTACAATATGAAACAAAAATGACGAATTCATAAAAATATTTTATGCATTTTGTAAACATTGTTGTATTCATAATTTTATTTTCATGCTAGGGGGTAATAATTAGTTTTTTCTGTCCCCCAACAGTAAAAAGTCAAAAGGGAACAAATAGAGATTTTTTTATTATAATTGACCCCGAAAAAAAGCAGGGGTAAAGACGTGAAAAATTGTTTCATCTATCCCCCTAACGGGGACAGATGAGACTTTTTTTATCCTATTTGTCCCGTTGCGGGCTGGGGGTACAGGCAGGAATAATCATTTATTTTCTCGGTAATCTTTTACATAGACTTTTCAAAAGGTCTGATTTTACAACAGTTTAAAATTAAATTCGATCAGGGATAATTCACTTAGTTAGGGTAAGTTCACTTTTAAAATAACAATCTCATAGTTTTGTCTAGCTCTGTGTTATTTTTAGAGCAATGTGCGTATTATAAATATATACGTAAAGATAAAGAACAGGCGAATGACCCCTCGAAATGTAGCTAGAATTCTGTTGGGATTTTCACTTTCAATATTATGACTGAGTTTCAGAACGTTTCGTCCGCAAATAATTATATTAATTATAATAATCTGTAGTTCGAACAACTTTTACTATTCACTGTACATTTAACAAGTAGGTTAGGCATCGTTACAGCTTTCGCTTCATTAGCGAGATTGGAAACTTTTACAATTTTATAAAGTTCGAAAAATGTGTAAAAATAATGAGAGTATATTGTAACCTATGACAGATTTTAAACGTGAACAACATTATGTCATCAAATAATATGTACAGAATATTACATAGTCATAAGACTATCAATAATTATAATATATTAACATTACTGCACGTGTAGATCATAAAATAATAAATATTAATGAATTACAATATAAATATGACAATTATTATTTAAATACTGTAGAAGACTGCACACTTGTATGTCAAGGCTATAAACAGAAAATACTTTACAATAAGAAAAAAAACAAATGATCATATTGGTTTATGTAAATTGCCTTCCAAAAGTTTATTTTATAAAGAGAATCCTATTTTGTGTCACATTGAATTCAAACAAAACAAAAGTCTTGACTTACATTATGCAATGATCGTCATTAACAATTTTGCCAAAAGAATTTTAACTAGGTGATGTCATAATATGCTGATAATGTCACTGGTATAACAATAATAATAATTTAGACTTCAACATTTTCCTTGAAGATAAATTAATAATATCAAAGAGAAAACAATCCAAACACTCTCATCTGCTGCTCCCAAAGTAGGCCTTGAACTTGGGTCAAAATAACTCCTAGCATAATATGATAAAGTCCGCTCCATTAATGTTCTGTTACCATTGACCTCAAACTCTCGGAAACAGTTGATTGGAGTGACGTAACGACGACATAACGACTATATCCAAGTTCGACTCGAGTTACGAAACATCTGCAGTCTTAATGCCTTCCGTGGTTTCGATGAGTCAACTAACCTTGGTGGACAACACAACAAAACATTTAGTGTTCGTAGATCACTAAATTCTACGCTTGAAATTCTTTGACATTAAATTGAAATAAAGACCTTTAACAACAAAAACAATTTAAAGTAGCAAATAATATTCTCGAAAAGAATATTCGAACAAAAAGTCCATAACACTATTATAACAATGATTAATATCAGTCTTTCTCCACACAGGAGTTGTTAAACTTCACTTTTCCCGTGGGACACTGGTCGCCGGTGAAGGCTGCACGATCGTCCACGGTAGGGATAATGGTAGGCATGGTCTTCGTGGTCCCTTCATCAGTCCACACCCACTTCTCGTCACTCCGGGGCTTGTTGCTGAGCTCGTTATCTTGAGCTGATTTACTATCAAGTTCCACCGTTCCACCATTCTGACCGTTCTCAATAATGGTTCTCGTCGTCGATGTTCTGATGTTACTCGATATATACTCGTTGTTATCTTGTCTCCTGTTCCCATTCTGTTGGTTTTGGCTATTTGGTTGGTTGGGGTAGCTTTCGTAAGTTCTGTCGTTTGACGGACTATCTTGTTGAATGTATGCACCTTGGTTTGTTACCGCTACGTCTTGGTTACTTAATTCACTGGCTCCAGAATTCCTAGTTACACCTTGTCTATTATTCGTCAATGCAGTCGCTAGATTCTGATCCTGTGTTTGAGCATTAACTCTGTTGGCGTTATTTCCATTCTGTCCTCGGTGATTGACCAGTCGCCGGTTAAGTGGAACTTGATCGTTGTTTTGGAATTCACTTTGATCCTGTCCAATATCGAAATTGTTCGCATTCCGATTTGGTCCGTTCCGAATGTTTCTTTGGTTTTCAATGTGTCTCCGGCCCTGGCCGGTCCCACTCGCGGTTCCGTCGGCTTGGCTCTGTATCTCCTGACCGACACTCTGCCTTATTTCAAAGCTTCTGAAGTTTAATGGTACACTGCCCACACTGAATTCAGCCTCTAGGAATTGTCCATTGATCGACACTACCGCGACAATGTTCACAATTATAATAGGAAACTTCATTGTGACCGTTTACAATGTTCATATCCTTGTACAATATTGAACGCCGGTGAGGATGTTTCGATACAAACTATAAGGAGTGGCGTAGAGACGTGCGCGCGCGCCGCCGTCCTTCACCAGACTGTTTACATCAACATGCGTGACAATGAAACAACAAGTTTCCGTTAACTATTGCGAACGAGTGATGGATAATTTGCAGAAGTGACGCACAACTTGCCCACTAGGTCTCTCGAGCACGGCGCGGCGTATAGTGCAATAGTGCAGCCTCATCGTGCCACAATTACCAGGAAATACCCAGTTTTTCTCCGTTACTTATGTTATTAATCGCCACGTTGAGCAATTAGACTATTGTCGTTTTTGTTTTCTAGGTTTTTTTACCTTTAAAACTATTGTGCTGTTATTAGAATTCGTGTGGAAATAATGTCTGTGAGACAATGAGTGGCTACGTTAGGTAAAACCAAAGGGTTTTTTATGCTTTTGGCTAATGTTAATAGTGCAGGTTATTAGTGATTCAGCGACGGAACTTTTAGTTTTTTTTAATAAACCTTGAACTTGGAACTTTCCGCATCGTTAATTTAATTAGGGAATTTAGGGAATCGGTAACTTCCTGTTTTTTTGCGAAAGTGATAAAAGCTGCCCTCATCAGGGTCCATCAAGTTTACACTGATTACTTTACTGCAGCACTCTGTGATCAATTTGTTTATCTTGAATTCTAGAACATTTTACGACTGATTTATGCGACCTATTTTTCAACAAATTGAGAATCCAATAGTATCACAGCACTTCGCGTAGTTGTAAAAGAATTTTGTATAAAATATGTTGAGAATATAATAATAGGTGCAGGTACTGTTTTTACATTACAGAAAAAATCTCTCCTATCTGCTAATCTTTTTATATTATAATCCATGTAAAATAGAAATAATTCAAAATTTCTCGTTAAAAACTCGATCATTAACCCCATTGACGTTAAAACCACATTTCTTTTATAATAGCGGTATGTATGTGTGACTCAGTGAGGCTCGCCCCAGCTAGGCAAGTTCTGTGAATCGGAATATATTTGACATCTTTGCCGCGAGCGACTTGCGAGCTTGTGACGCATACATTTTAATGAAGTCCTTTATATCTTAATTTATTCGCGGGTCTATTGCGGCATAATCTAGCCTCTATTACGAAACACATAGAGGTTATATTTGCATGAGTTTAAACATATTTTACGAACAATGGCCCGTATGTAGATAGCTTTTGAAGTTGTCGCACAGTTCACTGGATTAGTTTGAATTTCATATTATTTTATATGAATTTGATTTACGTTGAAGTAATACGAAACGAAGTGCTTTGTTAAAGTTGGGTAGAGTGAGTTAGGGTCTGTTCTTGTAAGTTAGGGCTTTGGATTAATTTGAATTATTTATTCATTGATTATATTTTAAGCTTTAGGTCCCAAAGGATGCTGACTTTTTCTTTGTTCCATCCTAATAATTCTGGTTAATATTATAAAAGTAGTAGTATTGATATACGACATAACGACAGTACTTCTGGATGTATGTGTTTGTTAACTTTTCTTGGCTTTATTTATAGCTAAATTTATAGAGCTGAAATTTAGTACCTATACATTTTTATTTAGACAAGTATCACAGGCATTTTGAATGAAAATTTAAATTTTCTTGTTATTTCCTTATATTTTGTACTTTTAGTGTAAACAAGTACAAGTATTAGTATGTGGGCTGTGTGTTGGTATTCCCCAAAATACCTAACGTTACCGATCGACTGCTATCGGCTATCAGAAAACGGAAAATTTTATACTCCCTTCGTATGCTAATTGCTTTAATACGAGTAGCAAGTAGTAAATAATTTTACATAATTTATTACACATTGAAATATTATAGCTACAGGGTGTGGCGTAAATATGCAAAAAATAATATACGCAAGATGAGTCATATGAAGTGTTAAAGTATCAAGTATTAGTAACTTTTCCACTAGTTATAATGGTGGTAGGCTTCGGTCCGGGCTAGTTACCGCTCCCTGGAAAAACCAGAAGAACGAACTTAAAAAAAATGAATCTAGATAGTCATCTTACTAGTATTATAAACGTGAAATTTTGTAAAAATGTATGGATATCTGGATGTATGTTTGTTACTCTTTCACGCCTAAACGGGAGGACTGACTGAGCTTGAAATTTGGTATAGAGATAGATTAGACCCTGGAATAACACATAGGCTACAGTGCAGCGGGTAACTGGGCTAGTTAAATAAATAAATAAAATATAAAGTTATTTATAAAATACCACTGGTGCCAGTTAGCGAAAACTCTAAACTTTACAAAAAAAATATAACATAGGTTTGTAAGTGGGTTAGAGAAATATACAACCAGACATAGAAAATTTAGTCTCTTATCACTATCACTACATAGTAAATAAATAAATAAATATTTCAGGACGTTTCACACAGCGCCACCTAACCCCAAACTAAGCAACTTAATGCTTGTAATATGGTGGTTAGGATAACGGATAAAATACTTATATACTTTTCTTTTGTAAATACATACTTATAATAGATAAAATAAAGTTAAGTAGTATAAAATAAAGTTACTTCCCGCGTCTGTCTGCCCCTATGTATGCTTATATCTTTGAAACTCCGCAACGGATTTTGATGCAGTTTTCATTAATAGATAGGGTAACTCAAGAGGAAGGTACATACGTATAAAACAAGCATAATAAAGTAGAAAAACATTGTGAGTTTTCTACTAGTATTATATAAAAAAAAATCCAAAGCTGTGCAATGTGACGATCGCGTCACGCTCGAGAGTCGCGGACAATGTGGGGTGAGCCTTAGTCAGACAGTTCAATGAAATCCCTCAGTGATTCACGGGCGACCTTTGAACAGTGATAAGTGGAAGAACCCTTTTCAAGCCTCCAGGAGCGAAGGGCTATGATGTCACGTGATGAGTAACGCAAACGTTACCCTAAATATAATACAAAAAAATATATTTACATATATACTCACTTGTACTGACTCGTATTGTCTATCCTATTATAATAGTTTTCATGAGAATTTCTTGCTACGTAGATTTAAAAAAATCAAAATGGGACTACCTATTCTGTAAACAGTTATTATGCGTAAAATGTACATAAATAAATAAATATGGGTAGGTATAGGTGGCTCATTCTCATTTTAGCTCAAAATTGATGGTCACACGGTTATATTTCCTAAACGGTTAAAGACTGAGATATGAATTGTGGATAGGTGGATAATACATATATTAAGCTACAAAATAAATGAAGATTACCATAAACGACGCAAAAAATAATACCAAAATTTAACATGAAAGGTCAAAATCGGGGCCATTTTTCGTATTCTCATGGTGTCACACTTTGCGTTGCAGTTAAACATTTGGGCACTACTTTAACAAATTTTGATGTATCTGAATGTAATATATACCAAAATTATCGCAAACAAATATACTTTAAGGTCTACAGACTAAAAAAAAAATTTCAGTATTATTTTGAATTTAAAATAATATAATGAGGCGGTCACACGATTTTAGGTGCTTTAGGTTTGCGTAGTTTAACGGCTGCTGTTAAACACAACATCAGCAATCCAATTCAGAGTTCGATTCATTTCAATGAAGGTCATGTTCTGCAATCGTAGAAGTAGGATCTAGGTCTTATCGAGCCGTGGGAAAAAATATAATTGCTAAGTTTCAATTTATTCATGGGTGTATCGATCACTTGCATGGACAACATTTTTATGCATTGCATTTTAGTTATTTAAATCAAAGCTAGCTTTTTGAAACGCCAAAATGTGCGAGATAAAGATGTAGTATTTAACTTTATACATTATACCTAAACTTTCCAGAATTTCACCAAAAAGGGATATTTTCGTCACCAACGTGGCATCACCTTCATAGCGTTTTTTACCATGAAGGTGATTTTTGAGCCACGTAAGTGATTTTTAAATATTGTTTTCTTTTGAAATAGCCTTTTTACCTACTAAAAAGTACTGTATCTGTTATGTTAGGGTTTTAATACATACAAACCAAATTTTTGACTAATAAAAAAGTAAAGTGAATGGTAAAGTAATATCTCAAATTACGCATATTTTCTTTTGTAGTGAGGTTTGTTTTTACGTATAATGTCGTTTTATTGTACATTTTTGGTAGATTTAGTCTTTTAAAAGGGTTTTACTTGAAAAAGTTGTGAAAAAATAATTACTGAATCACTTTCGTGGCGTCGAAAATTTCAAAACTGTTTTTCTTCGAAATGAAACGTACGATTTAAATCATTTATATAAAAGTTAACTCGTGTTATCCAGCTCTATACAATATTATACATAAACATTACAAATAAGCAATAAATAAGAATTGCCATGAAGGTGACGATGAGAATCAATTCCATGAGAATGAGCCAGGTATATTTACGCGTCGACTTGTAAACCTTTCTTTTTTTTTGTCGGTTATAAAGTTTACCTGGCTTCCAAGATTTGTACGACTTCGGCGTAGGGTCACGATGCGTAACGCAGTTTTTCTGGGTCAACAAAAAGAGGTTTAGTGGAGGTATAGACTTATTTATTTATTTACTAGCTTACGCTCGCGGCTTTGCCCGCGTGGCAAAATCCTTTCTTAGCGTAAGTTTGTCATAAAACCTATCTATATTCCAAATTTTAACCCAATGCGCTCAGTGGTTTGGGCTGCGCGTTGATAGATCAGTCAGTCAGTCACTCTTTCCTTTTATATATTTAGATTTTAGACTGGTAATATCCAGTATGATTCACAGATACAGGAGTCGAGTTTCGATGCAGGTTTCAAGCCATTACGGAATATTTTTGTTTACCAACACGTCACACGGTGTTTTTCCCAATGTAACTTAATACTTATGCGCTGGAAATTCTTGATTCTCTGCACATTTGTACCTAGTGAGAGCCGGTAATGTTTTAGATGTCTATTCTATATTTTTTAGCCTCTTGTGGTGCATATATGCACATAGGCCTCTCCCAGTAAACTCCAAGCCGCTCTCTCTGCTGCTTCTATTCTATACTAATCCCTTTCCTGCCCTCCTGTTTCCTTTCCTGCTTGGTTGTCTGGAAGAGACCGCCAATTGTAGCATTGCTTAACTGAAATGTACTTATTTAGTGTTAATTGTTTTCTTTGTTGCAATGAAGAGTTATCTATCTATCTGTCTACTAATATTATAAAAAGGTATCTACATATTATTATAAAACAAAGGCGCTCAGTATCTTGGGGCTTAAATTGTAATAGAGTTAGAAACAGTGGACTGCGCTCCAGAACTCAAATCGCTGATTTCGGTCAAAAAGCTGCCAGCTTGAAATGGACCTGGGCAGGTCACATTTGCCGCATGTCGGACGAGCTATGGGCCAAGCGTACCACTCAGTGGATGCCCAACACCGTTAAACGACGCCACGGTAGACCCAGGCGGAGATGGCGAGACGAACTGGACTCCTTTTGTCCCAATATTCCATGGCCTTTGAAGGAATGGTAGAAGGGAAGGGAGGTCTTTGCCCTGCAGTGGGACTATAATGGCTAAAATAAATAAATAAGTTAAAATATATTTTACCAAATTAACCTTACGTTCGATCGTTAAAGGTTAACCAGGTTCGAGTATTATTGTTATAACACGATCAGGGAAATAATTCTGTAATGCAATGGTTTTATTTAAATAATTCTTTTATTATTATATTATATTTAGCCTATACTGTCCCACTGCTGGGCAAAGGCCTCCCCCAAGTCTTTCCACATATCGCGATCAAGCGCCGTCTCTTGCCAGCCCGTCTGGTGCGCGTCCAGATCATCACGCCATCTCTTCCGGGGCCGGCCGCGACGACGTGTTCCATCTTCTGGTGCCCATTCTGTGGCGACCTTTACCCAGCGGTCAGGATGCATGCGGATGGTGTGACCCGCCTAACCCCATTTTAGTTTGGCAGCCATAGCACCTACGTCTATTAAGCCCGTTTTAGAGCGCAGTGTGGTATTACGTATTCTATCTGTTCTTTTTATAATTCTTAGGTAATATTAATTAAATAGAGCCAAAAATTAAAGATTTGTACTCTACATTTAGGTTAGAAAACAAGAAGTACTATATTCAAGTAATTAAACGGAGAAAGAGCGATGTTTTCTAAATAGGCCATTTGTTATTCTAGGGTGTAAGCTACCTACGTGCTACGTACAAAATTTCAGCTCAATTAGTCCAGCCGTTCGCGTGAACGCGCAACACACGCAGACACTCGCATACTTAAAAACTCGCACCTTTATGTTATTGGAGTAATTTTTCACGTTTACTTAATCTTTTAATTGGCTAAATCTAGCTCCACTTGCAGCATTCTGTGTCGCAGAGTCAAACAATAGCAATCTCCAAAAGCATTTTTTGATTAAAAATTAAATTAGATATATTTGTTTTAAGTCCACAAACAAATAATGTAAGAGAGCGGTAAACGCGCACAATCGCCGCGATTTCCCAACCGCTGCGAACAAACGATATTTTAATGGACATCGCCGACTTTTCGCGCAAATAAATATTTTTTATCGCCGTAGTCATCACATCAAGGCTTCTCAGATAAAACGTGCACCACTTTGGTATTTCAGTACACAGAATGAACAATGGACTGAGCTTGCTGAAAAAAAATGAGGCACCCCTACTTAGCCTACTAGCTTATAACTCTTCTCTTTTATCTTCCCACGCTTCACTCACACACTACACTACTACTCTACCTATTCGATTTTTAAAACTATCGCGAGTGTTCTCCATAACTAAAACAACAAAAACCGAAGAAAAAAAAGTCCGAAACCGTGGTCGAGATATGTTTGTGAGTTTGATTTAGTTTTTTTTGTTTGAAAGTAGAGTTAGTCGAGAGTGTTCTTAGCCATGTTTGGTGAAAATCGGTCCAAGATGGCCGCCGCTACAAAATGGCGGATTACTTTTTTCTTCCACGACCCCCTCAATATGGGTATCAAATGAAAGGGCTTAACGAGTAGAATACAGCCCACTATATAAAATTTAAAATCCAAGATGGCCGCCATCAAAAAATGGTGAATTACGTATTGCGTTGGGGGTTTTTTTAAATTTTGAATTTAATTCACTTGTTGTTGCTTTAGTTACTATTGTACAAATATAAATATTTTTATTTGCAACGACAACGAAAACAAGTGCCTTATAGCTTCTTTTAATATTTATTTAGCTCAATCGGTTCAGCCATTTTTACTTTTTTTTTTTATGTAGAGAAGTAAGAAGACGAGCAAGACGCTCTCCTGATGTTAAGAGATAACGCTGCCCATAATCAGTACAGTGCTACCCAGAATTTCACAATGATGTGCAATTCTAGGTGCACTGCACCAACGCTACTTACTCAAAGAGTCATAATAAGATGTTAAGACTCTTTAGCCCAGTAATTTCACTAGCTACAGTGCCCTCCTACCGAAGCACAGTAATGTTTGCACAATACTGCTCAGGCGGTAGAATAACTGGCACTGTTGGGGTACCCACCTAGACGACCTCCTGCAAAGGAAGTCTACCCCCGGTAAAAAAGAAACAGACATACGCCCATAATAGCACTATTTTAAAATTACGAACAAATGGATATAAATAGCAAGGTTTAATATGCTTCATTTTTAATGATATAGCTTATGTAATTTTGTATTTTTTGTTTTATTAAAACTTGAACTTTAGGTCTATTAATATCGTGCATAAAAACTTGTTGTGAATCGAGATTGAGATGGATTTGTATAATGACGCGGACGTCGGCCGATGACGAATATAATTAACATACTGTTCATAATTAGCACCATTTATTGTAGATTAATTTTGTTTTCTATACGTAATTAGGTCTGATTCACGTGGCGAGCTTTAGCTCTGCGTGTGGAAAACGCACGGTTACAGATGAGCGGAAATTTTTAACTACACATAGTTCTCTGGAACAATATATAAATAACGAAAGTGTCCATGACATTTTTAGAAAAGGTTTTGTAGAGTGTAAAATTCTTGGTTGGCATCCATCTACGGTTGCATCGACGTTTAGTTAATGACTGGCGATCATATTATATGTATGCAGATGTCAAGACAGATAGGAAAGGTCTGCCTTCGCGCCTTGTCTTTTCGGTCTGTCGCATTAATATCATGAATCTGGATTGAAAAGGGTCACGTCATTGCCACGGTCGCAACTGAGACTCCCAACTGCGCGTGCAAGAGTTTCGCTCAGCATGAATTAGTCGTCGTTCAAACTCTCGAGAGTAGCGTACGCCTAATGAGCGGGTCAGCCTTGTCTTGAGCCAAAGACTAAGAATTACAGTAGATAAACAAGTGGTTTCTGTTTCCAGATGTCGTCCCCAGCGGAGTGACCACGGACGGACTGTTCAGCGCCCTGGCCCGCCTGCGCCACGTCCCGCACCCCTCCGCTCACCCCGCACGCTCTGTGAGTATACTCGCGAGTACTGTGTACTCCATTATACTCCGCCACCAGCGGAGTGATCACGGCGTTGTCATCGCGACTCTCCAGTGGCTCTACAGCGACCAGTTTAATGTGTCGACGCAAAATCGTGACGTTGTCGTTGCGACTCTCCTACGACTTTCGTCACCCGCTCGATAGTCGCCGTCGCCTAATGGGCTAAGGCTTACTGTCGCCTGTGTAATTAATGCCCATGTAGCAGAAGACACTTGGTAAATCCTTATAAAGGAGTAAAATTTTCATTCAATTTTTAACTTCCATCCGAGCTAGGGTATCGATGGCGTAGAGTTTTATAAACCGTTTTGGCAGCAGCAGCGGTGTGTGGAGCCAACGGGCAGGCTGTTGCCAAGCGGCCATATTTACTGCCATCGATCCACCTTTATGTTTGTTTTTAACCTACCCGCACTAAACGTAAAACCATGCAGTATACAGGTTACTATAGGTACCGTATTCTATTTTACAAGGTATGTTTTGGTTGATATGTGACGGCCTGTCACTGAAATATAAGTTCGTGAATCTCGTCAGTAGTCTCCTGCCTGTTTCTTAATGTCAGTCAATCGTGCCATGGGACGACTCAGATTTCTCCGCCCTAATCTAGGTCACTATTCGGTTAAGGCCCGATTCCACCTGCCATCACCAAGAGAAGCTGAGGATGAGGACTGCAAGAGACAGGGGAGAATGGCATATTCAAAGGGAGGCCTATGCCTAACAGTGGGCAATTGAAGGCTGATGATGATGAATGTCGTCATGTCCAGTAACTTTTCTGGTAACATTGCCTTTCAGTCCGAAACACTATTTCTTGCATATTACTGCTTGGCAGATGAATAATTGGCAAAGGTGTGGTATTTTCCAGACGACCTCTGCATAAATGCATATTATGCAATAGACTTGCTTTGAATTTGAATATGTGTAACTTAAGCTTGTATTTATGTTGTATGTGTACAAATATGTAAATATTCCATAAAGTAATGTTATAACGATAAGCAAATGTTTAGGTGTTTCGTTACCTAAACCAAACACAGCCTCCGAGGCTCCGTTCCTCTCACACCAGTATTATATGTAATCATACACCGCGTAGTAGGTAGATAGGTTGATGTAGACTTCAGACTATGTTTTAAAAACAGACACCGTGAAACACATGCTAAAGTAAAGTTTGCATATAAAAAGGGTCAGTTAGAATGCCGCGGACGAATGCTTCTGCATTATGGCGTCCCGCAGGAAAACCCCCAGGATTTTAGTAGGTATCCCCGCCGCGCCCATCTTCAGCGGGGGGTCCCACATACAGCCTTGCGCCCCCCGGTGCAGGGTGCCAAACCTTAACACATTTTTCTTGGGTCAAAAAGAAAAATGTGTTTAGGTTTGGCACCCTGCAGAGAAGATAATCGTAAAGATAATCGTGACGAGGCTGAGGCTCTTCTTATTTTACAATAGCAAGTCGTATTCACAGTATTAAAACCCCGGCGTCAGTTTTATTTACGAAGCGCGGTAAGAAAGAAAGAAAACTACTACTAATATAAAAATAGATTATCTATTTTAGCCTTGGTAATAGCCTTTTGGTGGCCTTTTTATCTTTTGTAGAGGTATTAGTAGGTATATTATTGTCTGTTGTATTTTCTCTTTGGTTTGTGTGCAAATAAATATTATTTTCTTCCTTTCTATTGAAATTACTGGGAGGACAATATCTTATGACTCGTCTGTCTTCTGTCCATCTTATGACTCTTGAGTAAGAAGTGTTGAGTGCACGTAGAATTTAACATCATTGTGAAATCCTGGGTAGCATTGTACTGATTATGGGCAGCGTTATCTCTTACCATCAGGAGAGCGTCTTGTTCGACTTTTTACTTCTTTGCATAAATAAAATGTAACAGTATCAACGTTGAAAATTTGTAAGAATTTTTAACTGCATAACTTCCTATAATGTACGTTTTGGTGCTTGTAACTGATAGCATGTACTGTTTTTTTAAAAACAAAATAAAACTGCATGTATGCAATATTTACGTAGAAACAAGGCTTCACATTTAAAATATCGAGTAACAAACATAAAATGAAGCCCAACATATCGCAGTAACTGTACACTTCACCAATTAAAAGTTTCCGCCTCTCAACTCTCACCGGTGGAATAATACTCCGACGCTCGAGTTTCGCTCCACTCCTCATGTTTCCTATGTTTCACTGATTTTATTGTAAATCTCCAAAATAAATGTTCGCGAAATTCCTACCGACCTGGTTCTCTTTACCAGGGCTTTATGTGATTAGACCGCCAATTGTTTACTTCTCTCATCATCATCATCATTCCCAGCCTTCTACATCCCACTGCTGGGCATATGCCTCCTTTATGTTATGCCATTTAACCCTGTCTTGTCTCAATCTCGTCCATGTGCGACCCGATACTTTGACTATATCGTCCAACCCATCTAGCTGCTGGACGACCAACATTCCGTTTGCCTCTTTCAGCTTTGGATTTCTATTGTATTTTAGTATTTATCTCTTGTTATATCAAAGAGTTATTTTATTCTATTAAGTCGAAACGTCATGAAAATCAAAACCAAATAACTATTCGTACTTCTATGCTACTAAAAAGTAATATTGTCGCGCGGATCTTAACTTCTTTTATAAGAGAAATTATTGCACTAACATAATTTTGCATCAACAAGGTTGAAAATATACGCCCCTGATTTGAAAGGGTTAAAGCCATCATACATTTTTGTACACCTTGCAAAATTTGTGGCTTTATTTTCGTGATAATATCGTGATAGGACCCTTGATGTCCAATTATAATCTGTAAGAAACACTTTTCTGCAATCTAGATACCTAACTCTAACGTAGCTACATAGTACCAAAACCTTTTATTCTAACATCGATACAAACGTTAAAAGCATTTTTAAGGATCAAAAGGTATAATAAAGTGAATAAAGCGCTTGAGTCAGCGGCGCAGCGCTAACCTGATTATCCGCTTTACCGGGAATCGAACCCGCTCTCAAAGGCTCTATAACCTACTTGCTGAATCAATTATTGTTTACACTTTATTGTATTTTGTCGAGACTTGAGACTTATTGTAGTTATTTCTTTGAGATTAAAAGCTTTTATAATAGGATTAGTGACTGTTAAAAAAATATGACTTTCTACAACTCCCTGTAACTCCCTTACTTTTTCCGCAAAAACGTGGTCCCAAACTCACACCACTAAATTATAATACTCACGCGACACACGGACATTCATAAGGCATAACCATGCTAAATTTATTTTCTATACATGAACTCGCCCATTCATTCATTTGGGGTGTCATTTTACTTAGTCGGATAGTGTTGAGTGAAACAGAAATATTCAATCAACATGTGCAAACGGGATGGACAAAACGAAGGAGTACAAATTTAATAAGAAAAAACTAAAATAAAAATGGCAACATTCTACCTATTTCTTTCAAACTACTTCTGTCAAATTTGACAAAAATAATGTAAACAACAACATGTTGTTCGTATTTTTAGTGATTAATAAGTTATTTCGAAGATTTTTCACAATAATGTTGATGAAAATGAATAAAATAATCCGTGGCGGTGCTTGCCAAATGAATTATAAAATGTATATATATATACGGCGTATACAGCAGTTGCAAATAGAAAAGTGGTTGCTGCTTTTACTAAGTGTTTCTAAGAGAACAGCGTATATCTCAGGTACGTTTAAGTTAGATTAACAGTACATCATCAAGCTCATTGAACCTCATCATTGAAAACGTAAAATAATCGTTATTTTGTCCATAAATAACTATTTTGTGTTATATATTTGTTTACAACTAAAGTCATTAAATACATTATAGTATGACTGAAAATTTTTGATACTTTTCATATAGTCCAAGTTTAATGATGATATTATGTGTATGAAAAATTGCGTTTTAGGGTTCCGTACCCATAGAGGAAAACAAGACCATATAACTAAGACTTCGCTGTCCGTTCGTCTGTCTGTCTGTCATCTCACGAACCGTGATAGTTAAAAGGTTGAAATTTTCACGGATGTATTTTTGTTGCAATACTAAAAATAGAATAAAATAAAAAAGGGGCTCCCAAACAACAAAGTGCTTTTTTCCGTTTGTTTTTGTATATATGAGATGTTTCAAGAAAGAGTTCAATTCAAAAGAGTCCGACTTGCACTTGGGATTTTTATTTTGTTTTAATGTCTATTAGATGTCCCTACGTACAAGTACAAATACAATTGCTTTATTTTGGGAATTTCTTTTAACATTATATTCATGGCACCTTTTTTACTGTTACCATACTGGTACGCCTTTTTTACTTTTAAAAGATGATATTAATCTTATTTATTTTGTATTTTCTAGGCGAATCGAAATCATCAGTCAGAAAATTTGTTTTGGAAAGTATTAAAAATAAAGGAAAATGCCCGCCTACGAGACATCGAAAAGACCAGCCCACCGCAAAAAATAAAGAATTGGATTACCCTATATAAACGATTTATTACTTTATTTTAAGTATTTTTTGTATTATATTTGTGTCATATAACACATCGTCTTTTATTATCATTTTACAAAAGTATCATTATTAGACGCATGTCTTTTTTATGTGAAGCATGTGTGTTACTTTTTCGCGCCAGAGCTACTTATCTGATTAAACAGCGTTCAGTGACCAAGTACAGTAGCGATTTTTTTTAAATAATTAAAGTATCAAAATTGTTTATAGTTAAATTCGGTATTGCCATACGGGTAACTCAAATATATTCTTTTATGTCAGACTAGGGTAACCTTGGTATGCTTGAAACAAAACGAATATCTCATCAACCATGCGTTCGACAAGGTAATGGCAAATTTGCCAAATTTGGTACAGAGGTAGTTAGAATCCCCAAAAAGGATATGGAATAAGTTTTATCGGTTTGTACGACAAATGTCCAAAATCCAAATTGTTCATCAATACCTAATTGATGTCCAATACTACTTTTGTCAAACACTAAGCCATACATACCAACATGGCTTACGTCCAACTAGGAAAAATGTCCAACACGAATAATTTCCAACATGAATTTGGTCCAAAATGAAATATCTCCAATTAAGAATAATGTCCAACACGAATTGGTTTATTTCTGACGCTGTCATAGAATAAATGAAAGGTCTTAGGAAGATCTACCTTTCAGATGACAGCTGTCAAACTTGAAATATCAAAATCTGGAAGATCTTTAAGGTTTTTTCATTTTTTCTATGACAGCGTCTGTGCGAGCGAGTATTTTTCAAAATATTGACGTTTCAAGTTTGACAGCTGTCATCTGAAATGACAATCTCTCCAAGACCTTTAATTTCTTCTATGACAGCATCAGTCTAAGACGAGTATTTTTCGAGATATTGACGTTTCAAGTTTGACAGCTGTCATCTGAAATGACAATCTCTCCAAGACCTTTAATTTCTTCTATGACAGCATCAGTCTAAGACGAGTATTTTCCGAGATATTGACATTTCAAGTTTGACAGCTGTCATCTGAAATGAAGATCTCTCCAAGACCTTTAATTTTTTCTATGACAGCATCAGCCTAAGATGAGTATTTTCCGAGATATTGACATTTCAAGTTTGAGAGCTGTCATCTGAAATGAAGATCTCTCCAAGACCTTTAATTTCTTCTATGACAGCATCAGCCTAAGACGAGTATTTTCCAAGATATTGACATTTGAAGTTTGACAGCTGTCATCTGAAATGACAATCTCTCCAAGACCTTTAATTTCTTCTATGACAGCATCAGCCTAAGACGAGTATTTTCCGAGATATTGACATTTCAAGTTTGACAGCTGTCATCTGAAATGACAATCTCTCCAAGACCTTTAATTTCTTCTATGACGGCATCAGCCTAAGACGAGTATTTTCCGAGATATTGACGTTTCAAGTTTGACAGCTGTCATCTGAAATGACAATCTCTCCAAGATCTTTAATTTCTTCTATGACAGCATCAGCCTAAGACGAGTATTTTCCGAGATATTGACATTTCAAGTTTGACAGCTGTCATCTGAAATAAAGATCTCTCCAAGACCTTTAATTTCTTCTATGACAGCATCAGACTAAGACGAGTATTTTCCGAGATATTGACATTTCAAGTTTGACAGCTGTCATCTGAAATGACAATCTCTCCAAGACCTTTAATTTCTTCTATGACAGCATCAGCCTAAGACGAGTATTTTCCGAGATATTGACATTTCAAGTTTGACAGCTGTCATTGCATTGGAAATAAAGATTGTTCAGAGCCATTAACCAGGGGTTTTTGGCGGCAAGCCTTGATCATATCATTAGCTCCACGTCTTTTGCTTAATAATCGTGTAGAATTTGATTGTTAGCGTGTAATAATGGTGGAATATTGCGTGTTAAGTGTTTTTGAATGTGCACAGATGTAGGCAAGTGATATGGTGCTGAAATATGAATTTTGGTGCCCCCTCCAAAACTCCTCCGAACTTTCAGTAAAATTCCACCCATTTTACTGGAAGACTCACGTGACTAGACGAGCTATTAAGCTCACTCTGACTCTGACCTGACTAACTAACTTATTACTTAAAAAATAACATTTAACTTGACACTGGCAAAACACGAAAGTGGAGACCATAATTTAATATCCCGTGAACATTCACGAATTTTACTCAACACTGGCAAAATGCACATGTTGCCATATTATTAAAAAGAAAAAAAAAAAAAAAAAAAAAAAAAGATTGTTCTCTAGATACGTGACACTTTTAATTGGACTACGGGATTAGCTATTGATAGAACCACGGATAAAATAAAACTTTATTGGACATTT
Organism: Hemithea aestivaria; assembly: GCA_947507615.1. Lineage (NCBI taxonomy): Eukaryota > Metazoa > Arthropoda > Insecta > Lepidoptera > Geometridae > Hemithea > Hemithea aestivaria. Next base: position 326,265 of record OX382347.1, read on the forward strand.
TTACGAATGGACATTTTTATGAGTGAACTATTTTCCGAATGGACATTTTTATGATTGGACGTCTAAAATATTTGTCATTTTTCATAATTGGACATTAGTCGTATAAACCTGGGCTTTCGATCGGTGTCGGCTCGTGCGGTGATAAAAGCGCGATGCCAGAATCAGGTCGAATCAGGCCAAGCCGGGGGGGCCGGGTCAGGTGAATTCTTCACTTTAGAGGTTTTTTCTTTCTTTCTTCAGACTTTTATAAAAGTCATTATTTTGATTTAATTCAAAAACAAATGCTCTTATTTTTTGTACAAAAATAACATTTTTGTAGCGGGGGTGAAGCCGTGGGTTTAGCTAGTATACAAAATAAATATAACGTTACCTAATCGAATGCGAATGTAATGAACGACAAAGATAACATTGTTTCAGCCATGCCTAGTTTACCCTATATTTTTACGTATTTTATGTCAACTAAAATCGAAATTATATAATTTGGTTTTAAATAATATTAGTTAGCTGTGATAAGTTTTTCCTGCTTTTTACTGCCTTCTTTCCATTTTTACACCAATTTACCACACAAGAGGTCATTTTTGTCCGTTAACTATATTATTTTGGATATTTTTAAAAATCAAACCATGCGTGCATCTGTCGCAGAGCGCGTTGTGTGACTGAGCGGCGGGTGAGTTGTACTTTTTACGCCCCGCCCATATAGTTGTACTTTGCGTTGAATCACTTTTTGAGCTGTGTTCGACTTCTATTATTTCCCTAATTCGTTGCTTTCTACTTACTACGGCGTAGCGACCCAAACTAAGTCTTGGCATCCGATACAGGATTATGCCACTCTTCCTGATTCTGGGCAACTTCCTGCTATGACTGAGCTTGGAGCGCTAAAAAATATAAAAAAAAAACGGTTCCCTAATTATTCCCCTAACATTTTAAGTCCTAATTTAAAAAATCCTAACTTTTTTAGTCCTAATGTGAGTTGTTACTAATAATTATTATCCCTAATATTACAATTCCTACTATTACTTGTCCTAATGTTTAAAGTCATAATATTTAAATGCCATAACATTTCTAGTTCTAACAATTATTGACCATAAATTTTTTATTCATAATCATTCCCATGTCCTTACTGTTAATAGTCCTATTATTTTAAGCACTAATATCTAAAACCCTAAAGATTATTGACCCTAAAAATTTTTGTCACAATGTTTTCACGTCCTAAATTATATTAGTCCTAACATTTTAGGCCCTAACGATTATTAACCCTTAAAATTTTAGTCACAATCTTTTCATGTCCTGAATTATATTAGTCCTAATATTTAAAGCCCTAACGATTATTGACCCTTAAAATTTTAGTTACAATCTTTTCACGTCCTAAATTATATTAGTCCTAATATTTTGAGCCCTGACGATTATTGAACCTAAGAATTTTAGTCACAATTATTTCACATCCTAATTTATATTGGTCATATTATTTTAAACTTTAACTTTAAATCTGGCGCTTCGCCGGCCGCTGCCGCGGCACGCTCGCTTCGCTCGCTCGGCTCGCGCATTATATAAACACTGTTCAAACCTAACCTAACCAACTGATGTTGGAATGCCTCGCCCTCGACAATAAAAACCAGTCACTTCAGGCGCTTCGCCGGCCGCTGCCGCGGCACGCTCGCTTCGCTCGCTCGGCTCGCGCATTATATAGACACTGTTCAAACCTAACCTAACCAACTGATGTTGAAATGCCTCGCCCTCCACAATAAAAACCAGTCACTTCTGGCGCTTCGCCGGCCGCTGCCGCGGCACGCTCGCTTCGCTCGCTCGGCTCGCGCATTATATAGACACTGTTCAAACCTAACCTAACCAACTGATGTTGGAATGCCTTGCCCTCCACAATAAAAACCAGTCACTTCTAGCGCTTCGCCGGCCGCTGCCGCGGCACGCTCGCTTCGCTCGCTCGGCTCGCGCATTATATAGACACTGTTCAAACCTAACCTAACCAACTGATGTTGGAATGCCTTGCCCTCCACAATAAAAACCAGTCACTTCTAGCGCTTCGCCGGCCGCTGCCGCGGCACGCTCGCTTCGCTCGCTCGGCTCGCGCATTATATAGACACTGTTCAAACCTAACCAACTGATGTTGGAATGCCTCGCCCTCCACAATAAAAACCAGTCACTTCTGGCGCTTCGCCGGCCGCTGCCGCGGCACGTTTTTTTGTTCTGGATATAAGTATACCATACAATTATACAATCACACTAGCTGCGCTCAGCAGTTTTTCAGCAATTATTTTTTGATATTATTTACCATAAATCCATTATTTAAATTCCTCAACTTATAAAATAAATAAATATTAGGACTATATTCATTAGGACAAGAAAAAATATGATATAAAGAAATGTAAATTATAGACTTTAAATATCAGGACAACAAGCATTATATCTAATAAAAATTATACACTTCAATGATTAGGACAATATTCATTCGGACAAGAAACTTTATGACGAAAATACATTATATACTTTAAATGTTAGGACAAGAAACATTATGACGAAAATACATTATATACTTTAAATATTAGGACAAGAAACATTATGACGAAATAAAATTATACACTTTAATGATTAGGACAATATTCATTATGACAAACAAAATTTTACAATTTAATGTTTAGGATAATAAATAATATGACAAATACTAATTATGCACTTTGAAGATTAGGACAATAAATATTATGACAAGCAACGTTATATTCTTTAAAGGTTATGATGTTTAAAATTAGGATTTCAAACTATTATATCTAACAACATTATTACTTATGATGATAAAGGCCATAAATGATTATGACTACAGAAAAATATGCCTAATAAATATTAGGATAACTGTATGTTAGGACCAATGAGTTATGGGAAATAACTTTAGGACTAAAAACTTTAGGTAAATCAATAGGACACCAAAAAAAACACATTGAAACATTTCAAATGCGAGCTACATGTTCATAACTTAAAAATTTAAAGTCGCTCTACTTACATTTTATTATACCTACTTGCTTTTATGCGATATGACCACTAATTGTTTAAATCAAGTTTTAAGTTTGTATTTATATACTCTCTATGTTTCTTGTAACTTGATATCCAATAAAGAGTTACTGTTATTCTATTACATAATATCTAACTTAAGGTAAAGCCGTCGAAATCGACTTTTTGGAATTACAGCTTAACCTTAATGGAGCACATTTCGCTAAAATCCGAGGGTTCGGAAAAATGCTGGGATTTTCACGAAAACTCAATTAAGTGACAGGATATTTTGGTGACGAACGTAACCCAAAATAAAGAAAGGAGGTGTTCAAGAAATAGAAGGGTCTCGACCGATAACAGTTATGTGCTCGATGGAGCATTACTTACCATATACTTACATAAATACCTTCTATATAGGCGAAGTGTTGTGGATAAATAAATTATAAGGTGGGTCAAGGACCGTGGAAGTCATTGAACGATGTGTGCTGAAAAAGAAGCACCTGTAGTAAGCCTGACTTGCTTGTACCTTCACATACTATTCGACACAACTTATAGTAACCACAGATTATTATCTTTCATTATAAATCTAACAATACATAAAGTCTTTTATTTAGTAGTATAAAGTACAGCTAACTCTAGATGCAGATCTTAATATTTAAAGCATCGGTCAGCTGAAATCTGGTTTTGTAGACCTTATAGTACAATCGTACAATATTTACAGTGTAAAAGCTGTAAATTTTCCACCGTACGCTAGTGATTGTGTACGTAGTGTGTAATTGAATTAAATTAATACCTATTGTAAATTCTCATAATTAATTGTGCGTGTGTATTGGCTTACCATAGGTGCTTCATTTCAATTTTCATCAAGTGACCGAGAGGAAAGTCCCTCGTCCTCCGTGCGGTGAATCCGCTTTTTATTCCGGGGTTTTATTGCAGGATGATCATATAAAATGTTTTATGGGATAAAAATATGTGGCATATAACGCCGGGCGCGGGATATATCTGTAAATACCTCTATTAATCAATCACATATTGTATAGACTTGTCGATTTATTGGGTCAACTGAACTGATTTGACATATTAGGCAATATATACATATAGCTAGTAGTGTCCGTGGCCCAGTGGTCATACATCCGGCTTTTAATCCGGAGACCCTGGGTTCAAATCTCAGTGTGTGGCAAAAAGTTCGCCTGGACGCTACCGTGTTTCGGAAGGCACGCAAAACTGTGGGTCCCGGCTGTTTCCTATAAGATATGTAGGAGGCAGTCGTTAGGTCATGTTGCAGGCCCTGTAGTAATCTCGGCGACCTGAAACTGCAACATATAGGTTCGCCACACGACCTATAAATTGTAATTTGACTCTGACAGTGTAAGTAGGGTAACCTGTTCTGTTGGAGTATAAACCCCAATTATTATTATTATTTTTATTTATATACTTTATTTTTCTCTCCATTTTGGAGGTGAATTTGGGCACGGGCCGGAGCCAAGTGCTAAATAAACTATGTTAAATTTAAAAATTTCCTAACTATTCTACATGTATTTAAAATGACTGCTTTTTGTAGTTGTTTGAAGGTGTGTGAGTTCAAGTTTAGTGTTTCAAGGCTTGTGTGAAGGGTTTTCGGTATAATGCCTGTGGACGATAATATAATTGGGACGGTTCTAGTGCTGCTGATTTGCCATTGGGATTTGATTTCTATTGAGAGATCTGTGTATTTGGCTATTTTTTCAGTGTAAGTAGTTTGTAGATTGTGTGTATTACAAATGCCTATGTCTATAAATAGTGCTGCTTTATTAGTTTTATCTAGTACTGTAATATCTGGTCTATTATAGTGTATCGTCTTGTCCGTCATTATGGTCCTATCCCAGTATAGTTTGAAATTTTGGTTTTCAAGAACTGCCTCTGGTTTATATTTGTAATACGGAACTTTTTCAGTAATTAATTTATATTTATACGCTAGGAGTTGGTGAATGATGGCGGAAACCTGGTCGTGTCTATGCTTATAGTCTGTTTGTACTATCGCTTTATATGCCCCGGTTATGTGTTGAATGGTCTCAGAATTACTGTGGCATCTTCTGCAACTATCTGTGATGTTGGGTCTACGAATTATATATTTCTCATAGTTACGTGTATCTATTACTTGATCCTGGATAGCCAGCATGAAAGCTTCAGTCTCCGGGAAGAGTTCACCTTGCTGCAGCCACGCGTTCGACGCAGTTTTGTCGACATGTGGCATTTGCAAGTCACGGTAGTGTCTTCCATGTAGAGACTTCTGCTCCCATGCTGCTATTTTTTCTGTGGGGTCTACTAGTCGCTGATTATGTTGAATTTCAGGGCTACAAAGATTTAAAGGTGTGATCTTCTTATCTGCAGCTACTATTGCTCGAAAGTCGAATTTTCTGAACGTTGGATGAAAAAGTTTCTTAAGTTTGTGATCTGTTTATTGTGTAAGTTTGTTATGTCTATGAGAGCTCTACCTCCTTCTTTTCTTGGCAATGTGAGTCTTTGAATGCATGATCGCGGATGGTGTTTGCGATGAGCTGTCAGGGTAGTGTTGATGATACGTTGTAATTTCTTTAGATCTGTTTGTGACCAATTGATTATCCCAAATGTGTATGTAAGTACGGGTATGACATATGTGTTAATGGCTTTAAAGAGATTACGACTGTTTAACTGAGATTTGAGGATAGCGTTAAGTCTGTATTTGAACTTCCGTTTGATGTCTAATTTAGTTTGTTTTTGTGCAATTTGTTTCGTTTGTTGAAATCCAAGGTATTTGTAGAAACTGTTTTGGTCTATAGGTTCAACAATTTCGCCAGAGTTAAGAGTATATGGTTGTAAAGTAAGGGTGCCTTTTTGAATTGAGTAGGTTTTACATTTGTCGATACCAAATTGCATGTTTATATCATTTGAAAACATTTGTGTGATGTCCGCTAGGTGATGTAATGATTCAATATTGTTGCTGTAGAGTTTGATATCGTCCATATACATGAGGTGTGTTAATGTGTGACTATCATTATTCTGGGTGTAATCTATATCAAGTCCTGAGTTAGAATTATTTAACATTTCTGATTATGGATTTAATGCGAGGCAAAACCACAAAGGGCTTAGCGCATCGCCCTGAAATATACCTTGTTTTATTGATATGTCTTCTGTTTGGAAGAAACCATTACTCGTCCTGATGGTAAGTTTGGTTCTCCAGAACATCATTGCATTTTCTAAAAATTGTGTTATCTCCGGGTGAATTTTATATTTATTTAGTACATGGATTAACCAACTATGGGGAACAGAATCATACGCTTTACGGTAGTCTATGTACATTGTGTGAAGGTCTTTTTTATTTAACAAACATTGTTTCATGGCAATAGAATCAATTATGATCTGTTCTTTACATCCTTGGCTATTTTTGCGGCATCCTTTCTGTTCTTCAGCAAGAATATTGTTTTGTTCTAAGTGTTTTGTAATAAGAAGGGATATACAAGATGTAACTATTTTATAAATTGTTTGAAGGCATGTTATGGGGCGGTAATTTGCTGGATTTTGCAAGTCATTTCCTTTGGGTATCATGTAAGTAACTCCCTGTGTAATAAAAGCGGGCATTGTGTCCGGTGATTTGATAAATTCATTTATTTGTTTGTAGAGTTGAGGGTGGACTGCAGTGAACTTTTTGTACCAATAGTTGTGTATATTATCTGTTCCGGGTGACTTCTAATTATGTAGATTTTTGATAACTTCTTTGAATATATTGCCGGGTATATGTTCGAATGGCATTTCGTTAATGTCGTCATTCTGTTGGTCTTCTATTATCCAATCGGCATTTTGGTTATGTTGTTTATCATTGGTCCAGATGTTGGACCAGAATGCATGCATAGTTTCCTGTGTTGGTAGCGCTGTGCTAGGATTATTTGCTGTCGGTTGTGGTGAGGTGGTAATATTTCTATAGAATGCCTTTTCATTTACTTTAAAACAATGATTTTGTTTCTTTCGTAGTGTACAGTTGTTATATCTCCTATATCGATTGGAAGCTATTGAAAGTTTCTGTTTTAATGTGTCTAGGAATTGTTCGTTTGTTAGGTTCTGTTCTTCATATCGTGAATGTGTTCTGTATTTATGTTTGATTTTATTTATATGTTCTATGAGTGCTCTACTTCTTATACCTGCTTTGTATTGATTCATTCTTGCTATATCTTTTCTTAGGTTTTCTATTTTACATTTTAGCCTCTTTTGCCACGGTTTAACGGTAGGTCTAGGGGTTTCTTGGGGACTTATGTCCTTAATTTTAGAGCCATTGCATACGGCTGCTGTATATGCTGCTGAATATATAATCGTTTGAGTTGTATTAAAACTGTCGTCGTGATTTATATAGTTTGGTAAAATATTTGTGTTCAATTTATGTACAATATGGGCAAATTTTTTAGACGTGTTTTGTTTCGGGATAGGGGGTCTTGTTGTGGGATCTGAATTTTTAAATTTATGGTAAGCATCATTAAATGTATTTATTATACTATCGTCCAAAGATTCATAATTTGCAGAGTTAGCCATTCTAGCACTGTTTGGTCTATAAAAGTAATTCTCATTAGTGTTTGAAATATCTGATGTGCATTGTGTTTGATCTGTGGTTAGTGTTGATAATATTGTGTCGTTGTGATCTTCTAGGTTAGTTCCAACCGCATCATCGCATGTCTCTGTCTCCATTGTCAGCTCCTGTTCTATTTCTTGTCTTATTTCCTGTAATTTCTCTTCACTTAAATATCCATTTTCTACAATAGCTCGTCTTTGATCAGCTATGCGTTGGTTTGTTAAGTGTGCTATGTGGGGGAATTTGCGAGTTATAATAGAGTGTAGTTGTTCGCGGTAAGCTGTCGTATTCGTCTCTAACTTTGTTAATCTATAGTATTCTCTCATTATAGCTTCATTGACATCCTCAGTCCATGTAATTCGTGTTTGTGAAGTTGATGTATGACGAGTATGGTGTATATTATGCTGACTATTTGAGGTGGATGCATGGGATGATAACACTTCTTGTCTTATTTCTTCCAACCTGTTGTCTGTTAGTAATTTGTTATTAAGAATAACCCTACGTTGAACTCCTACACTCTGTCTAGTTGCATTCATCTGTGGGAATTTATCGACAAAAACCTGATGCAGTTGACCTAAATATCCTCGTGTCGATGTTTCATTATTTGTGATTTCTAAATATGTGCGCCAGATATGTTCGTTCATTTCTGTTGTCCATTTCCTTCGTGCGCGCGTTTTGTCATTGGCGGGTGCAGGTGTAGTGGCAGTTGCCTCCTGCACAACATCCTCTGACGTAACTGATACTGTTGTAGATCGGGATCGTCGTCCACAGGTGAACGATTGTAATGATGACTCAGGAGAGTCAAACAAACTCTCATTCGTCGTTGGTGATGTAGGAATCTCATGATGTTCTGTTGCTACTTCTTCTTGTATTGGGCTTGAATTAGCCTGCCTTCTTACCTTTCTTCTGCCGACGGATCGCATGCTGCTACACCCAGCGTCGGCTCCAGGTGCGCCCCGGCGTCCCCCGGGCAGCGACCCTGATTCGCATCGATCGGCTGTAACTCTTACTCTTACCTCTTCAGAAGAAGTAGAGCTAGCGGAGGCCCGCCTGTTCAGCTCCCCGCTACCGATGGTCCGCATACTGAGACATCCAGCATCGGCTCCAGATGCGCCCCGGCGACCCCCGGGCAGCGACCGTAAATTGTATCTAATTTGACTACTTTCCATCATTTTTTTGTTCCAGAGCCACGTTAGCCACGCCAGTAACATATTGTCGTGTGTCCGCCCCCCACGTGATCAGATGTTCGATCAGGACGTGTGGTTGTATTGGGGGGCTTATTATTATTATTATTATAGCTGATACATGGATGTAGTGGTACCTATTACCTACTTTATCCTATAACACTAATATTATAGAGGCGAAAGTTTGTGAGTGTGTATGTTTGCTACTTTTTTCCGCCTACACGGGTGGACCGATTGAGCTAAAATTTGGTCTAGCCTGGAATAACACATAGGCTACACATAGCCACAGCGGTAAAACACACACAGCGGTACAACGGATAAAATTGCTGGGCGCTGCTAGTATATTATTATATTATTATTTTTTGTCCATATCTTAGCACTAAATGATGTCTAAGTTGCGTTTAAACTGTTTGCCAGAGAACCAACGTGAGTAGGATAGTTTGTCGAATTTCTTTAAACCTAGAAGGCGAAATAAATCCCTTCCTGGTTTCACTGAAAATCATGCCGAAACACGGTCACAATGACCGTTTGGCGGCAAGATTTTGTCCAATTGGTGGTAGCTAGCTACGGCCGAAGCCTAAGCCACCCAAACTCAAATCAAAATTTATTTATTTAAATTGGCTACAATGGAGCACCTTTGCAAGTAAATTTTACATTTGTGCTATTTTAATACTCTACCGTTCGCAAAGCACCTCTATGAGAGAAGAACGAGCAAGAAACTCATAGGGACCAGTATGGATATACCTTTTACTATACTCATAATATATGTACCTATATTTTACCACACGTTTTCGCATAACATGAAACTACTAATTAATGTGCGTTAATGGTAAACGTGGAGAGTGGATATGTATTGAGCTACTCGACGTCAAAACACGGTGATCGAACGCCGAGCTCTGCACTAAATATTCATAGCTAATTACCGTGCTAATGAGATCACGTGATTGATTCTCTCATTAACTAATATAACTAGCTTATGCTCACGGCTTTGGTCGTATGCAGAAATCCTTTGTTAGTGGTGATCTACGTCATACAACTGGTTTTATAGGTACTGTGGTATGCTTCGGCCGTGGCTAGTTACCACCCACTGGACAAAACCGTGTCGCCAAGCGGTTATGCCCGTGTTCCTATATGATGTTCAGTGAAGCCAGCGAGGGGTTTATCCCGCCTTCTAGGTTTAGTCTGCTTCCATCTAATGCCACATCATCACTTAATATCACTTGAGATCGCAGTTAAAGGCTAACTCGTAATGATTAAATAAAATCTATCCGTGTTCCAAATTTCAACCCAATTCGTACAGCGGTTTTGGTTGTGCGTTGATAGATCAGTCACGCTTTCATTTTGTATATTTAGAGCAATTATAAGAAGACCAACTTGTGCTACATTCTTGCAAATAAAGCATTTTATTTCATTTCAGAGATATCTTGTTCAATAACTAATTTGACCCAAACAAAAAAAAAAAACAAATAAATAAACAGGCCAAGTACCGAAAAATTTTATGAATTGTTAACTTGATCGATTTTCTAAAGAAGAAATTATTTATTATTATTTTATTTTAGCCAATACGGACCTAGTGCGAAGACTTAAAAGAACAAACCTTTTGAGTTGTGTAGTGACAGTGCCAGTAAAATGTAGTGTTATAATAACTATCAGTGTAGTGCTACTTATTGAGAACACATGAACAAAGTGCATCCCCTTAATAGAGACAATAAGAACAAGTGCCAATGGACACATTCTTAGTTTTAAATGTTTACGTAGCAACTTAAGTTAGATTTAAATTACTTATTAGCCTATATAAGAATTAAGGCTAGATTGTAATATAAATGACATAACAATAATATCATGTCAATTAAAAAAAAATAAAAAAATTATCGTTCCACTGCAGGGCAAAGGCCTCCCTTCCCTCCTTCCATTCCTCACGTGCAATTTAACGGTGCTGGGCATCCATTGAGAAAAGAAATATAACTATATAAATGTACCTACTTATATTATTTGGTGCTAAAATCATAATTTAATGACCTCCCTAACAAAGCCTTATACACCATGTACCTACGATCAAGGGATGTAATTTCTTTGTAGCCATGTACTGAGTTACCAATATACATAGGTATACATATATAATGTATACCTATGTATATTCTCGTATGTGTTTAGATCAAAGGGAACGTTCACAACTCAGTGAAGTCAGGTGAAACCACTTGTGTTGTGACGTTTGTTAACAATATAACCAAGCCTTTGTTTAACAAGGCTGTATTGATTTATTGTTATAATTTACTTATTAGGATCTTGTAGTAGCTATACGTACATTTAGGCAACATTGTCAAATTCAAAATTAATTTATTCAAATAGTGTAGAGGAGGTTGCGGGAACGACGTGATTGCGCCGCGCGGAGAGAAACAACGACGTGAAGATATGTATCAGGCGTTTATTACGTAAATATTCAGCGGGTATAACAATAGGTACGAGTATACCGAGAGGCTTGACCCCACAGTGCCTTTTCCCCGCAAGGACGAAGGTCGTGGTGTGCAAGGCCCCTTACAATTGACGGTTTAGAGAGTGAAGTTCAGTGCAGTCGTTCCCCTGAAGGACGCAACTGACCAATGCTTCGCTACTGCTAGGATTGGAATTCTTTTGGATTGAATAAAACGGGTCACAGTAAAACATTGGTGCTGGATGCGGAGAATCTCGTCAGCGCGATCTAGGGAATCGGCTCTCGATTGGGTGGCGCCATCTAGTTTGACGACGCGTAAACTTTGAAGCGTACTGGTTTTATTAATATTGATTGATGTGCGCTACAATCTCCCCCTCAGTCCCCGATAGACGTCTCGGCAAGGAGGACTGTAATAAGTGGTGATTAATGTTACTTGCGAGGACGTCCACGTCCTCGTTTCTCTGAATTTACGGGCTCGCAGCCCTTCAGCTTCTTCCTGGGTCGACCTCGGCGACGGATAGGCTGAACGGGTTCAGGCAGTGGAGCTCGATCGTTACGACGATATGAAGTTAGAGCGGAAACGTAATACAGCCCAGGCGGAGTGGCTTTGGCTCCGGGCTGGAACTGTAGTTGCGGTCGACAATGCTGGTCGACGTATTGTTTCCGGGGTTCTTTCATTTCTTGAATCTCTCTAGCCTTGACATGCGTGTCAGCTAGTACCTCTGGACTTTCATACTTAATGGGATGTTCCTCGTCCCTCTCCCCCTGGACGAGAACTACTCCCAAAGCATAGTTGCTTGCATTGGTTTCTATGACATGAGGCTTAGTTTCATTAGCCTGCCATAACACTGGAGCAGTAGTCAACAGTGTCTTATGAGTATCGTGGGCAGTCTCCTGTTCACTGTTCCAAACCCATGGTTCCTGTTTCTTGGTAAGCTTGGAAAGCGGTTGAGCTACCAGAATATCACTTGTAGGGACAATGCAATGTTCGCCTAACAAGGATGGTCTATTCAATTGTTCAACTTGTTGATCCGTAAGCAGATCGATACCACACAAGCTCACATCAGGGAAGAGTGACTGAGAGTGGGGAGTCAACTCGACCTCAGCCTCTTCAATGTTTTGGACTGCGTCCTTAATCATGAACTCGGTGAAAGCAGGAACATATCCATCAAAGAGCATCCGAGATTTCTTGTGCGGTGTCAATAGCAGTGGCTTGAGCTTGTAAGTGAAGCTACTCTTCGGAGGGCTACGATTGTCCGTTGGTGTTGTAGGAGGCGACAAAGGTAGCACATGGACACTAGCATTGCCCAATCTGAGGGGATCATCTTCCCGATTACAGGACACAAAGTCTTCTTTGTAGAGCTCATACACCGATGAGTCATTCACGAACCGCCATGTGAACTGACCGATGTCCAAAATGATTTCGGCTGCCTGCAGAAATCCTATTCCAAGGAGTGTCCGGTTGTCCTTGGACTCGGGCAGGACTATAAATGGTGTTTCTATGGTCCTGTTCTCTAGTTTTACAGGAACTATGGTTTTTAAAACACGCTGTTTCTTGGGGATGCCGTCTGCCAGTATAATGTTCACGACTTCTTCCTCGAACTTATGAGCTTTCTTTGTTAATTGTAGGTACAGTTCGTAGGAGGCCACGCTTATTTTTGCGCAGGTGTCCACATAGGCTGTCCCCATTATTCCATCAATCTCTATGAAGACAATGGGGCGCTTGGCTTTCGCGGCGGTTATGTCGACTGGACAAAATCCCAAGTCACTGGATCGGACTTTAGAGTGAGGGGTTCCAGAACATGTGGAGCAGTTGCTGCGCACCACTCCCGGTGCGCCACATCCATAGCACGCCACGGTCGGTTTGGGCGCGGGAGGAGCTTGCGGTGCAGAAGTGGTAGGGCGCTGAATTTCCGGCGCCGTGGTTTTCCCCCGTGCCTCGGGCTCCTTCTGTTTGCGCTTGCGGCATTCCTCCGTGGTGTGCCCAGAGTAATGACAGTACCCGCACTTTAGTCTGGATTCTCGTTTTAATTTGAGCTTCGAGTCCTCTCCATTAGCTCGTACTGTGGCTGGTGATTCATCGATTCACAGTTGTTCAATGCCGCGGGCAACTTCCAGTAACTCGTCGTAGCTGGATAAAGAATTGCGCGGGATCCTCTCACGAAGTTTGTGGCTGAGTTGGCCGTAGATCATGTCCAACTGATGAGATTCTGGCAGCGCAGGAGGTGGCAGTTGGGCGAACAGCATGCGCTTATGTGCCACAAATCTTGCGGTAGGAGTGTTGTTCGGCTGCTTCTCCTGAACAATTTCTTGATATATTATATATGCCGGCTTTTTGGGTGCGAAGGCATGACGAAGACGATCCTTGAATTTGCCCCATGAGTCGACTTGGGTTTTAGTACCTTGCCACCAGACTGCTGCATCGCCTCTGAGGAGCAATGGCACACCCATCAAAGCTTCTTGGTCCGTGATCTTCTCGATTTCCTTGAAAACATCAGCTGCGGCCAGGAACGCTTCTACAACTTCGGTGTCCTTTTTGCCATCGTAGGTGGACGTGCAGGTTGCAAAAGACCCATGTCTTTGAGGGACACATCTTGCCAACAGTTTTTCGAACTGTTCTTCGCTGAGCATTTTACGAGCTGCCGATGACTGCTTTACTGGAGTCGTCGTAATCCTTCCACTGCGCGTGACGTACGTCGGCCCGTGGCTCTTCAGCCTCACGTTGTGCGCCAGTTTGTAGAGGAGGTTGCGGGAACGACGTGATTGACGCCGCGCGGAGAGAAACAACGACGTGAAGATATGTATCAGGCGTTTATTACGTAAATATTCAGCGGGTATAACAATAGGTACGAGTATACCGAGAGGCTTGACCCCACAGTGCCTTTTCCCCGCAAGGACGAAGGTCGTGGTGTGCAAGGCCCCTTACAATTGACGGTTTAGAGAGTGAAGTTCAGTGCAGTCGTTCCCCTGAAGGACGCAACTGACCAATGCTTCGCTACTGCTAGGATTGGAATTCTTTTGGATTGAATAAAACGGGTCACAGTAAAACATTGGTGCTGGATGCGGAGAATCTCGTCAGCGCGATCTAGGGAATCGGCTCTCGATTGGGTGGCGCCATCTAGTTTGACGACGCGTAAACTTTGAAGCGTACTGGTTTTATTAATATTGATTGATGTGCGCTACAATAGGCTATTATGGACCATTTTTGCAAGTCAATTTCACAATTATTTAGTTCTATTTCACGGCCACCGCTCAAAAAGTACCCCTATGAGAAGAATAAAAGTGTTGATTATCTACGAATAAATCCTACTAATATTTTAACGCAAAAGTTTGTAAATAATGTGTGTATGAATGTTTGTTTCTCTTTCATGGTTGAACCGATTAAGCTGAAATTTAGAATAGAGATTGCTTAGACCTGCAACAACAAATCTACTGTACAGCGGGTAAAACCACTGAGTGCAGCTCGTTATAAATAATTGGGGTTTTTATACATCGAACAGAACACTTCAATTCTGCCTTATTTATTTAGTTGGAAAATGTGTGAAAATAATCACAAACTAAAATGATGTCATCATGTCGGAAGGTCCGTACATCCCATAATTACAAAGATAAAGTAACAATAAGGAAGGATAGCGGTCCGATCGGGCACCCTTGTCATAGTCCGCCATCCCGCCCCGGGACGCTCCTTTGTAAAGCTCTATTATCTATCGATGTAGGGTCGTAACTTTATAACTTGCCTTTGATTTATAATGGTGTTATAATTACTTTATTTAGTAGTTTCCCTTGACATGGGTAACTATAGTTATAATGCATATTCGAGTTCAATGTGTGAGTGTACGAGGTCTCGGAAAATAAAGATTGAGCGATGTGATGTTGTAATTTTAAAACCTATTTAAAAAAATAAAAAGCAATTTATTGACAGTAAAACAGCAAAAAAAAATACACATGAAAAAAAGCATACACAATTTGAACAATTCTATTGTAGCCCAGTCAATGAGTGCTCAAATATGTGGTGTGAGCGTATTCGCACGCATAATTTTTTTTGTCCTAATTTTGTTTCGCCGAAAATGTTTCGCATAACTTTTTTTAGCCTAATCATAGTTGGGCATAATTATATTTAGGCATACTTATGTCTTGCCATAACTGTCAGTTGCCCTAACGTTTTTTAGCATATATTTGTAAAGCATAATTTTGTGTGTCATAATATAAGTACACATAATTTTTTTAGTCCTAATTTAATTTGTCCGAAAATGTTTCGCATAACTTTCTCGGGCATAATCATAATTTTACATAACTATATTAAGGCATACTACTAATATTGTAAGTAAATAAAATTATTTAGGAAAGTAGTTTACGGCACCCAATAAGACTGACTGTCACAAAACCGACTTGGATAATTTAGGTTAGGTTAGGTTTGAACAATGTCCACAGTGCCACGGCAGCGGTCAACAAAGTCCAAAAAATGACCATCCACTTTCTAATTCAGAGAGAGGGTAGGGTATAGAGGAGATTAAATGAAACAACCGCACAGTAGCTAGTGAAGTTACTGGGCTGAAGAGTCTTAACATCTTATTACTCTCAAGTAAGAAGCGATAATGCAGTGCACCCAGAATTATACTTTGTAAAATACTGGGTAGCACTGTACTAATGAAGAATGTACGCGTGAAGGCTAGGTTAGGTTTTAGGTTAGAGCATTAAAATTAATAATTCGTTTCTTTTAGTATTAATAATATTTTGCCGATCACAATCCTGGTAATAGTATAATGACACTTCACTTCACTTTGCTAAAAAATTAGGGCTGAAAACTTTTACTTCAAACTCACCACCTACCCAAGTAAATATGATTATTTCTCTCCCTGCAAGGTTGTCTGGAAGAGATCGCTTTTAGGGATAAGACCGCCAATGTTACACTTATGTCGTGATTTTATGTTATAGTTTTAAGTTTTCTGTATGTTTGTAGTGTTTCAATAAAGAGTTTTCTATTCTGAAAATTATTAGGGCTGGATATTATTATGTCGAAAAATATTAGGGCTGAATATAATTATGCCGAAAAATATTATGGCAAGATATTTTATGCGTTAAAACAATATGCGTAACAATTTTATGCGTAAATATTATTATGCTTAAAAATATTATGGGAGAAAAATTTAGGCCAAAAAAGTTATGCCTAAAAACTTTAGGCGTTTTGATGTTTGGGCGGAAAAACGTTATGCCACATTAAATTAGGACTTAAAATTTTATGCGAGCCAATATGGACACAATTTTATGAGGTTTAATAATGTAGTACAACAAAATATCTTACAACGCACAGTTTTTGACATATAAGCAAAAAACCTAAAAATGGGACCTTCTTCGGCCTCCCCCCCTCGGGCTCACCTCGGAGGGGTGGGGACTTTTAGTATGTTTATCTCCTAACTAGTCCAAAAAAAGTTACTAAGTTAGTTTTTCTGCTTTCGACTTTTCGATCCACATTTCTTCTTTTACTGGACTATTGTCAAATGGGATAGACTCAGCTTTGTGCGGCACAGGGAGAAACCACTGCGCAGCGCTGGTTTTCAGTCTATCCCATACTCGAGCGCCGGTGTTAGTCGAGTAGTTACAAAAGTAGTTTCAGCGGGGTTTCTCACACATAAAAAAATAAGACTTCTTACAGCCAATTAAACATCCACAAGATTTATTACAAATATAATATAATGTCCGTATGAGTGCGGTACCTTTAGTGTTATAGTGTGTGCGTGCGTGTGTGTGTGTGTGTAATAATATCTCAGGCTCCAAAAGACTTACTTTTCTTAACAGCAGAATGACTAATTCCATTAGCTATATATACGTGTATTTCGGATAAAATAATAAGTAACTTATAGACTTAGGTAGCATTGAATTAATAAAAATAATTATACGTTTTTTCATATGTTAGAGCCAGACCACAAGCTAACGATCTGAATAGTGAATTTGTTACTTGCAGTCTATATATTACAATATCTATCATTATTATTCTTCTTCTTCCTGCCCTTATCCCACACTAGGTAGGGTCGGCATAACACGTTTTTCTCCTCCATTCTGCTCTATCATCCGTCATATCTTCATCCACTCCCCTAGCACGCATATCCTCTTTCACACAGTTCATCCAAACCTTATTCGAACCTTTTTCTTTTTTGATCTATCATTATTATTACATAGCATAAAACAAAGTAGCTTCCCGTGTCTGTCTGTCTCGTCCTTATGAATGCTTAAATCTTTAAAACTACGCAACGGATTTTGATGCGAATTTTAATAGACAGAGAGGTTCAAGAGGAAGGTTTTTATGTAAAATACATGCATAATGTAGTAAAGAAACAATGATAATTTCTGTAAAATTTTAAATACCTTCTTATGAATAAAAATCGTCATTGAGGTCATGACCTGCAGGAAGTGTACCTAAAAAGCTGGCTACATTACCTCTCTGAATGGCCAAACTTATACGTTGCCCGAGGTAAGAGCCAGCTTTTCTGTTAGATTATGAAGAAGTGTTTAAGCTTAGAATCACGACGCACAGGTGACTAGTACAAAGCCAACCTGCTCATCCATCCATAGTAATGACAGCTAGTTATAGTCCGTCTGATTGACGAGCTGACGAGCAGGGTCGCACCGCCGCCTCGCTGCTCATAGCTTCAATAAATACCTACTGCGTCCGTGAACACTTCACCTGTTTCACCGATATTGTTGTCTGAAGGACATTTATTATTAACAAGTTATAGATAATAATCTATGAGTTTATAATTTGTGTCAATTTAGATGGCTGGTTTTATTTGTTGCATTTTTTTTTACGCTAAAAAAAACTTCTTCTATCTAGCTTTTTCACGCGGCCTTAAATGTAGCCATTCTTTGCGGATGAAAACCTGTCAGTGTGCTAATTATCAATCCAATCCGTTCAGCGGTTTGGGCAATGAGCTAATCAGTCAGTTGGTTAGTAAATCAATCACTTTTATCCTTTTATATGTATATTTAGCTTATCCCATGGACTTTTAGCTAAGTCCATAATAAAATCACACAACGCCAATAATAGTAAAACCTTTTTTTTTCCTTCAAAACCTTGGATTGTACGGATTACCAAAAACACAAATAACTAGATAGTAGATAAGGAAGTGAGGTATTAGGCAGTATTATCTAAGCTACCGCTCGCACAAGGTCGGGGGAATTTAGGTCAAACGCCTCAACCGAGCCTCGCGTTTGATTTTGATGGATTAGCCTTTTAAATGTAACCTCTTTTATGCAACGCCTGTTTAACGATACGGTGGTGTAGTAAAGCAGGGTTATGTAAGACTTCGGTTTGATACTGAACTGTTTCAGTTTGGTTATTTTATTGGTGGTAGGGTTCGGCCGTGGCTAGTTACCACCCACTGGACAAAACCATGTCGCCAAGCGGTCTTTAAGACTGTGTTCCGGCATGATATTCAGTGAAGTCGAGGAGGGATTTATTCTACCTTCAAGGTTCAGTCTGCTAGCATCTACGTTCGCTTCGTCGCTTAACAGCCGGACCACAATTATACTCTTGTTACTCGAAAAGTATAAGGGACAAATTCTTGGAATTAATGGCACTAAAAGGCAATTAAAATGATGATTTTGTAACAAAACAGAAACTGCGTTTTTTGTTGTGGTCAGGCCAGGAAATACTATACTAAAATTGTAATCGTAAGGCGTAGAGACTTTTGCTACGCCGTAGAGCGGCTACGATAAAATAGTTAGTTTACTATAGTGTTTTTTTTTTATTTCAGCGGTTATACTCAAACAGAATAGGTTATCAAATCACAATTTGTAGGTTGTGTGGCGAACCTATATGTTGCAGTTTCAGCTCGCCGAGATTACAACAGGGTCTGCAACATGGCCTAACGACTGCTTCCTATATATGTATCTTATAGGAAACAGGCGGGACCCACAGTTTTACGTGGCTTCCGAAACACGGCCAGGCGAACTTTTTGCCACACACTGAGATTTGAACCCAGGGCCTCCGGATTAAAAGCCGGACGTATGACCACTGGGCCACGGACCCTACACTGTAAAATGTAGCTAGTAACTAGTAACAACACTCAAAAATAATACAACTAGGATATGTAAGCTAACCCGAAACCCGACAAAGTTGTAATAGAAGTCAATAGAAGCCTATCCATTCACCAACATATAGTTACAACCTATAGGTCGTAGGTACGTAGGTCATTCGTCCTTCGTCGGCGGGGCCACAAAGCGGGGCCTTAGTGCGGGGCCTTTCGGAACATAATCGCGTTGTCGGCCCCTTTGTGGGCTTGATATTTTAGATAATACGATTGACGGGGCCCGTTGATCTGTTGACTGGATATCGCATGATGTAATATTGTTAGCTTGCTGTTGAGTGTGTGGGGTTGTTTCATGTTTTATGTAAAAATGGTGGTTGTTTTAAAACAGTGTTTGAAAGGGGGGTAATATGTGGTGCTTATTCTTTGCTTTGAAAAATTTATTTTTGAAATGTAATTATTAAATTATAGTAGGTAAGTAAAAATAGGCAAGAAAAAGAAATCAGTCGCCGTATCGATAACGCCTGGAAGAGCTACTGGTCCATGAAGATGCTAATGAAGGGGGACCTACCGATGAAGCGCAAGCTTATCGACATGTGTATTCTCCCCATCCTAACTTACGGTGCCCAGATCTGGTCATTGACCGAGTTGCAGAAATTCCACCTTGGGGTTTGCCAACGAGCAATGGAGCGCAGCATCCTGGGGATCAAAAGGACAGATAGAGTGCGCAACACCGTCATAAGAGCGAAGACGGGAGTCACAGATGTTGGCTACAAATCAGCAAAGCTAAAATGGGAGGGTCACGTTAGTCGTATGCACCCCGACCGCTGGGCAAAGATCTCTACAGAATGGGTACCCAGAGAAAAGCGACGCCGCCGAGGCCGGCCTAAGAAACGATGGCAATCAAAGATGAAAATCAAAGAATTTAAAGGAAGCGATAGAGTAAAAATATTATTTTACGACATAAATTTGAAACTGCTGCTCCATTAAGCTGAGTTTCAAATCCGACACCTAACTTAAAGTACAACATCCTGTGGAGTACATGTTAAAGCATGAAATGTTATTTAATAGAGGCTCATAATCAGTGAAGGTCTGATATCGGTGTAACATGAGAGTCGCTCCCTTTCGAAGGTAAATTTTACCTTTTACCTTCGACCCTTCCGAACTATCGTTTAATCTCAAATGGTTTAGGGTTATTTCTCATTGTAATAACTATTGCGATTTAGATGAAACTTTGTGACTTTAAATTACGTGTAACTTTAAACATTATGTGTGATTTAGGTGCTAAACTATGAACTAATTTTGTATTCTATGTTATATTTTACAGTGATAGAATCAGTGGTTGATATTTTGTAGGCCTCTATTTAGACTCTATTTTAGAGGTCCCCTGGAGAAGTATTACACCTGCCAGTTTCAGTTGTTTTTTTGTTATCAGGACAAAGTTTGTACAACGGACATACGAAGGTATGGAACTCGCTACCACTCTCAGTGTTTCCCGTATGCTATAACGTGGGTTTGTTCAAATCAAGAGTGAATAGGTTCTTACTAAACAAGCGTGCTACAACTTCGACTGCATCGTCACTTACCAACAGGTGAGATTGCGGTCAAATGCTTGTTTAGTCTGCTATAAAAAAAGTACCTAAAAATATTCAAAAGAAAAAAAAATAGCAACTAGTTTTTTTTTATATAAGGAGCGGCAAACATGCAGTCGGCCCACCTGATGTTCAGTGGTTACCGACGCCTATGGACCCCTTCAACACCAGAGGCGTTAATGGAGCGTTGCCGGTCCTGGTACACTTTGTAAATACCCCTTTTGAATTTAGACAGATCAAATGATTGAGGGAAGACCCAAGAAGGAAGGTCATTACACAACTAAAACAAAGTTAACAACAGTTTAAAAAATCGTATAGGTCATTACACATTTTACAGGTGCGAGGTAAACAAGTGAAATTTTAAAAAAATCTTTTTAAAAACTAGCTTTTATCATCTAGCACCAAAGTACTCGTCAAGACGAATCAAATGAGCCCAAACTCGATGGGGTTGTGTCATTTAATTACAGAGCTCCTGTGGCCACCTTCCAGCTCCACGATGGAGACTGGAGCCTCCATCATTAGATCAGCTCCATGTCATAATAATATTGGATTGTCATCCGATTTATACATGCATGCAAAATTTCAGCTCAATCGGAAACCGGGAAGTGGATCAAATTTAACTAGCAAGATTTGATTACAGACAGACAGATAGATAGACAAGAGACAGGTGAAAGTAAATAAAAGCTGGTGACCAAAAGCTTACAGAATCTCGGCTGCAGAGCCTTGAACATCGTAGAATGGTCGCTTCGCTATCGGTCTTCTACAGGATTCATTTTGGAGAGTGTGTGCAGGAATTACACGAACTAATTCCTCCATGCCCATTCTATCGACGGACGTCACGGCAGACGGCAATGCGGCATCCCTACTTAGTGGCGCTACCAACAGCCCGCACCAAGCGTTTTGCTTCGTCGTTTCTAATGAGAACTGGTCGCATTTGGAACACTTTGCCGTCATCTGTGTTTCCCGAGCGGTACAACTTGGGTATCTGCAAGGCACGAGTGAATAGGTACCTTTCTAGGCATCATACGTGATCCATCGTCGACCGCATTTTCACTTTCCATCAGGTGGGATGTGGTCAAACGTAGGCCTATTTAGTATAAAAAAAAAAAAGCTTGTAAAAAGAGCGGAGAACCGAGATGTGTGGCTCCAGGCCTGAGCCATAGTGGCCTAGTTTATAATATTTGTAGGAATATCTACTTATTAAGTGTATTAAAATAAATCGTTTTGTTTCAGGCGGATGGGCGTCACCAATCTCCCAAAATCCAGTCTCGACCCTCTCCAGAAATCGTCGCAGGTGAGACAAACGATAAAGATATATATTATGCTCACTTCTGTGTTAGTTTAGGGGTCCGTGAGGAATATATAAATATATAAAAGGAAAGAGTGACTGACTGACTGATCTATCAACGCACAACTTAAACTACTGAATGGATTGGGTTCAAATTTGGAATACAGATAGGTTTTATGACGTAAACCTCCGCTAAGAAAAGAGATTGTCAGGCGGGCAAAGCCGCGAGCATAAGCTAGTATATAATATAATATGAGTACTGACAAATCAACTGACGTAGTGCAAGTTACAAGAATTTATCTAAAATAAATAATTATGAACAAAAAAAAATAACACTTGTGGTAGAATAACTCTTGCTTGAAACACATTTCATACCAAAGAACTTAGAATTAAATAGAATTTATATTTAAAAAAAAATAGCGATCTCTCCAGACAACCAAACAAGGAAAGGAAAATAAACTTCAGAATAAATTTTGTCATAGTAAATTATGTGTCTACTTATCCCGAAAGCCCGCAAACAGTGGCAGACAGGTTCAGAATAAAGTCCCGCGGGAAAAACTTGACGCGTCCGCACGCAAATGCAAATAAAAGGTCTGCACTTCCGAAATCAGACGTGCGGACTGAAGGTGTCCGCGGAAACTTTAACGGATTCTTAGGCTGGGTTTCCACCAGAGATGTGCGAGGAATGTGTGTTGATGCGTTGCGAGGTTCGCGTTAGGCTGAGTTTCCACCTGAGATGTGCGAGGATGCGTAGCGAGGAATGTGTTGTGTAAAGAACCAATAGAATCGCTTCATCTATCTCGCCTCGGTCAGCACAGCTCTGGTGGAAACGCAGCCTTACGTGGCTGTTTCCTTGGTCACGCAGATATAAGTTTTCCATTCGTGTGTTGATCTATATCTACGAGTTAACTTCTCTTTGGGGTTAATACTTTAAGAACACGTTACCTTACACAGAGGTTAAATTATAGTTATAGGTTAGTTAAGGAGGTCCTCAATTATGCAAGGTGGCTAGGGCAAACCAGAAGGTTTACCATTTTTTCATAATTGCCCATGTTAGACACAGCCTTTCACCTTGAAATATTAGTTTTAAATCTCGTCATACCTAGTAGTAGTCTTGCTGGTAAAATAATTGCACTTCAGTCTATATTGTAATGCCTGCACATTACATGTTAGACGAATAACTGACAAAGGTGTAGTTTATTTATTTATTCAGTAGGAACATTATTTTCCAGGCGACATCTAAATATATAAAGAGTGACTGATTGACTGATCTATCAACGCACAGCCCAAACCACTGAACAGATTCGGTTGAAATTTGGAATATAGATAGGTTTTAAGTTTTAGGACAGAAGGATTTTACCACGCGGGGAAAGCCGCGAGCATAATCTAGTCTCCAATAATAGAGGCCTGCCATTAAAAACAACTTGTTCCAAGAAAAACCCTACCTTACTCAGTATTTTAATATTATAAAGAGAACAACACACAACACATTTTCACACAACAACACAACACACATTTTCAAAGTGAACAACACACATTTTCTACAAGAGAATAGAGTGATAAAGTTCTACATGCTAACACATCCAACATCGATACCCCTTCATTGTCACGTCAATATAGTCACGCTACGGCTCTGTCCTGACGATGTCAAGTGCATGCCGTGACTGGCTTGTGTAGCTGTGTAGTTTGTGTAGTGAATGTAATGAGACATTAGTGTAGTGGTTATGGTATGTATCAGGGTGCCACCAACATTGCTGTGCTTCTTTAGGAGGGCACTGTAGCTAGTGAAATTACTGGGCTGTCGGTCTTCTCATAGAGGTGCCTTGCGAACGAGCGGTAGAATATTAAAATCTAATATATAAAATTCTCGTGTCACAGTTTTCGTTGCCATACTCCTCCGAAACGGCTTGACCGATTTTGATGAAATTTTTTGTGCTTATCCGGTATGTATGAGAATCGACCAACATCTATTTTTCATCCCCCTAAATGTTAGGGGTAGTCCACCCCTAAATTTTATTTTTTATTTTTTAGACAAAATTTTTAATTTCAATTTTTTTATGATACAACATACAAAAATACATACAATCCTCAATTTTCATCCTTCTACGATCAACCCTTATTTTTTAATAGCCATTTTAGTAATTTAATCATTTTTCCTCTCCGGTCGAAAACTGATTAATCGTCATTAAAATTTAATTAGTTATCCCCGCTAGATGGTGTCACTTCTGACCCAGTAAACAGCACGGAGTAGGGATGAGAACGGCTTGACCGATTTTGATGAAATTTTTTGTGCTTATCCGGTATCTATGAGAATCGGCCAACATCTATTTTTCATCCCCCTAAATGCTAACATTTAGGGGTAGTCCACCCCTAATTTTTTATTTATTTTTTAGACAAAATTTTTAATTTCTATTTTTTTATGATACAAAAATACATACAATCCTCAATTTTCACCCTTCTACGATCAACCCTTATTTTTTAATAGCCATTTTAGTAATTTAATCATTTTTCCTCTCCGGTTGAAAACTGATCAATCGTCATTTAATTAGTTATCCCCGCCAGATGTCTACAGGTGTTACTTCTGACTTCTGACCCAGTAAACAGCACGGAGTAGGGATGAGAACGAAGCCGGTCTCCTTTCTTTCTCACTCCCTACACAGTTGTCGGCCATCATTATTGTTTATGCATCAAGTGTAGTAGTAACGTTGACAATTATTATCTTGCTATCTCAGTGTAACTCTCATATTAACTTTTAATCATTCCTATTTTATCAATAATAATTAAATTATCAATTTTGAGTGTAATTTGCACGATTAGTTAATCAAGTGATTTTATAACCTTAAAAGTACTCAACACGTGACACGAGCTTCCAATAACAACGGATTTTGTGTTGTATACTTTTTTTTATTTATATCGAAAATGTTGTTGATCTTATAAAAATGTAATTTTAATTTAATTCTATTAAAAAAATGTAATTGAACAATTAAGATTTTCATAGTTTCCAAAAAATCAATCATTATGAATCTTTATTTTGAAATGTCAATGGAAATATTGGTTGTATGAAAAAATTATAAGAGACAATGTTTTCATAAAATTTAATTTTTTACTTTTGTTTGAAAAATTTTTCAATAAAATAATGCTTATTTCACGCATATACCACATTCTTACATACATACAATATACACATTCTAACATACATACTTACTTTCAATAAGTAAGCTATTTTTTGTCTACACTAGAAATTACTAGGAAATTATTTATATGGCAAAACAACGTTTGCCGGGTAAAGCTAGTAAAATGTAAAATTGACTTGCAAAAGTGCTCCATTGTAGCCTATTTGAATAAATGAATTTTGAGTTTGAGTTTGAAGATTCTTGACATTTTATGACTCTTGAGTAAGAACATTGGTACAGTGCACATTATGAAATCCTGGGTGATATTGTGCTGATTATATAATTATGGGAAGCATTATCTCTTACCATCAGAAGAGCATCTTGCTAGTCTTCTTACTTTTGCATAAAAAAGACAAGCAAAATAGGTAAACTCGTGCCATCTATCCAGCTACACATCTGTAGATATCGACGCGATCGTTTGACAAGTGTGTTCCGCCCCTGAGTGGTGTTTAGCATGAACAGTTGACAGTCTCATCAATAAGTTTGGCTTGTGACATCTATCGGAAATTTTACGCCTAATTTGCTAAAATGGATTTCGATTTTAAGGTTCGGTTTTGCGGACAAATTAGTCATTTTCTAATTAGTGTTACAAATCATTTTGATTTTGACGTTAATGGAGGTAATAAAATAGATTGTAAACCTTGAAAGTAGAAGTTTTTATTAGATTTTGAAGAGAGGAAATAGCCAAAAGTAATCAATTGGCGAGAGGTACCTTATATTGGATTTATGTTTGAGTTTACTAAACACAAAATTCATTTATTCAATTAGGCCACAATGGAGCACTTTTGCAAGTCCAGTACATTTTTCTATTTTAACACTGTACCGCTCGTTCGCAAAGCACCTCTATGAGAGGAACGAGCAAGTAACTCATAAGGATTGCTATCACTAAGTTGAGTTCGCTCAAGAATCTCTCGTGTGCATCATTTGCTGTGCATGGCGGATTGTCATCTCAACTTATATTTTCAAAACTTTTGAGCTTGATGGGTACAATGCGAAACTTTGCAACTAAGATTTTCGCAGGAATTTAGCGCGGTGGTTTCTAAATATGAACTGGAAAAGTCAGGTGGAGAGGTCGAAATTTTGTGATGCTTCTCATTTGGTGTTAATAGGTTAAAATCTTATTGTGTTGGAGTATAAACCTCAATTATTTTTGTATGTGGTAGGTGCCTCAAGCAGCATGACGGTGGCGCGAGGCGAGGGCTCCCCTGAGAGGCTCGGCGGCGCGCTCCGCCGGTTGCACTACAAAGCGACCCGACGCGCGCACTGCCGCCACCACGCGCCCGCCGCGCCCGCGCAGACTGTTCCTGCCAAGGTACGTAGACTGTGTATCTAGAAAGGAAATCGTTTGCACATATGAGTAAAATAGCAGAAAATCTTGCCAAATAGGTACAAGGTCAGCAAGTGTAGGTCTGTAACTACGCTGGTATCTTATTGTGGTGACTTCATGGTTGAATCTTATATCTGGTGCAAGTACCTGGAAGAGTAACTCGAGTTAAGATAATTATGAACTAGTTCGATAACAGCCATGACATGGCTACCACATTGTTGTAAGCTCAGCCTAGACATTTATATTTGTACACGAGTGCACAATAGATACCTCGGGTGGATACTCACAGGTTATTGCTAGGTGATGGATGAGATCCCCTACCATTAGATTTTTACGCGGTTATATATTTCATACTTTAAAACTCTCACAAACATGGTTTTTGCTGTACAGATCAACCACATAGCCATGAATAAAAGAGTGAAGTATATGTGTACAATATACGTATACACTGACTTTTCCAAGGCGTTCGACGTAGTAAACAACATCATTCTAATTCAGAAGCTGGGTCTCGTTAGTATCTGCCTTTCTTTACTTAGATGGTGTAAACCGTACCTCTGTTATCGTTCACAGCTGATTAAGATCAGAAGTTACTTGTCCGGACCTAAAAACGTCACGTCAGGGGTGCTTCAGGGCTCAAATTTCGGCCCGCTTTTTTTCTTATCTCTATTAACTTAATTATTCGAAGATTAAAACTCTTCAAAGTCATCAAAGGAATATCAAGACAAAATAATTTAGTTTGTGAATAAAAATCGAGTTCTCACAGTAGAGACGTTTTATTAGTCACGCGCCAGATGAGCGATCATGATGGATGCTCAATGCTCACCTGCAGTCGATACTCGTATCGGTTGTATTCGAATCATTCGATTGATCATTCAAATGCATCTGTTTATTGATTAGATCTCTCGAAACATGCCATTTGATTAAATGAAAGCTGATTATAATTTAATACAAAAGTACGTTTTAAGTATCTACCTAATATGGATGAAGAATGTATGTTTAGTCACATTATATCAAGTCTAAAAACTACTAAATACTTTTAATTAAAATAATTTTA
Organism: Hemithea aestivaria; assembly: GCA_947507615.1. Classification (NCBI taxonomy): domain Eukaryota; kingdom Metazoa; phylum Arthropoda; class Insecta; order Lepidoptera; family Geometridae; genus Hemithea; species Hemithea aestivaria. The sequence continues at coordinate 353,911 of OX382347.1, forward strand.
ATTATTGTTAGATTAATCTGAATAAATAATTCATTCAAAAACCTGACAAAGGCTAAGGCTTTATTGTTAAACTGAGCATAATTAATTCGTAAGACCTAGGTAAAGGCAAACAACGTCTCACATAAATATATAGGACCTGTACCTATAGGATACCTAAAAACCTGCAAATGTGTGTGGTGTTTATTATAGCTGTATCTTTTCTTATTTCGTTACCTTTTCCCGAGAGAATTCCCGGCATTTCCGAGATTTCGCCACCAAATTGACTTTTTGCAACAATATTCGGCAAGTCGACTACATACAAAACACCTCATCTACGAAATAGGATTTATTTATTTATTGCAGTAAATAACTTATTGGCTGAACTACAGAGATAAATAAGACAAGGATAGATATGTTACCGGCCAAACCCGATTTCCGGACAAACTAGTTTAGCCTAGGCTAAACTAGTTCGTCCTATACGCGATAGGATAAACTAGTTTAGCCTAGGCTAAACTAGTTCGTCCTAAGGCCGATAGGATAAACCAGTTTAGGCTAGGCCAAATTAGTTGATCCTGATATAAAGAGAAGAACCAGTTTAGGCTAGGCCAAATTAGTTGATCCTGATATAAGAAGGGAAAGTTGTGGTTTTTGTTTTGATAGTGAAAATAATATTAATTAATTACTAAAAATGACTAATATCACAGTAAACGACGTGGAAAAGCTCCTAGCAAAGTATTTGACACCGCTCCACTCAAGGATAACCGTGATGGAGCAAGTTTTGAAGCGTTTAGTGGCAAAAATGGACCCGCCTAACGGTCACAGTGTTGGCAATCTGGATAATAGCGCTGTTACCATGGATACACCTTCGGAACAGACAGGTACGATGTCTCCAGCTACCAAATGTACAACATCAATTAATGCTGCGTCTGCTAAAGGTACGAGTGCACCTGTTTCTAAGCCCGCTGTATCATACGCATCATCAGCGCGTACTCAACGCGCTAATGCTCGACAACATCGCGAAACGACCACACAGATTTCACCTTCACTTATAAATCAGAAGGACTCACCTGTCTCAGCCACATCACAGACTCAGTTGACAAGATCGTCAACGAAGCAACCCAAGGTCAACTTAACTAATAACAAGATTCACAACACAACTAACACGGACGAAGTTTTGAATGTAACTTCAACTGACGTCAATAAAATCACAGAATCGACATGGCAAACGGTGCAAAAACGAAAGGCCCGACGCACTGATAGTCGCAAGGTAATCCGTGGTAACGGGTCCAGTGACAATAACTTGGAAACCGTGGAACGCGTGAAGCGAATTCACGTATGTTTTTTAAAACACGACACTACAGTAGATACCCTTAAAAATTACATGATAAAGAAACACGCTTCAACGGAATATCATGTAGAAAAGCTCACACTAAAACACCAACATTATGCATCGTTCGTAATCACAGTCCCGGGTAGTTTATTCGAGCTGTTCATGAGTGCCGACAACTGGCCACAAAGGGTCGAGATCAGTCCATGGTTTCGAAGGAGCGCCGGACGGGCGGCGCGCTCGTCTCCACATCCAGGCACCCGAGCCTCAACTGCAGGACCGAGCGCCAGGCAACCCGCACGACACCCCGAGCCCCGCGCTCTTGTCACCTCTCCGGTCGCCGCCCGCGCATAATATAATAAAGTCTACGGAAGTCTGTACTAATGTAAACAATAACAATGCAAAACCGCCTTTAATTGTTTGTTCACAAAATATACAATCATTAAATTCGAAAACGAGAAAATTAGAAGTATTGTTAAAACAAGAATTATCATGTGACGTCCTAGCACTCACAGAACATTGGTTAAATGCAAATGCATTGCAATGTATAAACTTAGAAGGTTACGTGTTAGCATCACATTTTAGCCGATCTACCGCGTTACATGGTGGTAGTTGTATTTATATAAAATCTGACTTGAAGGCCTTGCAAGTAGACGAATTGTGTACAATAAGCTGTGAAAAATGCTGTGAAATCTCTGCAATACAACTTATTGAATACAAAATAATTATTATTTGTATATATAGGAGTAATTTGACAAAAGTTAATGATTTCTTGCCTATATTTGATCTACTACTTACTAAAGTAAATTTGCTTAAGTTGGACTGCATTATAGTCGGTGACATAAATGTAAACAGTCTGGTCCCTAGCCTAGAGCTCAAAAATCTATCTGATATACTTATATCACACGGTTTCACCAACGAAGTAGATTTTGTAACTCGCAGAACGGATTCGTCAAGTACTTCTATTGATCACTTATACACAAATATTGAGACTGGTAGGATAGCGACTTCCGCAGTACATACAAACGTGAGTGATCATTATGGAGTGCGTGGTGAAATAAATTGCGCTGTGAACGGTCCGCATGATCAGGTTTGGATCGGGCGTAGGTACACAACCGCTGCAAAAGCTGCATTTAATAATGCGCTGGACAGTATTGACTGGCTCGAGTTGTACTCCCGCCACTATACAGCGGAAGAACTTTCAGCCTCTATCATTAATATTATTATAAATAAATTGGACATTTGTTTTCCCGTGAAAAAGTATATTGACGTACCTAAGAAAAACTCTTGGGTTACCAATGACATAATAAATTGTAAATCTTTAATATTTGACATGATTAATTTAAATTTTAATATTAATGACATTTTTATACAAAATAAAATTGATGAATCAATTAAATACTATAATAAATTATTACAGACAAGACGGACAGAGTATTATACTGACATGATTTTGCATAGTAATACCACTATTAAGACTATGTGGAAAATTGTAAATATTGAAACTGGCAAGAAAAATTGCCCTAGATTAGACTTTACTGACACAATTGGTAAATCACAACAATTTAACAAAGCATCCAAAACTGAAATTGCGAATCATTTAAACATGCAATTTATATCAGCAGCACAACAATGTGCTGCACCAAAACCTAACCTTAATATGATTACCCCCAACTTAAATAGAACTTACCCTTCTAACGACCGTTCAATGCGAATAGGCCTGTTCACAGCAGAGGAAGTCTATAAAATAATTAATTGCAAGGTAGCCAATAAACCGACTAAAGATATTTATGACATTTCTATAGCATTGCTTAAATTTGTATCTGGGTCTATTGCTGAACCCCTCGCTACGCTGTTCAACTGCTGCATAAGGGAAGGCAATTATCCGAAACCTCTTAAGGAAGTCAGAATCTGTCCATTATATAAAGGAAAAGGCAAAAAGGATGATCCTAACTCTTATCGCCCCATCGCTATAATTCCAGCAGTTGCGAAGGTATTTGAGAATGGATTGACTACTCGCATATCTAAATTTCTCGCTGGAACTCAAACCCTCTCCGACCGTCAATATGCCTACCGCGAGGGACGCTCGACTACTATGCTCGCGAGGGAGGTCATACGCAGGGTCTTCAAAGCTAAAGAGCAGAAAAAAGAAGTTGCAGTACTGCTGTGCGACTTATCCAAAGCATTCGATGTAGCGGATCATGATGCCTTAGCTTTGAAACTCAACCACTATGGCATAACTGGCCCCGCACTTCGCCTAGTCGTTAGTTTTATGCGCGAACGGAAACAATATGTCTGTGGAGACCAGGGAAAAGTAAAATCTGCAGGACTGTCAAGTACAGTAGGAGTTCCGCAAGGTTCTTCTCTGTCTAACCTGGCCTTCTCCCTCTTACTAAACGACTTACCTGGCGTCATCTCAGAAGGTGAGGTATTCATGTACGCCGATGACGTAGCAGCTGTCGTGTATGCTTCGGATCTGGATACGCTGGAGAGGCGACTCAACAGCACCGCTGCAGAACTCCTCACATGGTTTAACAATAACGGACTGAAACTGAACCTCGCGAAAACACAATGCATGGTATTCAACCTATCGGGCCGCGCACGACGACAACTAGTGGTGAACATCGAGGGAGCATCAGTAGAACAGGTACACTGGGCTTCCTTCTTGGGTTTTCGCGTCGACTCCACCTTAACATGGCAGTCACATATAGACAATCTGTGTAGCAAACTCGGAAGTGCCTGTTTCGCACTGAGCAGAGTGGCGTCAACACTACCGAGGCGTGAGGTTATCGCGTGCTACTTCGCGAGCGTGCAGTCACTCCTTCAGTACGGGCTGGAGCTGTGGGGGCGCGCCGCCGACTGGCAGCGCGTGTTCCGCATGCAGAAGCGCGCCGTGCGAGTGATTGCACGAATCGAGCCAACTGACTCCGCGAGGCCTCACTTCTCGGAATTTGGCATTCTGACCCTGCCGTGCCTCCTCATCCTCCAGGTAGCTATGTATACTCGGGAAAACTTGGAGTTGTATAAACGCCGAGGAAACAGTGGACATATGCTTACGAGGTACGCACATAAATTATCGTCCGTACCTCGCAAACTGGCCAAAACAGCTAACACAATACATGTGATGGGGCCAGACGTTTACAATAGGCTTCCAGATGATGTCACAAATGCACCAAATACAAATATTTTTAAGAACAAAACTAAAAAATGGCTACTTGCGAGGTCTTTCTATTCCTATAAGGAATTCATAGATTATAAGCAGAATAGCTGACATGTTTTATAATGTATATTATAATTATTGATTTATTAATGTATCTATGACCTGTAATGAATATTATCAATAAATTTATGTCTATGTCTATGTCTATGTCTAAATAAGCACACTTTAGGATTAACTGGTATGGCCTAGTCTAAACAATATACATAGTATTATATCTAGAAAGTCAAAATAGATAGATAAACTGACTGAAATACCTAGTCATTGCACATTCGAATATTGTCGTAGACTGATCATTTTTGATGATAAATGAAATACTCTGACACTCTTCTCCTGGCATCGGACTATACCTAGAAGGCGTGATAAATCCCTCCCTGGTTTCACTGAACATCATGCCGGAACGTGGCCACAATTGACCGCTTGGCGTGGTCACTAGCCACGGTTGAAGCCAGTATCATCATCATCATCATCATATACGAAAAACCGCATATAACTAGTTAAATTAGGTTGGAGTGCTGGGCCGGGATGCGAACTCGGTGGTCCAGATTTGCACCCCCTTGGCCGCTACCGCTGCGATGTTGTTAAAAAAAACCTAACATTTCTCCTCGCTTTGCTTGTCGTCGTACGTATATGACAATCGTAATAATCAATATTCAGTTTATCTATTTTATTTTGATTTTCTAGATAATAATATTATAATGTTTACTAGGCTATACCAGCGTGCGCGTATTTATATCAGGATCAACTAGTTTAGCCTAGGCTAAACTAGTTCGCCCTGTACGTGATAGGATAAACTAGTTTGGCCTAGGCTAAAGTAGTTTATCCTAAGGCCGATAGGACGAACTAGTTTGGCCTAGGCTAAACTAGTAAGTGTGAAAGGGAGACATGATAGCGTTGTGTAATGTGCTAGCGGATTAATAATTAAATAAATAGGCCAAGCGCGAGTCGGGCCACGCACAATGTAGGGTTCCGTAGTTCTAGTAGATTGAATACACTGCACAACAGCATTTTGGATGATTGGGTTATGATACATGATTAAACCTTTAAATTCTTAATAATGAGACAATAATATTAATTATTATCAATGAAACCTCGGATATTAGACGAATAATTTTTATGAATCCTCTATTATAATCAATATCATATATCTTATACGTATCTAAATCAATTTTTTATATCACAACGAACAAGAACGAAACCTATACAAAGAACCTCAATCGCATACGAATATTCGATAAGCTAATAGGACAGGTTGAAATAGTCCCATACAACTATGAACAATTCGCTTGCGCGATCTAATTTAACTACTAGCGCCATCTAGTTATGCATTAATAAACTATAGGCTAGGTTAGCTTTAGGTATTCTTATTTATTGAGTTGGAACAACAGGGTTGTTGACAAATTGTTTAGTCCATATTGTAGATTATTAAAAATTGTTAGACACGTATTTTTTTTTGGAAATTTGATAAAAAACAATGGCTTAGTCGTGACGTAAATATACCAGATTTTGTGCATTTTGTACCGGATGCGAAAACTTATAATCGTCGTTACTCAGCCACTTTTTATTTTATTCACAAACAAAAAAATACGTGTCTAATATTTTTTTATTATTTAAAACATGGACTAATTATATTTTGAATTTGCTGACCTTGCCAACATCTCTTTTTTTCAGCGCTGATTTTACCGAAACTAATAATTTTATCTTAACCGCTATAGTTTTCCTGGAAAGTTCATGGTTGAAAGCATACCTCTGATTTTTTTCAGAATTTTAAAGCTAGTAGTTCAGATTTTAGAGGGGGGGGGGACGCTCAAATTTTTTTTTAAAACTTGAATATCTTTCAAACAGAACATGAAATCGAAAAAGTTTCTTAGCAAACCGTCCTTCATTTTAAAATACCTATTCAACTATACCCCACACGATGGTATCAGCCAGAAAAAAAAAATCATCCCCATCTTACGTGTACGGGAGGTAGCCTAAATTAATTAATTAAAAATTATTTTTTGTCACCGTTCTCTTACCCTTATTATTACTTACCTGTATACAAAATTACACTTTTCTAGGACTTATAGTTTCTCCGCAATGCCGCGGACAGACAGACGGACGGACGGACGGACAAAGCGAAACTATAAGGGTTCCTTGTTGACTACGGAACCCTAAAAAGTATGTACTTAGTACGTACAAAACATGATAATGTCAGTTTGATCTTTAAAACATAAACGTAACTTTTTATTTAACAGAAGACCAGCACGCTTTATATGTACATAATATTATGTTGATCCAGTGCTTCATGATGAATTACGCGACAAAAATGCCTTTTTAAGTTTACCGCTGAATGTTTGTAAGGAATTTTTATTTTTGTCGGTTAATCCTGAAGAGCAAAACGTACAGTCTGTTGCTTAGTTGTAATATCTTGTAAATGTTGCCTAACTCCGCGGGAGCCTACATCCGGTGACGTCACCTAATGAGCTGTCGTCGTTTCCGCCGGATCCGCCGCTACATCCATTTCCGGTCGGGTAGGCTTCGCTTGTTTTTTCCGATCGAAAATGTTTCCGTAATATTATTTGTTGTGTGAAGGGAAACATTTTTTGATGTTCTCCTTTATTTATTTACCGATATTTAGGTGATAAATTCTGTTATATCTTTTGGTAAAGTTTGTGTGTCTCACTTCGTAAAGAACTATTTTTTCATCTATCAAGTACATAGGTACTAGGTACAAATATTATTATTAATATCTACTATACAAATATAATATAAAAGTAGGTATGGTATTCCCAGTTTGATACTTTGATACAAATGAAATTTAAAAAGAACTTAAAAACAAGCTTTTGTTATTATTTGACCATCTAGCACCAATGTACTCGTCAAGACGACTCAAATGAGCCCAAACTCGATGGGGTTTCTATGGCCACCTTCCAGCTCCATCATCAGATCAGCGCCATGTCATAATAATATTGCACTACCATCCGATTTATACATGCATGCAAAATTTCAGCTCAATCAGAAATCGGGAAGTAGATCAAATTAAACTTACAAGATATGATTATAGACAGACAGACAACAGACAGGTGAAAGTAAATTAAATCTTGTAACATAGGTATTAAATATATCATTAACTTGTCACCTAAGTTCTTCAAGAAGCTCTTTCTAGATGAAAGGGTCAAGTGAGAATTCGTACAAGTGCCGAAGTATATTTTAGGAATCTACTTGGAAAATAAGGTTTTATTAGAATACCGTCCTGTCAGTCTCACTTCACATTATGTAGAAACTGCCACATGTACTCGTAAAGTGTCCAAGTTGGTTTTCTTGTTTAAGTTCGGTACTTATGCGGAACTGTCAACTTTGCTCTAACGATGTGGTGTTGTGATACTGAAAACTTATATTTATTCAGATTTCATAAGTAGGTATCTAATGTTACTAATATTGTAACGTGAAAGTTTGTAAGAATGGATGTCTGGATGTCAGGATGTTGGTTACTCTTTCACGCCTAAACGCAGCCCTGGATTTACACTAGGGGCATTCGGGGCGAGTGCCCAGGGCGGTAAAATTTCAGGCGGGCGGCAAATTTCGAAACAAGTCAATCCATAAACATCCGATGTTGAATTAAAATTTGTTGTCTCGATCACGCAGGTTATTATTATAAAATTTTCTTAGCGCTCATAATAAGCAGCCTTACTGGCTCCACAAACTCAAGATTTTTATTCCAAACGAGCTATAGGTACGTCCACTTTTCGTAGTAAGAAAAATACAATTTTCTTTTCGCTCTTTTTATTTTATTTTTGGCACTCAAAACGAACTACGCTCCCACTTTTTTCAGTCAGATATACAATATTTTCTTGGCGCTCGTAGCCAGCTGCTCGCGCTCTTAATATTTTTTTTATTGTGGAACTCAGACGAACTATGCACCCACTTTTTTCAGTCACATAAACAAATTTTTTTCGGCGCTCGCAGCGAGCTTCTCGCGCTCTGAATAATATTTTTAGGGTTCCGTACCTTAAAAGGAAAAAACGGAACCCTTATAGGATCACTTTGTTGTCCGTCCGTCCGTCTGTCTGTCTGTCTGTCAAGACCCTTTTTCTCAGGAACGCGTGGAGATAACAAGCTGAAAATAGAAAATACTAAGGTTTATTGCCTCTTGGAGCTGTGAAAAACTCAAACTTCTAGGCCAACGCAATCAAAAGATATAGTCGAATATGTCGCAAATTTCAGCAAATTTTCGACATTCCCTAAGTAATCAAAACCTACGGTACTTCCCGTGAACTCAGAATCTTGAAATTTGGAAAAAAGCAACTCCTTAGAGCACAGATAAAAGAAAAATTTCGAAAACCATACATTTTTATTTGCATTATATAAAAAAAAAATTATACCTTAAATACCTAGACTTCAGTATTTAATATGAATTTCAATTTAATACGTCTACGCGTTTATGAGAAAAAGGTATAAAATTATTTAAAAAAAAAATGTCATATGATGCAAATAAAAATTTATGGTTTTCGCAATTTTTCCTTTATCTGTACTCTAAGAAATTACTTCGTGCCAAACTTCAAGATTCTGAGTTCACGGGAAGTACCCCCCAGGTTTTGGTTCCTTTGGGAATTTCGAAAATTTTCTCAAATTTGCGACATATTCGACTATATCTTTTGATAGCGTTGGCCTAGAAGTTTGAATTTTTCACAGCTTGAAGAGGCAATGGACTTTAGTATATTCTATAAATTTCAGCTTGTTACCTCCACGTGTTCCTGAGAAAAAGGGTCTTGACAGACAGACAGACGGACGGACGGACGGACAACAAAGTGATCCTATAAGGGTTCCGTTTTTTCCTTTTGAGGTACGGAACCCTAAAAATGACTTAGGTATACTAACATTATATTATTATTTAATACTTTCCACTTTTCAGTGTTTTCGTCGGTTAAATTGTTTGCTAAAAAGCTCTATTTTACATTTTTTAGTACGTATTAGTAGTTCTTACAATCAGCGCCTGATAAAAAATCATCCTCTGTTTTTCTGCCCTTAGAGTTGGAATTTTTTGTTAAAATTTATATGGGACAACCCTTTAAGTATACCCTTTCCAATAAAAAAAGAATTATTAAAATCGGACTAATCTTTAAAAAGTTATGCGTGGTCATACATAAATAAATATATACGTCGACTTGTAAATTGTAAACCTCATTGAAAAAGAAAAAAAAACACATAATCTTGTAGGCAAGGCAAGAGTCGTAAGCCCCATAATATATTGAAATCCATCGAGTAAAGATCTTAAAAGGTAAAAAACTTAAAAACTAAACACTTAAAAACTAATACTTAACTACAAAACTTAATCTAATAAACAGGTGGAGGAGGGAAAGGTGGCAAGAATGCTGGCGGCATTGCCCCGCTGAATACATAAACTTATTTTTTGAGCAAAATATAAGCCAGCATTCTTGTCACCTGAAGCCTCCACCAAACGTTTAGCGAGGTCTTTGTACAGTTCCCAAGCAGCCGGCCCCCATGGACCCAAGGTTTCAACCCCAAACGGCAAAAATATGTAAGCCCTATCTAGGTTCACATACTTACGCCGTTTGAGGTTTCAGCCTTGTCGGCTGCAGCACCGGCCTGTGACATTGTCCCTGGAAGATGGGAAGGGGCCAAAGTATCGACACACGTAGCGTCCGAGTAAAGGCTGGCGAGCCGCCGCGTGAGCCGCAGTTTCTGTGAGTAGTCAATACCTTACCCGGATCATCCGGGATCCCACGATCAACCCGCTAGACCATGCTGGTTGTACCTTGAGGTTTTACTATGGTTCACAATACCTTACAATTCAAAAGTCTTTCTATTTATATGTAGGTATGTATAAGTAATCCTACGTAGAAGGAAATGAGACTGACTGATTTGCTGACTACATCTATCGACGTATAGCTCAAATTGTTGTACGGATTGAGTTGAAATTCGGCACATCTATTGAGTTTTGGTGATGTCTTTTGTGACGTAGGCATCCTTTATGAAAGTTTTTTTCATTGCGAGCTAACCGCGCAATCCAGTTAAGGTCTTAATATAGTTAAGAAAATATATTTGTAAGTATCCAATAACATAACTAAGAAACTTACGGCTCACCCTCATACTAGCTACCCTAATACTAGCTTATGCTCGCGGCTTTGCCCGCATGGCGGAATCCTGTCTTAGCGGAGGTTAACCTATCTGTGTTCAAAATTTCAACCCAATCCGTCCAGCGGTTTAGGCTGTGCGTTGATAGATCAGTCAGTATATTCAGATAAAAGATTGAAAACTAAACGATTTTTTTTAAATCACATGCGATGCACATACAGCTCGGTATATGTACCGTTAAACGCGTGGTTCTAATCGAAAGCGTGCCAGTCGTGCGCCCATCTCAATTACACGTTAATGAAAAGGTGCGCCAACCCTGCATTAAGGAGGGAACCGAACATTATAGGGGCAACGTTACAACCCTAGCCAGTAGGGTTACCACGCTGGAGATTATTATAAAAGGATCCTTGTTAAAGAAGTTCTCTACGAAGACAACGCGAAAGAGTAGCAATAAAACGACAGCGATTTGTAGCTCTATATGAAACCCATCTAGGGAGATAATATCTATCGTCGCTCTATTTTATATATTTCCTTTCCCTGCTCGGTTGTCTGGAAAAGATCGCTAATAGCGATAAGACCGCCAATAGTAACACTTCTTTCTGTGTAATCTTAGTTCTAAGCTTATATTATTGTATTTGTGTGTGCAATAAAGCGTTTACTATTCTATTGTAATAAAAGATGCGAAATATCAAAAGAAATTGCATTTGATTTCGAAATAGAATGGCATGGTTATTGCTTTATTTTTTCTTTCAAATAACTAGTAGTTCGCCGCGAACTGGGACCTCGCAGACCCAATTTCCCTCAAAATAGACTCATAGGTAATTAGTGGGTAGTATATATATACATGGGTAAAAGTTATAAGTATCGACGAAATATAAATGTATGGAAACTTTAACCTATAATAACTAACTTTAACTTATATTATAAGTTAAAGTAGTAGTTCGTAAAAGGAAAGGAAAATGCCAAAATTGAAAGTAATGTTAAAACTCAAAATACGTAACGGATATACAAAAAAAAACTTTATCTCTGTGACTATTTTATTGTTGTGATCAAAATTTCAATAATAATAAAATATGAAAGGAAAATAATAGAATAAAATAATAAATATTACCTACCTACTATAGTTTTTTAAAAAAATCTCACAAAATCTTCATAGTTTGTAGCACTTGTTTACGAAGAAGTTGCCGATGCAGTGGACATTAGAAGAATTGAAATTGGAAAAAAATATCCAGCTTTACTTGTGTTATACAGCAAATTTTCAACAGTTATTATATTGATATTGTAGCTTATTCTATAACATATTTGTCGTAGCAGCCGATGATGACTTAGACTTGGAGCGAGAACGCAGAGCTATCCCAATAAGTTTCTTGCTCGTTCTTCTCATAGATATGCTTTTCGAACGAGCAGTAGAGTCTTAAAATACTTAGATCTAAATAATTGTAAAATTTACTTTCAAAAGTGAAGCACTGTAGCCTATAGTCCAGTAAAAGAAGAAATGTGGATCGAAAAGTCGAAAGCAGAAAAACTAACTTAGGAACTTTGTTTGGACTATTCAGAACATAAACATACTAAAAGTCCCCACCCTTCCGAGATGAGCCCGAGGGGGGGGGGGGGGGGGGGAGGCCGAAGAAGGTACCATTTTTAGGTTTTTTGCTTATGACAATTCGAGTGTAATGTGCCCAAACTCGACGGGTTTACTAATAGCCATTAAAGAGGTTCAGTAAACTCCTCCTGGCTCCATCATCAGATCAACTCAGTGGTACTAAATTATTAAACTGTCATCATATTTCTAGACATTTGCAAAGTTTCATTATGGTACGACAACCAGAAGTTGGTCAAATATTAGATTTTTTTACCGACTTTGTATGGAAAACTAATTTCAGCATCTTAAAAATAGACCATGTTTGGAAGCTCATAGCTGGACAACGATTGGATATAGATAAAAAGTGTTAAAGCCAAAGTTGTAGGAAATTTTAAAGCTTTTATAATGTAGTACAACAAAATATCGTACAACGCCCAGTTTTTGACATTTAGGCAAAAAACCTAAAATGGGACCTTCTTCGGCCCCTCCACCCCTCGGGCTCACCTCGGAGGGGTGGGGACTTTTAGTGTTTATCTCCTGAATAATCCAAACAAAGTTCCTAAGTTAGTTTTTCTGCTTTCGACTTTTCGATCCACATGCCTCTTTTGGGCACTCATTGACTGGACTACTATTTGAATAAAAAAATGGGTTTAAGTTTGATTAATAAATTTGAACATAATACATATTAATTATATAACTCGAGACTTATCGCGTTGGTATTAAATGCTAGTTTTACAACAGTTTGAACATTATATCCTGCACCACCCGTACGATCATTTAAATTCATAATATTTTGAGTAAGTCAACATGGCTATTCACTTATCCGTTAGGGAACCGAACCTAGGACCGAATTATCAAAAATGTATGAAATGACGTATTACGTCGTATCGATTTTTGACAATTCGGTCTTTGGTTCGGTTCCCTGACGGATAACTGAATATCCCTGCAGTTCTCATAATATTATAATATCGATAAACATTGTAATGTTGTATTCTCTATAACTCTACAACCCTTGCACCGATTTGGCTCATTTTTTGACGTGAGAATTCTATTAGTTTGTAATACCTGTTTAAAAAGTTTTATCAAGACTGGATCATCGGTTTCATTGTAATAAAGCAATCTCTTTAACTCTTAAACCCTTCGACCGATTTGGCTCATGTTCGAACTTAAAAATTCTATGGATTTATATTACGCGTTTGCAAAGTTTCATGCAGATTGGACCATTGGTTTTCCAGTTATCGCGTAACAAACATACATACAAACATACACTTTGGCTAATATATTTGTGTCGCTTATAAAAAATGTGTATATGTTAGAAAAAAAATTATCAGCGCTCCAGTTTTGAAATAATCGTCAGACCTATTGTAAAGACTTTAACTCACCTATATCTCTGCAACCCTGGAATCTATTTAGCTAATTTTTTTACTTAAATTATTCAATTAACCTTCTTAACTTGTGTGCAAAATTTCATTTAATTTGGATCAACCGTTTTCAAGTAAACGACGACCAAACTTAAGCACCAGAGGTCAAGCGTTAAACTGGTCCAAACGCAGGCATTTCGCGGCTTTCGACTCTAAGACCTCGCTTCGCTCGGTCGATTAAATCTTAGTTAAAACTACTCAAGTTTTTTTTATATATTCATAGTTTAAAAGTAAACTGGTAGCCACATAGTCCTGGACCTATTTACAAGTTTAGATAGAATGTAAATATGTTCATCAGGCTCTAAAGTTATTAACTTTAAAATAACAACTAGGTAAGATAGAAAAAGTTGTCTGTTTATTAAAAACTAGCTGCGCCCAGCGGTTTTACCCGCAGTACTTATGTGTTATTCCAGGGTCTAAGCTATCTCTATACACAATTTCAGCTCAATCAGTCTATCCGTTTAGGCATGAAAGAGTAACAAACATTCTGACATCCAGACATCCATTCTTACAAACTTTTACGTTTATAATATTAGTAAGACTAGTAAGATTTCTATAGATTTACAGTAAACTGGTAACCCCATAGCCCTGTAGTTATCACAGGCTATCATTACGACGGGTTCGAATCCGACGCGGGCGGATAAACGCCGCGACCTCAATATTTTTATATTTTACCGATAAACTGTCACGGACTAACTCGAAATGGTACACGGCTCTATAAACATGGTTTTATTTGTTTATTACAAGCTTTATATTACTTTCACCTGTCTGTTGTCTGTCTGTCTGTCTGTCTGTCTGTCTGTCTGTCTGTCTGTCTGTCTGTAATCAAATCTTGCAAGTTTGATTTGACCCACTTCCCGGTTTCCAATTGAGCTGAAAATTTGCATGCATGTGTAAATCGGATGACAATGCAATATTATTATGACATGGAGCTGATCTGATGATGGAGCTGGAAGGTGGTCATAGGAACTCTGTCATTAAACAACGCAACCCCATTGAGTTTGGGCTCATTTGATTCGTCTTGACGAGTACTATATGATGCAAGATGGTAATGATAATTAAAGCTTGTTTTTAAAAAGTATTTTTAAAATTTCACTTGTGTTACGACTTAACCTTACTAACTTATGAACTTTTTGGTGAAATCGCTTTTTTAGGATATCTTATGTATTACAAAATACTAGTGCACCCGCGCGCACTTAGTAGGAAATAATTATGCATTTTTTTTTATGTGATGAAGTAGAAGACGAGCAAGACGCTCTCCTGATGTTAAGAGATAACGGCTGCCCATAATCAGTACAGTGTTACCTAGGATTTCACAATTATGTGAAATTCTAGGAGCACTGCACCAACGCTTCTTACTCAAGAGTCATGAGATGTTAAGACTCTTTAGCCCAGTAATTTCACAGGCTACAGTGCCCTCCTACCGGAGCACAGTGATGTTTGCACATCACTGCTCAGGTGTAAGTAAACTTTTCTCTTGAGCCCATCATCATCATCATCTCAGCCGTAGGACGTCCACTGCTAAACATAGGCTTCCCCTTTGGACTTCCATATGTACCGGTTGGAAGCGACCTGCATCCAGCATCTTCCGGCGACCTTTTATAAGGTCGTCTGTCCACCTTGTGGGTGGACGTCCTACGCTTCGTTTGCCCACTTAATATATATTGCTCTTGAGTCCAATCTATTAAAATTGCATCAAAATGAGTTGCGTAGTTTAAAGATCTACAGACAGACAGAGGTAACGACTTTGTTTTATACTATGCAGTGACTAGTGTACCCGCGCGCACTTTGTTGCGCCTACCAAAAAAATAACAGTTTTTGTCCAGTACCATATCTTAATTGCCTCCCGCAGTCTGTCTGTCTCAATGTATACTTTGATCTTTTTAAGAACGTTTTTTTTGTGTAGCGTTTTTTTTGTGTTGATAGAAAGAGTGATTAAAGAGGAAGGTTTAATACATATAATTACATGCTTAATTTAGTAGAAAAAACACTCATCATTTTATGTTAGGCATTACGAAAAGCGCGCGGGTCCATTAGTAATAAATAAAAAAAAACATGAAATATTACATTGAATCGATAACCTCTTTTTTAGTCCTTAATAACTTAAAATGACTTAGAAAAGAATAGAAAATACATTATTGTGACACCACAGTTATATACAAAAACTTAGAACTAAAGCAATTTAGGTATACTTACATTATGTTATTATTTTCTTACTTTTAGGGTTCCGTACCTCAAAAGGAAAAAACGGAACCCTTATAGGATCACTTTGTTGTCCGTCCGTCTGTCTGTCTGTCTGTCTGTCTGTCAAGACCCTTTTTCTCAGGAACGCGTGGAGGTAACAAGCTGAAATTTATAGGAAATACTAAGGTCTATTGCCTCTTAGAGCTGTGAAAATTTCAAACTTCTAGGCCAACGCAATCAAAAGATATAGTCGAATATGTCGTAAATTTCAGCAAATTTTCAACATTACTAAATAAATCAAAACCTACGGGGCACTTCCCGTGAACTCAGAATCTTGAAATTTGGCACGAAGTAACTCCTTAGAGCACAGATAAAGTAAAAATTGAGAACACCATAACTTTTTATTTGCATCATATGAAAAAAATATTTTGAATAATTTTATACCTACTACCTCTTTTCTCATGAACGCGTAGACGTATTAAATTGAAATTCATATCAAATACTCAAGTCTATAATACCTTTAAACTGTAAAAAAATCAAACCTCTATGTCAACGCATTCAAAAGAAACAGCAATTTTAGTCGCAATTTTAAACTCGCAAATGCTCTCAAAAAATCAAAACCTACAGGGTACTTCCCGTGATCTTAGAATCTTGAAATTTGGCACGAAGCAACTCCTTAGAGCACAGATAAAGGAAAAATTGCGAAAATTGTACATTTTTCGTTACATCATATAAAAAATATTTTTAAAAATTTCACATACTTACTACCTTATTTCTCATGAACGCGTGCAGGTATTAAACTGAAATTCATATCAAATACTAAGGTCTATTATACCCTTAAACTGTAATAAAATCAAACCTCTATCTCAACGCATTCAAAAGAAACAGCAATTTTAGCCGTATTTTTTTAACTCGCGACTACTCTCAAGGGAATCAAAACCTACAGGGTACTTGCCGTTAACTCAGAATCTTGAAATTTGGTACGCAGCAACGTCTTAAATCACAGGCACAAGAAAAATTGCGAAAACTGTAAATTTTTAGTTACATCATATAAAAAAATATTTTTAATAATTTTGAATTTACTATCCCTTTCCTCAAGAACGCGTACAGGTATTAAATACTCAGCTTTATAATAACTTTAAGCTGTAAAAAAATCAAACATCTATGTCAACCGCATTCAAAAGAAACAGCAATTTTAGCCGTATTTTTTTAACTCGCGACTACTCTCAAGGGAATCAAAACCTACAGGGTACTTGCCGTTAACTCAGAATCTTGAAATTTGGTACGCAGCAACGTCTTAAATCACAGGCACAGGAAAAATTGCGAAAACTGTAAATTTTTAGTTACATCATATAAAAAAATATTTTTAATAATTTTGTATTTACTATCCCTTTCCTCAAGAACGCGTACAGCTATTAAATTGAAATTCATACCAAATACTCAACTTTATAATAACTTTAAGCTGGAAAAAATCAAACATCTATGTCAACGCAATCAAAAGAAACAGCAATTTTAGCCGCATACTTTCAACCTGCAAGTACTCGCAAGGGAATCAAAACCTACAGTATATAATATTATACCCACTTTTCCTTAGGGTTCCGTAGAAACCCGTAGGTTTGTACGGAACCCTCGGTGCTCGAGTCCTACTCGTACTTGACCGGTTTTATTTAGTGTTTTCGTCGGTGTAATTTTTTGATAAAAATCTTTATTTTGCAATTTAATCAGTGCGTATATTCTTGCAATCAACACCTGAAAAAAAAATCATCCCGTTTTTCTGCCCTTAAGGTTGGGTTTTTTTTCATATTTATATGAATACCTTTGAAGTACCCTTTCCAATAAAAATGAAATTTTTAAAATCAGACTGCTCTGTAAAAAGTTGCGTGGTCATACATAAAAAAATATATACGCGTGTAAACTTCCTCAGTTTTTTTCGTCGGTTGAAAAAAGGCTATTTTTAGCAATGAAACCCAAAGTCAATACAAGTAGGTATTAGGTATACACTTCTTTAAATCAACCCCACTTGGTGCGTGGTCAAGCGACGGATCCCCTCGACCGTACTCCCACTCCTCAAGCATCAGGAGGGTGCTCGGGGCTGCAATAATTGGGCTTGTGCTTTATCGCGGCGACCTTTAAGGTCCACTCTTAAAGGTCACTTATTATATTTCTTCGAGTTGATCGTTAGTTTGTATGTTTTTTTAATATTTTTGTGTATACTTACTTTAATTTTATTTTTATTTTATTAGGAAAACAAACAGCTTCTTATCTTAGATACAAAATGGGAATACAGTACACATTTAGCCTAAATAGTTTTCACTGATAAAAACAAATAATATTAAATTAATTAACTTTTCAATTAAAAAGAAAAAACTCAAAGCCATGCTATATTATGACATTTTAATTGAGTAGATAAACACAACACAGTGGGTTTGAAGGTGGAAAGCCAATAATGAGGTAATTTGAAATAACTGGAAACTTAGTATTATTTATATATATTATTTTTCATCCTTTGACGGTTTTTTAAAAATGAAATTGTCAATTTAAAACCTGTGTAATGTATGTAATATTATTAGATCTTGAATATTGGATATTTTTTAAAAACATAATGCAATCCTTGTAGGTTTCCATACAAATATATTCAATAGCAAAATGTATGTTTGTCGTTTGTATATTTTAATTTTCGTATAGCATACCGCTGGCACGTTACCTACCTTTCAAGACCTCTTCAAGAATCTTCAAATAATATGTAATTTACACTTACGTATGTATATTGAAGTTATTTCAATTTATTCTCGCCCCAATTTCCTCGTTCTGATTATCTCTAGCGAGTGAATAAAAAGTCAAGTAATGAGTTTCAGTCACAGAACAAATAATCAAGCGGAATTACTGTTATAACGCTCAAAGCACTGAAAAAATTTGTAAAATTTTAGCACTCGCGTATATGTACACATTTCATACGTTCTTTCTGTTCTGGCTTTATTTACAGTCAATTCTCTTCCTGTCTATTCGTAATCTTCCTTAGCCAAGTGCCACGACATGCATTTATTTAAAACTTTAAAAACTAAGTTACAGTTTCTGTGGGTTTGTCCAGCGACATCAATTTTAGCTATCCCGACGATTAAATGTTTTAAAATTATTTTTTTAAATCTGATGCAAGTCAGTAACTATATTTGATTGATCTAAATATTAATGGTGTTTAATAAGTAAGAATTGACATTGGTCAATTCTATTCAGGTCATTGTGATTGCACAATCATTGATTTTTTTAAATCTTCATCCGATGGCTTTGATTGGTCAATCAAAACCTGCTATCCTCTCGTTATCTCTCTATTACGTCTAATACCTGAGATAGCCAATGTAACCTCCTAAGTAATCTGTGGTAACTCGTTTAATTCACTTCCTCGTTTGCTACGCCGTAGCACCTCACCGTAGCGCTCGTAGCACCGTAGCACTCGTAGCGCTCGTAGCTCGCTTTGTGTGGAATTGCTTCCAAATTGTTGAATCAACGCATCGCTGCTACGAGATGGTGTCACCCTGTATACAGGGGTATGTTAGGCATTTTGTGTAGGGTTGACACGTTATATAAATTAGAGAATAATAATAATAATTATATGTCGCTCTTTAACACGGGCTAAGCCCGGGCCTTTTTATAGGCGTACACGGAGACAAGAAGTCCAACGCGCAGAGGCCCTTTTGAGCTTTTAATATAAATGAAATGGGTGACACTTATTGGAGTCTGTCTGTGAGTCCATCCATAGAAAATGGGCTCAAAGACAGTCTCCGCCAAGTGACAGGACTATTGCTAATTAATGGAAACTACTTGAACTAGGTTATGGATGTGCATTCTAAATGGGTGGTTAATGAGGCTATTGCTACGACTACGGCACCTGCCACTTCCGTCCCATTAGGAAATATTTAGGCAGGTGATGACTCGCCACTCACTAAACGGGCCCCCATAAAGGCCGGCATTACATAGCCGACAAGAAGGGCAACGTTGGTGCAAGTGCCTGGAGGGGGAGAGGTGTCCCTGGACTTTAAACACGTAGGCCAACTCGCCACTTATGCTTCACATCCTCCCTCCGAGCGTGCAGCTCTCGCGACTCCACTCTGGCCGGCCAATCAAGGCAAGCACAGAGGTGGGGGACTGTTCCTCGTCAGTGTTCACTCCAGCCGCCGGTGAAGGCAAGCCGGAGATGAGGAACAGGATCCTGCCCCGGGAGCACTCGGGTCCGTGGGGTCGCTACTTCCCAACAGCTCGCCATAAGCTGCCCTGCGGTGCTCGGGTCCGTGGGGTCGCTACTCCCCAACAGCTTGCCATAAGCTGCCCTGCGGATAATAATTATTATTATTATGCGCAGTGCTCGTCGAATCACCGTCCCCCATGATAAGAATCTCGTGAAAGCTGAGAAGGATAAGCTGAGCAAGTACCTTGACTTGGCACACGAGATTACCGCCATGTGGGACGTTGATTCGACGATCATTGTTCCGATAGTCTTGTCGGTGAACGGTCTAATGAAGAGAGTGAAGAGAGGCTCGTGTTAGACGGTTGGATCAAGGGCCTGATACAGCGCGGCGGTAATCCTCGACACGGCACGCATTGTCCGGAGGTTCCTCACCCTGCGGCCCTGACCACCGGCAGCTTGGGGTCTGGCCCCGCTGTCGGCGGGTTTTCTAGGTTAGGTTTTTACAATGTTTTTATGTTTTGTATACATTATTTATTAGAAATATTGAAAAAAAATAATAATTTAAGATTGTAAATAAATATAGAGAACAATAATTAATTGGGGTTAAGAAAAATAAAAATAATTAAAAGATTAAGAAGGAGATAAGCAGGAGGAGGAGAAATAATAATTATCTCTAACCAAATTTGCAAAGAGAAAAGGTTAGCTATTCATCGGATTTTTTAAAAGTATGTTCGCATATTACTCGGTCTCATCATTGTCTTGTCTACAGTACGCACTCTAATATAATAATATTTACTTTGTAACTTTCTAAAATATGTAAAGTAAAATTAATTCCATATTTGCCTTCAAGTGTTTGTTCAGTAAAGTGCGTAACATAAATATTTTTAACAAACATTCCTAATGTTGATAACAAAAATAATAATAAATTTTGTTTATTTCCAAAAATACAGTGGTTTTAAGCTTAAAACTAACTTACATCTAGACAAAGATGGATTTAATAAATCGAGGAACTTCTTATTAATGTTTTACAATTTAACTCTGAGTAGGTAGGTAGGTATACTAATAAGAACTAAGTAACTAAGCTAAGTTTAGCAAATTTTATAAAATAGTTTTTAAATTCCTCGGGGACCAAGATTGACACTGCTGTTTTAAAGTATGGTACAACAAATGGTTAGGAATGCTACCTTATTGGATTAGTGGAAAGAAAAAATTCGCTAAAATTATTTTTGTACCAAAAATTACCTATTTCATATTTATTACCCTTTGGTTACTAGTAGATATAGTTATTATATAAAGCTTTAAGCTTATTTTCTGGGTCCACTAGGCCCCACACTAGGATTCCCTGTGTTGTGAGGCCTAGTCTCTTCCCAATTTTGAAATTACAAGCATAGTATTACAGTGTATGTGAGTGTGTGTGTGTGTGTGACGTGTGTGTAGGTGGTGAATCGTAAAAAGAATATACCGATACCTAACATAATGGAATAAATATCGTGAGTGTGGTGAAGTTATAAAATGTTATATAATTGGAAATGGGAGCATTACTATATTGAGGATTATAATGATATTCCTATGGTAAAACTATAGTATATTATTATTATTTTATGAATATTAATAGCCATAACAAAAGAGACGTGCATCGCCGCCAAGAGTGGCGGACCGACTGAACGGTGATTGGAGGCCCGGCCGGCGCGGCGGCAGTGTAGCAGTGGTCTGTTTGTGTGCGTATGATTATGGTTATGAACCGGTCAGTGCAGAGTGCAGTGTGCAGACGCATCGCTGCGTTTACGCACAATACCTACATAATGTGTGCGAATGTTTTGATCCATTAAGTTAAACATAAGTGATAAAACATATTGAACTTATACTCGTATGTTTATTTTGTAAATTTTATAAAATAACACATTGTAGTTGCTTAGTGCAGATGATGTCATTTTCGAGAACTTTCATATTTATATGACCTAGTATGTCCCCACCACAAAACTTATAAGTGTTAATGTAATAAATGTTATATCTCAGCCAGTTTTACAAGCTTTTATATACTTTCGCCTGTCTGTTGTCTGTCTGTCCGTAATCAAAACTGGCCAGTTTAATTTGACCCACTTCCCGGTATCCGATTGAGCTGAAATTTTGCATGCATGTATAAATCGGATGACAATGCAATATTATATATGACATAAAACTGATCTGATGATGGAGCTCTAAGGTGGCCATAGGAACTCCGTTATTAAACGACGCAACCTAATCGAGTTTGGGCTCATTCGATTCGTCTTGACGAGTACTTTGGTGCAAGATGGTAATAATAATAAAAGCTTGTTTATAAAAAGATTTTACTTCGCGTCATAAATTGTATTGAACAAATTCTATTAATACTTTATCCCATGAAAGCCTACATAATCTGTAATTAGTAAGGAAAACACGCGTCCGTCTGTATGTCAGCCCTGGTCAAAGGAGTCGTTTAATGAGGGTCCATTCATCTTGCATGTTAATACCTTTACATGAATAATACCCCTTGACAAATTCATTTGGCTTTACTTTTGTAGGCTTTTCTTATGTGTTTAATATATTTTAAGATGAAAATTCAGAACAAAAGATGGATCTAATTAAAAATATGTTTTTTAATTCATTATAATCTATAATTTCTATATTTCTGTCTCTGCAAGGTTGTCTGGAAGAGATTGCTTTTAGCGATAAGACCGCCATTCGTTACACTTATGTCGTGATTTTATGTTGTAGTTTTAAGTTTTCTGTATATTTGTAGTATACGATTTTTAAAACTATCGCGAGTGTTCTCCATAACTAAAAACAAAAACGGCACAACTCACGTTTAATATTGTCGAGAATATCTCGACCACGGTTTCGGACAATGTTTTTAGTTATATTTGTAGTGTTTCAATAAAGAGTTTTTTATTATTCTATAGCTTATCCCTTGAATTACAATTCGTCTGATTATTTAACATATATCTGAATGATCTTATCAGTTTCATAAGTAGCTCTGTTCCAAATATAAATCTAATCCTGTATGCAGACGATACTAACGCCATTATTTCAGCGCCTAGTATGCAGGAACTCAAAGTAAATATAGATAGAGCCTTTGAGAGCTTTAGGTTATAAATAATAATAATAATAAATATTTATTTCAGGACGTTTCACACACCACCTAACCCCAAACTAAGCAACTTAATGCTTGTAATATGGTGGTTAGGATAACGGATATAATACTTATATACTTTTCTTTTGTAAATACATACTTATAATAGATATTGAAAAACCACCCAGACCAGAAACAAATACCTGTGGATCACACAAACATTTGTCCCATGCGGGAATCGAACCCGCAACCTTCTGCGTTGCAGGCGGGTATTAGCCCACCGCGCCACAGAGGTCGTCATAAATTCGTCGGTCGTCATAATGGTTTAAAGTTAACAAAATGAATATGAACGTCAGGAAAACACAAGCCTTGTTATTTAAAACCACGGCAAATAGGCATGATACGGTTCAAATTACAAGTATGGGAGAAACTTTTGAGTTTTCACAATACGTTAAGTTCCTTGGGGTACATATTGACCAGTCATTAAATTGGAAG
This sequence comes from Hemithea aestivaria, assembly GCA_947507615.1. Classification (NCBI taxonomy): domain Eukaryota; kingdom Metazoa; phylum Arthropoda; class Insecta; order Lepidoptera; family Geometridae; genus Hemithea; species Hemithea aestivaria. Next base: position 377,462 of record OX382347.1, read on the forward strand.
GACGAACTGACGTATTTGGAAAATTCGATCAGCTCAGCTTGTTATGCTATCCGAAGTCTAAGGGATGAAGTGACTGTGTCTCAGCTCAAAATCGTGTATTACGCTCTTGTAGAATCGAAACTCAGATATAGTATAAAATTTTGGGGGAATAGCTATGCGTATAATATGAGAAGGGCATTTGTTTTGCAAAAAAGGGCTATCCGAACTAAAATGCACACCCCGCCCTGGGAGTCCTGCCGAGAACATTTTAAAAAACTTGAAATACTCACGGCTCCCAGCCTGTATGTATATTCTAGTTACGGTTCTGGACGTCGTAAAACATCCCAGTAAATATGAAAGTCTGGAGCAGAGGGAATACAGACTTGATACGAGACGCAAAGATCTGGCAACTGAATTATTTCCAAAGCTGAATGTCTCAAGGCATACGTCTCGCTATCAGGCTGTTAAACTGTATAACGTGCTGCCTACCGAATTGAAAGGAATACTAGATTATAAGGATTTTATAACTAGACTGCAAAATATTTTGATGAAAGGGTGTTTTTATGCTGTAAATGATTATATGACATGCAATAATTTGAATGATTTTAATTATTGACATTTGTTTTTTAATTATATTTTATTTTAATTGTATTTTTAATCTCTTATAATTTTTATTGTGTAATTTTTTAAAAATTTAAATTGTTATTTTATTATTATTTGTTTTTTTTTTATTTTACATACAATGTAATATTGTTTTTGAATAAATGAATTGAAATTGAATTGAAATACACATATACATCTTTGCATGCGACTGTCTCGCTCACACGATATGACGAATTTGGAAATGTCAATTCGTAAATTTGAATTTTTGATTGTTTTCTTGGCCAAACTTAAAAAACATACACACATAGAGACACATGATTGATTTTTTTTATTTTAATTGAATATTGTGTTTTTATTTTTAAGTTTATCTTTGTAATTTTTTCTGTGTTCAATAAAGTGTTATCTATCTATGTATATTATATTTTTGAAAGTATTCCCAGTTTCCGAGGCGGTGCTCTAATTGCTAAGTGTATCTCTGATAAACTCTACCTCCGTTTTCGTCATTTGACAATATTCACGTAGGGTTACTCTTTTTAGTATAAATATGAATATGATATCAAGTTACAATTAACGAACTTTCACCAAAAGCTTTAAAAACTTTTAACGAAAAGGATAAAAAGCTGCATAATAAAGCTTTAATGACGTATCTACTCAAGCGACAACCCTACAAACACAGCTAAGTGCAGGGGTGGGACGTCAGTAATTTATTATTCTGTCGCGGTTTACAATATTTCTTTTGGAATACCTTTGCAGGAATCTAAATCACAGGCTTGTGTTTGTGTGTGTGTTTGTGTGTGTGTGTGTGTGTGTGTTTATGTGTTGTTTGGTATATAGTATGCTAGTAGAATCGTTTCTCGAGACTTCACCTATCTAAAATCCAAATTTCATCCAAATCGGTTTAGTGGTTTAGGTGTGAAGAGGTACCAAACACACACACACACACACACACACGTACGAGTATTGACATATAAGTCAGCCGTGAGCATAAGACCCTTGATTTACAAAGGCTACTTTTGGTGGTCAAAACTGCCGGGCACAGCTATTTATTCGGTTTCGGCCTAGTTTTGGCCAAAAATCAAGTTTCGGCGCCAGTTTCGGTTTCGGCCAAAAACTTTTTTACAAAATGTAACCAGTGTAGTCTTTGTTTTCTTAATACGCCACTAAAATTTCCTGCAATTGCTGTTGTAGCACCCTTATAACTAATATTAACAATCATTTGTCACCTATTACATAAAAAAAATTGGTAAAAGGTTTGGATGAACTGTGTTAAAGAGCATATGCGTGCAAGGGGAGTGGATGAAGATTTAACGGATGATAGAGTGGAATGCAGGAGAAAAACGTGTTGTGCCGACCCTACCTAGTGTGGGATAAGGGCAGGAAGATGATGATGTATTTTTTTTTTTACAAAAAACAGTTTTTTTTTAAACCAGTGTAGTCATAATTCGGTTCTGCGGCAAATGTGACGAGCCCATTGCCACTTCAACCGATGGGGTACACGGGTTCTAAAGTGGAGACCGCGTCTCGGGAAACGTAGTGTAGGGCGTCCTTGGGCGAGATGGGGTGACGATATCCGGAAGGTCGCAGGGAGCGAGTGGAGGAGGAAGACGGGGGAACGAGTTGAGTGGCGTGCCTGCGGGGAGGCCTATGTCCAGCAGTGGACGAGCGTGGGCTGATGATGATGAGTCATAATTCATAATGCATACAAAATATGACCAGTGACAACCCTTCACGAAGGTAGGTATATTATAATACAGTGTTACTTTGGGTTTTATTGTAATAAGCTTTTTAATTAAATACTTTTTATCTCTTGTTACCTACTTTGTTTTTTATTTTTTATGTGGGGACGTGACTTTTTGAAATTAGAATAAAAGTTTTACGATATTAGATTAGATAAGATAAGTCTTTATTGGAGGTTGTATCTTTCTTTTATATTTTAACCCTTAATTAGAAGAAAATATAATATTTAAGGAGTCAAATATTAAGTATGGCTACAAGACTACAAGGATAAAAAATACTTTTAGTAAAAAAAACTCAAAACTAGAGGTAAATAAAAAAGGCAAAGCGCTAGTCAGACTTTTAAAAAATCTTACTAACATTATAAACGTGAAAGTTTGTAAGAATGTATGGATGTATGTTTGTTACTCTTTCAAGCCAAAACAGGTGGGCCGATTGAGCTGAAATTTGGTATAGAGATAGCTTTGATAGAAGATAGCGGGTAAAACCGGAGGGCGCAGCTAGTATAATGTAAATCAATACAAAAGATTGTGATGTGCTAACATTGTTGTGCTTCGGTAGGAGGGCACTGTAGTTAGTGAAATTACTGGGCTGAAGAGTCTTAACGTTTTATGACTCTCAAGTAAGAAGCGTTGGTGCAGTGCACCAGTAGCACTGTACTGATTATGGTCAGCGTTATCTCTTACCATCAGGAGAGCGTCTTGTTCGTCTTCTTACTTCGTTGTATAAAAAAGTAATTAGTAATCAACCGAAGCAGTAGGTGGTATACCTACCACTCAACGGTTGTTTAATTGAATCCAAAGTTTCAAGGTGGTTGTGGTAACTTCGAAGCTTAAACGAAGGTACTGTAGTACTGACTGACCTACTTTTCAAACAGGTATGGTTATAAGTTCTTGTTTTGTATTGTACGAGTAATAAACACGATGAGTATAACAAATATTATTCCAAATGCACCATTTACTTGACTAGAGAAAGTAGGATATATAGTGAACATACATACCTACTTAGATATTATATAAAACTTATATATAAGAAAACATTTTTTCTTGTTCGTTTAAATCGTATTTGCTTTTCAACTCTTTATTTCTGAATCTCTACTGTATCTACATATTTGAGTTTATTTGTTCAACGAACAAGGATTCTTGCATATTGCACGATTTCATTCGGTTTTCTGAACCGTTGTTTGGTTAAGGCTGGCGCAAACTACCACTAGTAGCAACGCAATACAAAATCACAACAAAACAAAACAAGTGAATTAAATTAAAAATTTAAAAAACCCCCAACGAAATACGTAATTCACCATTTTGTGGTGTCGGCCATCTTAGATTTTTAATTTTATATAGTGGGCTGTATTCTACTAGTTAAGCCCTTTCATTTGATACCTATATTAAAAAAATAGTCCGCCATTTTGTAGCGGCGGCCATCTTGGATCGATTTCCACCAACCATAGCTAAGAACACTCTCGACTAACTCTACTTTCAAACAAAAAAAACTAAATCAAAATCCGTTCATCCGTTCGGGAGCTACGATGCGACAGACAGACACACACACAGACAGACAGACACACACAGACAGACAGACAGACAGACACAGAGAACACCCCGTCGTTTTTGCGTCGGGGGTTAAAAATATACAAAATCTGCTTACTAGCATTTTATATGAACTGACGCACACTACAGGCGAATCGCAAAATCCCCTTGTAGTGTGCGTTACTTAAGGGTCTTCTTGCACGCACGGTATCACTCACTTTGAAATAAATTCATAGAATTACCTTTTTACAAGCTTTATATTACTTTCACCTGTCTGTTGTCTGTCTGTAATCAAATCTTGCAAGTTTAATTTGACCCACTTCCCGGTTTCCAATTGAGCTGAAAATTTGCATGCGTGTGTAAATCGGATGACAATGCAATATTTTTATGACATCGAGCTGATCTGATGATGGAGCTGGAAGGTGGCCAAAGGAACTCTGTCATAAAACAACGCAACCCCATCGAGTTTGGGCTCATTTGATTCGTCTTGACGAGTTCTTTATGATGCAAGATGATAACAATAATTAAAGCTTGTTTTTAAAAAGTATTTTTAAAATTTCACTTGTTTAACTTTGGAATGTTATTTTGGTCAAACTTTAGATCGATTGAGTAGTGTTTATGCAAAGAAATAAGTAATAAGAGGCGAGTAAGACAATCTCCTGCTCTTAAAAGATAACCCTGCCCGTAGTATAGTTGTGAAGAAATAATTAACATACATACACAAACTCTCGCCTTTATAATATTAGATATTTTCTTAACAACACCTATTCTCAGTTCTCGGAGGCAGATTTATTCGACAACGAGTAAAGCAGCCTGTTTGAATTAATTAATTTCATTCACTTAGAATTAATTTTATTACGAAAACGTTTCAGTCCCACAACTTTATTACATTGTTTGAGGAGTACTGTTTTATTAAAAACGTTGAAACAGTACTTTAAGGTATGTTTTAATGAAGTTACCATAGAGAAGAACTAATGGGAGGTGAAAAGTGCCACCTCCGAATATGAAAAAGTTACTAGTTTTTTGGGAAGAAATTAATCACATATTTTGATACTTCCAGATTATAACATAAAGATATGCTTCAGGTAATTGTTAAGGCCAGCAACAATACTAAATTAACCACCATGTATTACTTAAAATAATAAGCAGTACAATACATTAAACAAATTTTATGCAAAGTATTGTGTTATCACTAAATCAGAAGCTTGAAATGCAATTTGTTCTTTGTTATTTTGTTTTGTGAACTCTGTTCATGTACTTTGAAAACTTTGTACACTTGACAATTCGTGTAACGCCTGCTCTATGAAACCAACAATTTTCATCCATTCAACTTTCAACAGTCATTTATTTTCAAATTGCTGTAGAAAGCTGTTAGCAACAATCGCAACGCCTGCCAACAATGTAATAGCAATTACTGGTAACTTTGCTATGTCGTTTTAGGCAGGCGCCTGCACGCGAACTAATAAGCGAATTCGACCGTTATAAACTTGCTGGTCATTTCTATAGATATGAGGGACATTTTGTAAAGCTATCAGGTGCAATTTATAAATGGTTTATTGGACTAATTGAAGTCCATTCAGCGAATGCCTATTAGCTTTATTAATATGTTGAAAAGCTTGTGAAATTGGATGTAATTATTCATTACGACTCAAGTTTTTAGTATATTAAGTTTAATATGAATTTAAAAGCCCATGAAATTTGTGATTTGACATTATGATTTATATTAATGTAGGTATATCTATAGATCTAGTTAAGATACAAATAAGATTTGTATGTAATATTATTGGAACTGCGAAATATATTTACTTAGGACAATTCTTTTCCACACTTTTTTTTGAAACACGGTTTGGGTTTTTGGTAATAAGTGATTTATTAACGACTGTGCGTTTATTTTTTGTTATTAATTACTTATTTAAAAATTACAATATGTTAACTTACAGCCTAGCCAAGACGCTTACAATTGTAGACTAAACAATATATTTCTTAATATTTTGGTGTTTCAATAAAGTGCTTTCCTTTTCCTATCAACCTTTTCTCTGATAAAAAAAAATGCCAAGAACCGGCGAGCGTGTACATAAGTAAAATGTGATGAACGTTGAAGAAGCGAAAGAGGTGTGTCAAGATCGTACTAAGTACACAGAATAGTCTCTGCTACCCTAACGGGAACCAGGCGTGATTATATGTATGTAAAAAATATAACAGATACTTACCCTTCTACTACCGAACGTCTAGGCCCTAGGCAAACGGCACTGCGCCACCAATATTTGGTGGATATGTTACGGCTAAAGGCCGAAGTGCGGCTACACCTAGGTTTATTCCTTTGCAGGAGGTCGTCTAGGTGGGTACCCCAACAGTGCCAGTTATTCTTCCGCCTGAGCAGTGATGTGCAAACAATACTGTGCTTCGGTAGGAGGGCACTGTAGCTAGTGAAATTACTGGGCTGAAGAGTCTTAGCATCTTATGACTCTCAAGTAAGAAGCGTTCGCGTTGGCGCAGTGAACTGGGTAGCACCACGGTAAAGAGATATACAGTAGTTTGACTGAGCGTGATTTTTGAACATAAATACCTACAGTCTCGCGGTACATGCGCAAGCCATAGGGCTGCCCGCATACAGTAGGTACCTACCTATTTCATATCATCTACTTACTTGAGCTACTATCTAGACTAGGCAAGAGACAAGACAAGAGACAAAACAAGACAAGAGACAAGACAAGACAAGACAAGACAAGACAAGAGACAAGACAAGAGACAAGACAAGAGACAAGACAAGAGACAAGACAAGACAAGAGACATTACTTGGACTCTTACTCGCACTATTACTCGGTCTCTTACTCGCACTCTTACTTCAGCAGAATACTTTAAAAAAAATAATTAAAAACTTACCTCAATAACAGCATAATATCGCGTTTTATTTTTTTGCCATTTTATATAATTTATTATATTATGTATACATACGTCAAAAGTAAATAACGTAAATTACACTAAATACTTGCAAAAAACTATCGCCACGTCCGCCCGTCGCTGCGTGGCACCCGCTTCTGGATTAACTACCCACTTCTACCCACATCTGCCCACATCTACTCACTCCCAAATTCCGGCCGTTTCTATGGAGTCAAACTACTGTATATCTCTTTACCGTGGTAGCACTGTACTAATTATGGGCAGCGTTATCTCTTACCATCAGGAGAGCGTCTTGCTCGTCTTCTTACTTCGTTGTATAATGTGACCGGCGAAGCTTTGGAATTCGCTACCATCATCAGTGTTTCCCGAATGCTATAACGTGGGGTTGTTCAAATCAATAGGCTCTCACTGAACAAGCGTGCTACAACTTAGACTGCATTGTCACTAACAGGTGCGATTGCGGTCAAACGCATGTTTAGTCTGCTATGAAAAAAAACATTAATCACTTTAAAAAGTCCACCAATCATGTCAGCTACCCCCTGAATAAATAAGGCAACATTAGCAACAAGCTCGGCAGTGATATGAATCAGGCGGGGCGGGGTCAACGGCCGGCTATCGATCGACGCATGTAGGTCACTGAGACAATGCACGCCACGGGATGGGACCTGCACGACTGTTGCACTAATAAGGGGGGACTACGATGAAGTATTATATTATGTATTTTATTTATATTTTATTTATCATAATACTTTAAACAAGTGATATTAAAAAAGCTTTTATTATTATTCTTACCATCCAGCACCAAAGTAGGCGCTCGTCAAGACGAATCAAATGAACCCAAACTCGATGGGGTTGCTAGTTAAGTAGTCATTAGGTGTGACCGTGTTCCGGGACGATATTCAGTGAACCCAGCGAGGGTTTTATCACGCCTTCTAGACTTAATCTGCTTCCATCTAGGGCCGCATTGTCGCTTGTTAACATCGTCAAGTCAAACGAAGGCTAAGGCTTTTGGGGTAGACTTCCTTTGCAGGAGGTCGTCTAGGTGGGTACCCCAACAGTGCCAGTTATTCTACCGTCTGAGCGGTAATGTGCAAACATTACTGTGCTCCGGTAGGAGGGCACTGTAGCTAGTGAAATTACTGGGCTAAAGAGTCTTAACATCTCATGACTCTTGAGTAAGAAGCGTTGGTGCAGTGCTCCTGGAATTTCACATCATTGTGAAATCCTAAGTAGCACTGTACTGATTATGGGCAGCGTTATCTCTTAACATCAGGAGAGCGTCTTGCTCGTCTTCTACTTGATCACATTAAAAAAACCTATAACGAACAAAAAAATGTTCTTACACCATTACACATAATTTCCATCACTTGATCATGATAGCCATCTAAGAGGCTTTCTTTAATGTTCGCAGGTTCATCTGAAAACGTTCCCCGCCATTATCAATACATCTCGAATATCTAGATAGCGCCATGAAAACTGAACACAATTTATGAAATTATTTTACACACACATTAAAAATTTTATGGTTCAAACTCTAAATCAATTCATTTATTCAAATAGGCTACAATGGAACACTTTTGTAAATCAATTTTTACGTTTTATTATACTCTAGCGCTCGTGCGCAAGGCACCTCTATGAGAAGAATGAGTAAGAAACTCATAGGGATTGCTTTTTAAAAGCTTTTACCTATCTGTTATCTGTCTGTTTGTCTGTCTGTAATCAAATCTTGCAAGTTAAATTTGATCCACATCGCGGTTTTCGATTGAGCTGAAATTTTGCATTTACGTATAAATCGGATGCCAATGCAATATTATTATGACGTGGAGCCGATCTGATGATGGATCTGGAAGGTGGCCAACTGAACTGTGGTGAACTCCGTAATTAAACGACGCAACCCCATCGAGTTTGGGCTCATTTGATTTGTCTTGATGAGTATATTGATACTAGATGGTCATAATAATAAAAGCTTGTTTTTAAAAAGTTTTTTTTTAATTTCACTTGATAATATTGTCAACATTTTTTTTTTATGTACAAGTACTACATGCGGCGATCTCTCCATTCAAAACAATTTCAAATTTTTGAAAACTGTTCACCTTTCTCGGCTCTACGTGTACAAGGTCAGGTCAAGGGGTCGAGTCAGAGTAAAATTAGGTCAGTCCATCAAAACACTGAAATTTTGGTGTAAATTGATTTTCTGTAGCGCCCTGTGAGTAGACGATTAGGGCGAGGTCATTAGATATTTTTGGCTCAATTAGTTGAACCTATTTTCGAAAAAATTTTTTAGAATTTAGCAATAAAATTTATAAAAACTTGAAATAAGTGAAATATTATATTAATGAAAACCGTACGCGTAGAATAAATTACATACTTTATTTTGCCATGATTCTGTCTGGGAAAACTTAATAAAAAAAGTAAAAAAAATAGCTTAAATAAATAATATTGGTAACCTATATGAGTTTATTGCCAGCCCTTATCAAAGAGATACCAATTGTTGAAGTCATAAAATAAATTACTTTTCAAAAGTGTTTCATTTTGATTTTGGTTGATTATTATTTGCATGTACAGGTTAACTTGATAATCTTCTCCGAGTTATCGTCGGTAAAAAAATTACAAATTTTAGTAAAAAAGCTTTCAGGTCAAAAATCCCATTCTTAGCACCCCCGTGTGTAGATAGACCATAGATAATACATTAGCACAGATGCCGCAAATGCATTGGTTCACAGATGCTTACTTGTCAGAAAAAATTATAAATGTTCTAAAATCTCCTTTCAATCTGTCTGTAAAATATAACAATACGCGAAGACCTCTAGTTTTTAGTTTGTTTTGTATTGGTAACTAACTATTTATTGTAATTTGTTGTCAGGTGGGATGTAATCAAACGTAGGCCTATTTATGAATTGAAACCAAAACGAGCAAGAAGCTAATCTAATACTCTAATTATTATAATTTATACCAAAAATTTAATTATACGTTAAAAACATTTATAACATTAGCAGAGTAAGTACGATCTAGGTACAAACATTTAGGTTATCTCTGGTGATGTATTACCCGTGATCTAAGCCTAGGTGACCTGTTTAATAAAGATGAGCTAGGCCCTCCAAGCTAGGTCTGCGGGAGACATTAATGGTGGTGAGACACGCCATGTTTATGGTGCAGTTAGCTCACTTTATGGTGGGGGTTGCTGCTTTACTCATCATGACTAGGGGGATTTTTTGCTGATTTCAAAAAGGAGGTTATCATAATATGTAGAGTAGTGTGGGTGTAGTGTGCTTAAAAGGTAATGTATGTATCGTTTTTAGGCTTCCGTTGTAAACAAGGAAGCCTGGCAGTTTCGCTTTGTCCGTCCGTCTGCGGCTTTGCGGAGAAATTATAAGTCCTAGAAAGCTTAAATTTTGCACAGAGGAGGGTGATGATTAGGGTAAGAGAATGGTAAGGCTAATTAATTTAGGATACCTCCCGTACCTACGTAACGAAATATTTTTTCAGGCCCCTTCATGTGGGGTGTTCCGTCTTAACGATATTAATTTAAAACTTTTTTTTGGGCGCCCCCGCCCCCTCTAAAATCTAAACTACTAGCCTTAAAAATCTGAAAAAAAGTCAAGAATATGGTTTCAACGACGAACTTTCCAGGAAAACTATAATAAATAATAATAAATAATATTTCAGGACGTTTCACACAGCGCCACCTAACCCCAAACTAAGCAACTTATTGCTTGTATTATGGTGGTTAGGATAACGGATATAATACTTATATACTTTTTCTTTTGTAAATACATACATATAATAGATATTGAAAACCACTATAACAGTTAAGATATCTTAATTATTTTTGAAAATATCGTTGAGGAAAGCTAGGGCTGTTAATATTGGATTAAAAAAAAAGAAAAAAAGAGTTGGGTTAATTTTAGTCCATCTAATAAGAGACCCGCATAAGATTACTGTAAATATGTATAACATAATAATATTATATACATGTGTGTTATGTTTTCCTTTTTGGGGCCATATTTTTTTTATTAAATACTAAACTGTTTTGATGTACCTATCAACCTTTTCCAAACTCGTTCAACTTGTTCTGACACTTTTATACCTCTCGCAAAGGAAAAGTTATTGCAAATTAGATAACATTAAAAATAATTTATTTAAAATTTATTTTTAAAAACAATCATTCAGCTCTCTTAATAGCTATAGTATAATTGAAAGCTGATAGATTTTAAAGATTTTTAAAAAGTTATCTTGTTTTAGTTAAATAAAGGTCATTCATTGTCAGAATTTTGGATACAATGTGTTAATAAAACTAATTGCGCGCTGAGTTAATTATAACTTTAACATCTCACCAAAAGAATACTTATCAATAGGTATCTTCTTCTAAATATATAAGGAAAAAGTGTCTGATTGACTGAATGACTGAGTGATCTATCAACGCATAGCCTTAACCACTGAACGGATTCGGTTGAAATTTGGCATACAGATAGGTTTTATGACGTAGACCTCCGCTAAGAAAGGATTTTGCCATGTGGGCAAAGCCGCGAGCACAAGCTAGTATTATATAAAATTAATTACCAAGCTGCAGTAGCAAGTCAATTACTAAGGATTGTTGCATTTAATTGTCGTGCCCTTAACACTGATTTCCTATGTTTTCCTGCACATAATGACAACTTGTTCTATTTATATAAAATCAAGTTTTATCACTCAGGTCAAGAAAATTAAATATCACTAGCTGCACCCAGCGGTTTTACCCGCTGTACTGTAGCCTATATGTTATTCCAGGGTCTAAGCTATCTCTATGCCAAATTTCAGATCAATCGGTCCACCAGTTTAGATGTAAAGAAGTAACAAACATACACACTCACTCACAAACATTCGCATTTATTATAATATATTAGTATGATAATATAATTATTATATGAGTAATACCAGATTACATAGTGACATTCACTATGGATGAAGTTGATTATTATGTATTTATAAGGACAAGAAAGTTTAAAACAAAGTTGTTTCCCGCTGTCTGTCTGTCTCTATCTATGCTTAGATCTTTAAAACTACACAACGGATTTTGATGCGGTTTTTTAAAAGGTGATTCAAGAGGAAGTAAGATATTTTATATATGTGTATAATAAAAGTATAATATAGTAGAGAAACACTGAATAATTTTCTGTAAGGCGCTACGAAGTGTGCGCGGGTCTTCTAGTAAGAAATAATTATAATTAAAAGTAGATACAATCTTACTAATTATAAACGTGAAAGTTTGTAAGAATGGATGTCTGGATGTGTGTTCGTTACTCTTTCACGCCTAAACGGGTGGACCGATTGAGCTGAAATTTTGTATAGATATACCTTGGACCCTGGAATAACACATAGGCTACATAAGTACTGCGGGTAAAACCGCTGGGCGCAGCTAGTTATTAATTTTATTCTAAAAAGATAAATTTCGCTGTACCCTCGTCGAAGACATAGATAGTAGGAGTAGCTAGAATAAAGTAGATACACAAGACACCTAGGCAAGACGGGATCAAAACAGGAGGACCAAGGCTACCCAATATGGTACCCAAGGCAAGGACAAAGATCTCGAGGCAGACCACCAGCTATATGGCCAGACGTTAATGTAAGTAAGGAACTGGATGAAAGATCGAAAGATGGATGATATCGCAGGATCGGAAGATATTTAGTAATGTAATAAAGACTTCAAAGGATTTTTTAATTAGTGACAAACATTTGTGTGATATCATTTTTCGCATTTAGGTATTTTCTACTCTAATAACTGCTGTTTTACTCAGCCGACAGTGGCTCCATCATCTCCTAATAGTCAAAAGCAGAGCTTCTTAACTCTACTAGATTTATCAAAACTTCTCAGGACAGCTTTTCATTAATTCACATTTACGAGTAATTTACTGGCCCATGTACTAAGCTACCAAAGCCGTGAACACGAAGCCTAAGGTTTAAAACAATTATGTCATAACATAAGGCTAAGAAGGGACCCCTAATGCGATAACTGACCTGAATTATGTCAATGTCACTTGAAAGGGTG